>CARXXK010000005.1:20709259-21247519 GCA_949089665.1 Macrosiphum euphorbiae | reverse complement strand
ACTCCACCTAGGTGATGAACCAGAAAACGTAAACAACACTCTACACTCTAGACAAATTAATTTCAATTTATTCCAAAATAAATTAGACGAATACATTTCATTAAATATCCAACTAAAAATTCACGATGACATAGACAGTGCTTCACAATTCCTCATTACAACTATCCAAGAAGCAATAACAGACTCAACCTCTTCACAATCAATTACGAATATACCAATAAAACCGCACCAATATACTTGTTTAACACAGAATTTAAAAGAATTAATTAAAAAAAAATGCCAAGCTAGAAAAATCTGGCACCAAACCCACTACCCGGAGCACAAACATGAATTAAACAAATTAACAAATAAACTGAAAAAAGATCTGCAAACCTTTAAGGCCAATCAATTCCACTCATTTTTATCATCACTTACACCAGTCAATGGTTCCTTATGGAAATCAATAAAAAATAAAACCAAAAGAAAAGACGTAGTCCCCCCCCCCCTCTTAACAAATCCTAACAACACTTTAGCCATAGCCGACAGCGAAAAAGCAAATTTATTCGGCAATCACCTATCAGAAATTTTCCAACAACACACATAGAAAATGTCCAAACTTTTCTTAACAGTCCACTACCTATGTCACTACCACAATCATACCACAAGAAATAAAATATTATATCACTAAGCTACACACCAACAAAACCCCAGGATATGAGCTAATTAACAACAAAATACTCAAAAAACTAACAAATAAAACCATCCTTCTTTTGACTCACATATACAACACAATGCTCAGGTTATCATACATTCCCCCAATATGGAAATTCTCAACAATAATATTAATTGCTAAGCCAGAAAAACCAAAGCATTTGGTAACCTCATACAGCCCGATAAGTTTACTACCAACGTTAGGGAAACTTTTCGAAAAATTACTTCTTACAAGAATAACCCCTATTATCAAAGGAAAAACATCATCCCAAATACTCAATTTGAATTCCGATCATATCATTCGACAATCCACCAAATACATAGAACTACCGACAAAATATCATCATCATTCGAAAAAAAAGAACACTGCCCCGGTGTATTCCTTGATATCGCGCAAGCATTTGATAGCATCTGGCATGACGGATTATTGTTCAAATTAAAATCGTTTCTACCTGCTCCGTATTTCCTCATCCTAAAATCTTATCTAGAAGACCGATATTTCACTGTTAAATTTAACAATTCCTACTCTGTCTACCATAAAATCAAAGCGGGAGTACCCCAGGGAAGTGACCTATCACCTATACTCTACAATATCTACACATCAGATATGCCCATAACAAACCATACAACTCTAGCGACATATGCAGACGATACCGCTATACTAGCATCAAATAAAGACCCAAATATAGCCACCCACGATATACAATACCACTTAAATCTAATCTCCAATTGGACCCAAAAATGGAAAATCAAAATAAACGAAAACAAATTAGTTCAAATAAATTTTTCTTTAAAAAAAAAACGAATGTCCACAACTTTTGCTCAATAATTCACCAATTACTATCCAAAATGTAACCAAATACCTCGGAGTTCATCTAGATAAAAGACTTACCTGGGCCCAACACACAAAACAATCAAACACACGTCTATATCTCCTCCGTCCATTATTGTCTCCTTCAATGAATTTAAAAAACAAAATATTAATATATGTACAAGACGATTAATACCCCCCTCTGGTCATATGGTATCTAAATCTGGGGCCAAACCAAACCATCCAATATAAGACCCATACAAGCTTTCCAGTCTATATGTCTTAGACATATGGTATATGACCAACGACGCATTACATAAAGATCTCCAAATTCCAACAGTCAGCAAAATAGCAACTCGTCATTACAAAAAGTTTCACTCCAAACTGCACTCGAACCAAAACCCTCTAATTTCCCGCATGTCCTCTATAACCATCCCCAACAATCCTATATATGAACCCATCAAATTAAATAGGAGGTACCTGTTGATGGATGGTTTTTCCCCCCTCAAGACATTCAAGTCATTTTACTATTACCTATGTTATCAAATTTACTTATTGTACAAATGTATAGATTGTAAATATGCTTATATGCTTATAAAAAATGTTAAGTATGAAGGAAATCATAAAAATAATATTTTATTGAAATACTTACATTTGATAAGTCTTTTTTCATTGATTTGTACTTATGTCTGTACTTTTCTTTATCATGTGTTATTTCTTCTAATTTTAAACAACTTAATTCATTAAATAATGTATTTGAAGACATAGCATTGGTCTCTTGGCCGCTTATATTTGTTGGATTATTTGTAATTGATTTATTACATAGTTCATCTTTTAACGACTGAAATGAAAACAGTCATACCTTTTATTAAACATAATATTTTATGAATATAATATAGTGTTTGAAATTTATAATTTGAGAATACTGCAGAGCAAAACTATTTGAAGTTTTTTAAATTATATTTTTTTTAGTCAACCATCAGTAGATAAAAAAAATTAAAAATATCAATGATATTAAACATATGATGAATATAGAATTCTTAAGTTCACTAAGCATTTACTTTTAGGATAACATAATGGAGATGGTCCACTACTATGAAGTTGCTTAGCGATAAAGAAACTAACATGATATTAGTTGTGTTCGCTATAAACTTAATGTCACATCTATAAGTTTATCTATGTAAAAACCATGCAAAATCATGGCATCAAGTTTTTTTTTTAAACTTACAATTATTTCAATGTCTTTCTTTTGTATGGTTTCTTCAAATAATTTTAAGTTTGATTTTAACATCATATTTTCGTTTTCAATATTGTCAAACATTAAAATAAGATTATTATAATCTAAAGTTTTCTTTTCAAACTATATATAAAAAAAAAAAATTAATAAATTAGTTATAAATTTACAAAGTTAATTATTTAAGGCTCTGTCAAACAGAAAGCGTTATTTTCACGTTGCATGATTTTGTAATTTGTTATAAAGCTGCGTTATTCACGTGTGTGAAAGTCGCACGCCGACAAGCCATTTACCGCTTTAACGAGTTCTGTTTGACAGAGCCAAGACTGATTGAGACAAGTCTGATTGTTATTTTGGTGAGGGGAATTTCTTTTATCTAAAAAACGTGAATAAATACGTACTACAAGGTGATGAAACACTTATTATTTCAAAAAGTATGTTTTTGAAAATATTTTTTTTCATTAAATAATAAGGATAAACATATTTTAAAATACAATTTTTTAATAAATATTATATATAAATATTTTCAAAAACATTAATACTTTTTGAAATAATGAGTGTTTCATGATAAAAGAATCACTGTGTATGGTATAAGGGTATAAGTACTTATACTATATATTAGGCATAATACAAGCTATAACCTAATAAAAAATGTCAATATAAAATGATTGCAGGATTTTTGTTTACATGCAAATTGTATACAGGTCTAACATGTTTTAACTTAAAAGCCACCACTGACAGCCCAGACTTAATTTATAATAAATCATAATTTACATACTTTTCCATTAAGGTCCTTATGTTTTTTATCAAGTTCTGTTACTTGTTGCTTTAATTCATTGCAATTCATTTCCAAATCTATTTTGTCTCTGTTTAATTTTTTTATAATTAAATCACTGTCTACTTTTAAACATTCGGGAGACTGGTTTGGTTTGGAATATTCTTTGATTTCATCTTTCAATATTTGTAATATTTTATCTTTGTCTTCTAATTTATTACCTGAATTAAAAATGTTAAGTAAAAACCAGTAATTTTTAAAAAGTAAAAACAATTTCCTTTTAGATTCTGAGCGGAGCGATGAATGTATTGGTTTTACAATGATGTATGTTTTTATATTTTTATTTATATTTTTGTGTCTGTCATCACGTTTTAGGACAGTAAAAGTGCTTGGATTTTCTTCATCAGTAGCTTTTCTGATAGGAAAGTGAATCTAGTTGGTACTTTGGGGGGTCAAAAGTATAAATTTCCCAGTAGTTTTCACAAGCGCCGGGAAAAACAACATAAAAATTAAGGAAAAACGAGAATTTTTACGCAAAATTGGTTTTCCAAAAAATCGATTTTGGTTATTGGTGTAACTCTAAAACAAATGAACGTATATACATGAAATTTTCACTGGTTGTTTATATTTGCATTTTCTATACACGATAACATTTTCAAAATATTTTGATTTATGTTGAACTGTTTAGGGACATTTTCATTTTCCATTTTTTTTTAGTTTTTTTTCTAAAAATATCAATAAAATTGTATTTATTGGTTGCGAAAGCTTGAAAATTTAATAGAAGGCTCCTAATATGTTGTTTCAAAGGCAGATGAAAAATATTAAAAATCCTTAGTCACAATTTTTTTTTATAAGCATTTAAAGTTCAAAAATTGACAAAACATGGAAAAATCACGAAAATTAGCAAATTATTTTGAGTTAAGAATTCGTAAAAATTTTTCTTTTTAAATCTAAGATTTGAAAATGAAACACAAGATTCCTTATAAGATTATCTACCTTTATCAATAAAAAATCTCTACCGGACAGTCAAATTAAATTTTTATGAGCGTTTGAAATTCAAATTTTTACAACATTGGATTTTCACTCGATTTCTCATGTAGCGATTTCCTTATTTTGTTGTAATTCAAAAACGAATAACTGTAGATACATGACAATTTCACTGAATATTTATATTAGCATTTCCTACACACCATACAATTTTGAAAATATTTTGACTCTTTTTGAGCTGTTTATGGACATTTACAGCTTTCAATTTTTTTTAGTTTTTTTTTCTATAAATATCAATAAAGTTTTATCTGTTGGGCCAAAAAGTATAAAAATTTAATACAAGGCTCCTGATATATTGTTACAATATCAGTTGAAAAATATTAAAAATACATAGGCACGATTTTTTTTTATAAGCATTTAAAGTTGGAATTTTGACAAAATTTATCAAAATCTCGAAAATTATCAATCGTTGGAATTAAAAAATTATAAAATGTTCAGTTTTTATAACTAAGAGTTGAAAATTTAAAACAAAGATTCTCTTAAATAATTCATACTGTAACCAAAAAATCTAAAAAATATATAAACACACTTATTTTTTACAGACATTTTAATTTCAAATTTAGACAAAATTTCATATTTAAACCAAGAATTACGATTTTAGTTATTTTGTTGTGATTGAATAATACTATTCGTGGGTACTTGAAACTTCTAAAGTGTACTATTATATATCTATGATAGTATCACGGTTTTTGTTGATGTATAACGCGTTATAAGTATCTAATGGATATTGTGATATGATTAATTTGGAATTTATTATAGGTACCTATTATAGGTCAATTTTTTGTTTAATACCATAGATATGTATATAATATGCCTTATACATAGACTGACATACCATCACCGCTCAGAATCGTTTTTCTTATACAATGATATTATATCATTGAATTCAAATTTAATACCATCCATTATACAGTGACCCACTTGTAACCTACTGTACAGCAGAGCGACACCCACTTGCCCACCTTTTTTATTTTATACATTATGGAAAAAATATAATAAAATGCATACTAATAAAAAATAGTTTTAAAATTTGAATTAACCATCTATTAATCTATTAAATTACAATGAAACAATATAATTTATTAGTATTTTACTTATAGCAAATGTATATTTTCAGATAACTGAATATAAATCTTAAAATGTATTTATATTTGATTTTTATAGTATAATTATTTACTTAGTTTTGTATTTAGATCTTTGAAGTATTTAACATTTTCAGCCAACTTGTAGTTTTCTTCACATTCATTTTTATAGTCTTCAGTAAGTTTGATAATAAGTTTTTCTTTTTCTTGATTTATTAAGGATTGAGATTTTGGTGACTAAAATAAAGGTTGTCAAATTATTATATATAATTATTAATAGTAAATTATAAAATATATTAAATACAAATAAAACCATTTATTGTTTATTATTGTAAGTTTCAATAACACTAAGTACTATAAACCACCAACCAGTATTTTGTATGATTTATGAACTGGGAAGGGGGACGGAGTGGCTGAATGGTCTAAGGTCTAATGGTCAATCGATGCCGGCTCGATTTCCAGCCGCGAGCGCCATTATCAGGGTGTCCGGAGAAAAAGTGCCGCCATTCACCCCAATCGGGCAGGACAGATACCTACGGGTGCCTACTAAAAAATCTGAAGAAACACTCAAGTGTTCCATCGCCCTACAGTTCCACAGGCTAATAACCTCAGTAGTTGAAGCCTCAACCAACCTCCAAAAAAAACTGGGAAGACAAAATATAGAGTGCTATAATCCAAATACACTGGAGGACCAAATGATCTTAATAATTTTTGGGGACAGAACATCAGTAAACTCAATTTATTTATAATATATATAATGGTATGGGAATACTTTAGGAAATGGTAATTAGTTTAGTTAGTAATACCTGACAAAATTCTTGTAAATAGCTTCGGCGCATTGATTTTGACTTGATTGGTGTGTCGTTATTTGAACATATTTCTATACAATATACATACAAATGTATAAAATACAATTATTTATTTCAACAAGTGTAATGTTAAATTTAAAAATGAAAATAAAATTCTTTAGATTTACCTGAAACATTAATACAAGTATGCTTAGAATCACTTATCAACAGTAGAGCTTCAGAAATATTTTGTTTGGTGAATAATAATGATTGTGTAGCTTCTAAGAAATTTGCTAGTAACACTTGCTCTTCATTATTCATTCTTTCACTTAACTGATTTCTGAATTTGTCATTAGTACATTTTAATAGTGCATGTAGCAAAACAATAACACATGCATAAATTGCATTGTCTTCATTATATAAGTCTTCATACTTTAGAACTTCAAACTCACAATAGTTCACTGTTTAAATTTTTTTTAAAAATATTTATTAAAAAAAAGTATGAAAAAGTGCATTTTAAAATTAAATAATACCTTTTATAGTGTTGTAAACTCTTGTATCGTCTGTGCTCAAAGCTGAAGAACATTTCAAACAAAATCTATTAAATTAAAAAAAATCAAAATATATTTAATATTTTACAATGATAGGTTTTATTTGTAATACAATAATGTTAAGTTCCATAAAAAAAATGATTAATTCAATGGTTCACTAAAATTTAATTCACCAATCATGGGCTACTAAATCATGTTGAAGAGACAATTATTGATTGGCTTAGGTACTATTGATTTATTAATGTTTAGTGATTTTTTATGCTATCCAGCATATGTATGCTAAATACAATATAAATTAATATTGTAGTAAGGTTAACAAAAAACATTTATTAATATGTTGGCAATCTATGTCTTATGTATACTCATTGAGTATATATTACTACATACACTCAATAGTATAATTAATATAGGTAATAAATGAAACACAATACTTACACATCATCAGCAAATTGTTTAAACGATGTACTTGATATAAGATGTTTTGTATTTGAACATTCGATGTTTTTAAATTCATCAAATAAACACATCTGAAAATTATTGTATATAATATTACATTATAATTAATAAAGGTACATAGTAGTATAATATAAGTATGTTATAATTGTTAACAAGTGAACACAAGTAGGTAATATCTATAAAACTAAACACAATTTATTTTCATTTCATTAGTTTAACATATTGTAATATATATATATAACATATTGTACCTATATAATATCAGCAACACAAATCAAAAATTTAAACGATTTATTAATGGCATTTTAAGAGGTTGAACTTATAAATGAAATAAACTATTTTGTGTATACCCACTGTTTTTAGTAGCCAAAAATATTAGGTATGAATTTTTAATAAGTACTTAGTACCTACACCAGTAGATAGTATAATATAATAATTTATTATTATACCTCTATACCAATATTGTGGTAAAGTTGGGCAGGTATTAATATTAAAATTTGAGTATAACAATTATAACTACTTGACGCAAAAAAATAAATCATGGGCCTAATCAGAACAAATATCAGTAAGGTAACAAAAAACATATTTATAATGTTATTGCGTCTAGCTACGCGAGAATGAGAACCTATTGTTCCGAGACAAACAGTATATTAATATGAATCCTGTCTTAATTCAAACGGTTAAAATTTGATTTACGGAGAAATAAAAACAATCACATTCGACTTACCCAACGAAGAATAATGGATTCAAAATTTTCCATTTTGGTTTAAATTATCAGGTACGTGAATAAAGAGCACGTAATTTACTGGTCATCTGTATTCTGCATTAACTATTATTTGAGAGTTTCAGATAGTTTAATAATTCGGCTTTTCGTTTTCGGTTTCGGTATGACTGGTATGAGTATAATATTATATTATTACAGCACAGAATAGGTAGTATGAGTCTATAACAGAATGACCGTTAAATATACATTGAACTTGTCTGCCACTTTGACGACTGACAATTACGACGAACAACTTACTGTATAATGTACATAGATAACAATAAGAGTATAATACTACCATATACTACGACAGTTGAACGACACTACGACTACAAGTCTACAACACTACAACACTATACAACAGTCAACAGTCTAGAAACGGTCTACAATTAACGGTCTACGGACTAGACGTGACTACGACACTCGGTCTGTTGTTATCAGTAAAATTGTCCGTTATTTAGGAATTTAGAAAATGTAAACAACAACAAAACTGTATTCCAAAGACGACACATAAGCATACCTGTGGATACTCTTTGGAATAAACTCAATAGAGGGGGCTTGGTGCGGCGCTGTGTCTGCCACCCTGGCGGCCCACGGCCTGGCTTCAGAGTTCAGAGTTCAGTTAAGGCTCTAATATAGTGGTAGTCCGTGGTATTTACATAGAACATATTGATATTACCAGACAGAAGTGTTGGGTAGTAACGTAACGAAAGTAACGCGTTACTGTAACGACGTTACTTTGCTTGTTACGCGTTACTTAATTTCATTAGAATTATTTCCATGTAACGAAAATGTAATGGAAATTACTTTTGATAAGTAATTTCTATAGAATAACGCGTTACAAATTCAAATTATGAAGTACCTACTACCTACCTACCTATTGCGAATTGAAAAAAAAAAATCGTCTATAATGAGGGTATTATTATGTTTACGAATCTAATATGTATTTATATTTAATTTTAACTCGCCATAATTCAGTTTTCAATGATTTTAAATCACTAGAACAGTTCATTAAATTTATTATTTAATTGAATTCCTCTAAATAGGTGGGTACCCACAGACGTTTCCTATGAATATCAAGCGTGGACTAAACTATACAGGTTTTATAAAGAATTTAGTGTTGTACAAAACCTGTTGAATTTAAAAATACTTATTGGTTATTACTTATTACTATATTATTTAGAATTTACATTAGAATATATTAATATAACATTATTTTTCTGAAAATTAAATAAAATCAAAATTATACTGTTATAAATCGTTATAGCCATATTTTGGCAATTATAAAAACAGTTTATTTTTATAAGTTCTTATTTGATTCTATACCTATGTATTATCATTTTATTTTCACATATGTAAGGTTTATGCTGTAAGTTTGTGACATAAATGATAAATACATAATAATATACTTAACTATACCTAAAATGATTAATTACCATTGATACGTTGGTACAATTAATTAGTACCATAGATTAAAGTATTAAACATACATAGATAGCCAACAACTGCTTGGAATTTGGAAATCATGTTCTTGGTGACAATACATGGCTCTGTTTAATCTTTAATCTATGTTAGTACTGTAACTACTATTTTTTAATAGTCATAACTCATAAGTATTTACTGTTGTTATTTAAATATGTATTTAACTGTAGATCTTTTTTATTGTCCATCTTTTACAAATTATACCTTTTTACCATAGGTAATGTGTTTCTATAAAATGTAACATTATTGCCTGCAGAATGATAATTGCCAAGAAATTTGAAGAAAAAAAATATTTTTTTTTTTTTTTTGCAACGAGAAAGTAATGAGTTACTTTTCTATTTGAAAAGTAAAGTAATTTCATTACAATTTTATTTGAGTAACGAGTAAAGTAACTTAATTACATTTATCTCTAAGTAACGAGTAAAATAACTTAATTACTTTTGAAAAGTAACTTACCCAACACTGGGCAGTGGGCCACCAGACAGTAAATAAAAACCACGGACTATAATATAGTATATTATACAGGACTGGAAACGGAGTATTATCAGTGGAACCCAAATGTTTTCATATGGTACATCACGGACACCCAGCGCCATCTATTTAGTGGATTTACCATTGAACTAAAATAATATGAATACCAAAACAATTTTTATTATAATTATTATAACATAATATTATTCTTTATTACTTTTCAACATAGGTAGGCATTTTTTTTTTTTTATATTTTTATTAGTAATATACAATCTATGCACAAAGGCATAAAAAGAATATGTGCTGAAATAAGTTTTAACATGAAATAGGGTGAGGGAAGAAACCATCCAGTGATCGCACTTCACTTTGCTTAAAATACATTTATGTATTTTTTTTTTTTTGTTTTTTTAATTTTTTTTTTCCTTTCGTTACTCATTAAGAAGATCTCTACACCAGTTTCTTTTTAGACGCCGTGGTGGATTACCAGGAATCGTGTGAGTGGCTACTACTGGCTAGACCAGAAATTAAAGGGTTTGAGTGAGACGGCAGCTTGTTGAAAAAGCGTTTATAGAAAGTTTTGGCTTCTTCATGAATGGTTTTGATTTTTAAGTCAGAATGGAGAGTGAAATTAGAAATGCAAAATGGAGCATTGGTGATGAGGCGCAGAATTTTATTTTGAACGGTTTGTATTTTGTTAAGGTTTGATTTTTTTGCATTGCCCCAAAGTTGTAGGCCATATCGCCGTCCCGGTAGAACAATGACGCAACTGCAATAATTGCAATTTTACAGGAAACCTAAAAAACTAAATTATTTTCACTAAAATGTTAATTATTTATGAGTGTACAAACTACAAACTGATAATTCCACAACGACGCAATTGCCCTCTGGCGGTCTAAAATACAACTACAGTTCCGTCACTCGTTTTTCTACATTATGCTTACGCTATATTTAAAGCGTATATTTAGTAGTGTTTTCAGTAACCGGAGACGCGCATTTAAAGCGAGTTTTTTTTCCCTTATGTGTTGCGCCCAAGTAAGACGCCGGTCAATGGTACTTAGCCCTAGGTACTTAACCGATTGAGATGTAGGGATAGGTATGTTGGCTCAGTGGCGTAGCTAGGATTTTCTGAAGGGGGGTGTTAATTATAAACATTAAATATTATATATGATACGTACAAACTAAAACTTTTATTTTAATTAATTAATTATGTATACATAATGTCTGTATGGTATTATCAATAGATAATAATGAAAAATAAATAATATATTATAAAATAAAATCCGTTCGTCGTGGACAAGACATATTAATAATTTTATTTTAAAATTATGTAAGCAATGGTTTTAAATAATATAATATATCATTATTTTTTACTATTTTTATTTTTGAAATGTTTGTAATGTCGTTGCAAAAGTTTTCAAAAAAAAATTTACACTAAATTACACATTATTACAGTTATAATATTATAATAAAAATGTTCATTATATAGCATTTAATACTATTTATACTATATTTATACCATTAATATTTATTTTACTTCTAGAAAAGATATATTAAACAACTTGGACGAGGGTTATAGACATTTGTTCTAAGATTTATAATTTGTTTCTACTGGATTAATCTTCTTTGGCCATCCCTGAACTGAATGTTTCAAATATATTATTGATAGGAATTAGGAGTATAAATTAATCTTATCTTATGAACCCCTATTTAATTATTTCTAGTTAAATTAACTACTATTTATCTTTAAAAAAATTATAGTAGTTTTGTTCACTAATATGTTATTATAAAATTACAGAAATAAACAAAAATTGTTGGAATTTGGCAATGACGTAATGTTGAAGATGAAAGAGAATAACCAATGTTTTTTTATTTCTGATGAAATTTTTTATTTTTAATAGGTAACTTATTTTTGCAATCATTTAACACAATTTATCATCAATTAAACTTGCTATTAATTACACCCATTGTCTTTTTAAGAATTGATAATTTATAAATATTTTTTAGTGATTTTATACCTTGTTATTTAAATACATTTGTATTATGATATAATGATATATCAAATTGTGATTTGTTTTCTTATAATAAAGAGTTGGAGTTCTACACTAACACATATGTATATTTTTGGGATTTGATTGTTACTTACACAGGATTTAGTCATTGCATTTGTGTACTCCATATTTTCTATTCAGTTTTGTGTAACTTGCTTCATAAGCAAAACTGATTAAATAATTTAGCATATCTTTTTGAATTTAGAATACCTACTTAAGTTACATTTGATTTCAAGACATTATAGGCTGATAGACGATCTTCTCTCAGAATTGCAGTGGCGGACTGGGAGAAAAAAACAGCCCGGGAAGATCATAATATTAGAGGCCTGAAGTATACTAACGGCCCTTTATATAATATACCACAACAAAAACCCTTCATTCGTAAACTACGTGTAAAAATGGCTAAGTAAAAAAAAATATTCGATCTTAAGCACTAGAAAGATGTGATATCATGAGTAAATGTTATGTATATTGAATTTAAGTAAACTTATTTTTTCAATAATTTATTTACTTGAAGAGGAATTATTTCTTAAAAGAAACAAAGTGTGGTGAACAAAATAATTAAATGGCGAAGGACTATTAAAATATAACTTATTATTATTTAAAAAATATTATTATTAATATTTATATACTATTCTCAATAATTCCTCGCCAAGTACCTAAATAAATTATTGATACAAAATAAGTTTACTTAAATTCAATATACTTAGTATTTATTCATGATATCACATCTTTATATTGCTTAAAGATCTCATATTTTTTTACCGTGACGGTGGATATAAATAATAATAGTCTTTAGAAAAATTAACTCTCTATTTTGTATTAAGTAAATCTCATATTGTACTTAATTGTACTTAATTGTTATTATTTGTATTTAAATTGAATGTCTAATTTAAGAACCTCTCACCCAAGCTTTTGCTTATAGGAGGTGAGCAGATTTACTACTGTATTTATAATTTACAATATGTTGGGAGTTGTTTGCAAATAAAATAAATTTGTTATTAGTAACGCCCTTGAAATTCTAATGCTCCGGGCCGACGAGAACGATAAAAATACTAGCTGGCTAGTAACACACGCCGTCGTCTTGGAAATTTTCTCGGAGATCGGTCTATGTGTTGAACGATTTGTATTTAGCTCATTCTCGATTAAATCCAAACGCAAATATTATCTTTTTTCAAAAAATAAATTATGGCAACAAACTTTAACAACATCGACCGAGCCGCAAAAACATAATACCTATTACTGGAAATGGTGGAAGAAATTTTGGTCAACAAGATGGAACTAGCTTTGGCCGATGAAACCGACGAATATCTCGTTGTCGTTCTTGTAGTCACTTCACTTCTGTCTGCCATTGTTACGGTCGCCCCTACAGCGACGTTCAGACCCTGGAGTCGGAGCCCGAAGGCTCGACTCTCGGAGGCGCAGACGGAGAGGAGTTGGCTGAAGACGTCGAGGAGACCGTCTCCCCGCGCTGTGGCGGAGTGCCGAGCGGCGACGCGCTGTCGTCTGCTGCAGAGTCGGAGCTCGGTCCGATCCCAGAGACAGCACCGCTCGGTGACGACGACGACACAGTAAGAGAAGACGGAAATTCCAAGGTTTCTGAAGCGGAAGTGGAGGACGATTCCGTTTTGTGTCCAGAAGACGATGTATCGGATGAAAAAATCGAGACCGCCACAGGAGAAGACCCCCCTGCAGGCGAAGACGACGGACAGGAGATGACGGCGACGGAATGGAGGGGAGGATGCGGTAAAGAGCACGGACGGTGCGTGGCGGTAAGTCACCCGCGCACGTTCTCCGACCTGCACCCGCGGAGCGACGGGTTCGCTGGCGTCGCGCGCTCGGTCGTCAATGACGCGCCGAAACCAAAAAAATGAGGTAGGGCTAACTTTCAAAATTATGAGACACCACCACCCCCTGACCAATAATATTTGACGTTTACAAAAAATTTTTGATTCACCAGTATAGTTTCAATCTATAACACATTTTTAGATTCTGAGTGAAACGATGAATGTATTGATTTTACAATGATGTGTGTTTTTCTATTTTTTTATTTTTTTATTTTTTATTTTGTGTCTGTGTACACGATAAGTAGTCGAAATAATGCTTCGATTTTCGACTTCAGTATCTTGTTCGATTGGAAAGTGAATATCGTTGGTGTATTGAGAAGGTCAATTTAGGAGGTTTAAAATTCACAGTACTTTTCAAAAGCGCCAAGAAAAACAAAAGAAAAATTAAGGAAAAATGGGAATTTTTACCCAAAATCGATTTTTCAGAAAATTGAATTTGGTTTTTGGTGTAACTTTAAAACAAATGACCTTAGATACATGAAATTTTCACTGGTTGTTTATATTTGCATTTTCTATACACGATAACATTTTCAAAATATTTTGATTTATTTTGAACTGTTTAGGGACATTTTCATTTTTCATTTTTTTTTTAGTTTTTTTTTCTAGAAATATCAATAAAATTTTATTTGTCGAGTAAAAAAGCTTGTAAATTTATTAGAAATCTCCTAGTTTATTGTTTCAAAGGCAGATGAAAAATATTAAAAATCGTTAGTCACAGTTTTTTTTTTTATAAGCATTTAAAGTTCAAAAATTGACAAAATATGGAAAAATCACGAAAATTAGCAAATTATTTTGAGTTAAGAATTCGTAAAAATTTTTCTTTTTAAATCTAAGATTTGAAAATGTAATACAAGATTACTCATAAGTTTGTCTACCTTTATCAATAAAAAAATCTCTACCCTACAGTCAAATTAAATTTTTATGAGCGTTTGAAATTCAAATTTTTACAACATTGGATGTTCACTCGATATCTCATGTAGCGATTTCCTTATTTTGTTGTTATTCATAAACGAATAACTATAGATACATGAAAATTTCACTGAATGTTTATATTAGTATTTTCTATACACCATACAATTTTGAAAATATTTTGATTCTTTTTGAGCTGTTTACGGATATTTTCATTTTTCAATTTTTTTAGTTTTTTTTTCTATGAATATCAATAAAGTTTTATCTGTTGGGCCAAAAAGTGTAAAAATTTAATACAAGGCTCCTGGTATATTGTTACAATATCAGTTGAAAAATATTAAAAATACATAGGCACAATTTTTTTTTATAAGCATTTAAACATCGAATTTTGACAGAATTTTTCAAAATCTCGAAAATTGTTAATCATCGTAATTAATAAATTATAAAATGTTCAGTTTTTATAGCTAAGGATTGGAAATTTAAAACAAGATTCCACGTAAGTAGTTAATTCTCTTACCGAAAAATCTAAAAAATATACAATCACAGTTTATTTTTATAGTCATTTTATGTTCAAATTTGGACGAAATTACATATTAAAAAACCTAGTTATTTTATTGTGATTATATAATATTATTCGTGGGTACCTACTTGAAACTTCTAAAGTGTACTATTATATATCTATGATAGTATCAGGCAGGCGCGTATCCAGAATTTTATTTCGGGAGGGACTGAACAAAATTATCAACATAGCCACACAATAAACAAAAAGTGGGTAAGTGGATGTCGCTCTGCTGCACAGTAGGTTACAAGTGGGTCACTGTAATGGATAGTGTAAAATTTGAATTCAATGATATAATATCATTGTATAAGAAAAACGATTCTAAGCGAAAACGGTCAGTCAGCCTATGATATTACTAAGTATATTTGATGATATTATTGTGAATAAAGTAATTTATATATTTACCTATTTACGTGGACCATTGTTTTAAATTTTTAATCCTTAATTATGAAAGTTGAACATTATATAAATTTTTAATTACAAAATATTTATTATATTTTAAATTTGATAAATTTTGTCAAAATTCGAACTTTAAATGATTATAAGAAAACATTGTGCCTATGTATTTTTAATATTTTTCAACTAATATTGTTACAATATATCAGGAGCCTTGCGTTATATTTTCACGCTTTTTACCCAACAAAAAAATTTTTATTGATATTTATAGAAAAAAAACTAAGAAAAATGAAAACTGTCAATGTCCGTAAATAGCTCAAAAAGAGGCAAAATATTTTCAAATTTTTTCGGTGTATAAAAAATGAAAACATTCAGCAAAATTTTAAGTTTTGTGATTTTTCCGTATTTTATCAAGATTTGAACTTTAAATGCTTATAAAAAAACTATGACTAAGGATTTTTAATATTTTTCAACTGCTATTGTAACAATATAGCAGGAGCCTTGTATTAAATTTTCAATTTTTTTTACCCAACAAATAAAGTTTTATTGACATTCATATTTTTTGGATTTTCTTGAAATTTCAGGGGGGGCTGCAGCCCACCCAGCCTCCCCCATAAATACGCCCCTGGTATCAGGGTTTGTTATTGATGTTGATGTATAACGTGTTATAAGTACCTAATGGATATTGTGATAATGTAATATGATTAATTTGGAATTTATTATAGGTCAATTTTTTTTTAATACCATAGATATGTATATAATTTGTCTTAAACCTAGACTGACATACCGTCTTCGCTCAGCAGTGGCGTATCCAGGGGGGGGTTTGGGGGTTGTAACCCCCCCGAAAATTGTTAAATTATAACAACGTTATCATTAATAAATCATTTTAAGATAAAATTCCACAAAAATAAATTATAACCCCTCCCGAAAAAAAATTCTGGATACGCTACTGTCGCTCAGAATCGTTTTTCTTATACAATGATATTGTATCATTGAATTCAAATTTAATAGCATCCATTATACAGTGACCCACTTGTAACCTACTGTACAGCAGAGCGACATCCACTTACCCACCTTTATATTAGGTAAACCTTATCAGTAATCGTTATACATACTTTTATTTTGGATTGAAATTATACCAACATATTATACATAATTCCAAATTGACTTACTAGACACTAGTTATGTTTTAAAATATAACATATAAATATTTTATGCTTACTATGGTTTTCAGGTTAACAAGATAATTATTAGCACTACCACAAATTAAGTTCTAACTATTAGGTAATAGGTATTATATGCTATGCTATTATGTGTATATGCAATGCTTCCACTGATATGCTTTTTTTTATCTGATCATTGAATAGACAACGACCGTGGTACCTAGCATAATATATTTACTAACTAATTATCATGGTTTTAATTAGGCTGTATTTAGGCTGTAGATTGCCTGTAAGGCTGTAAAGGCGTAGGCTACAAAAATAAGTCCAGGTATAAGTAACTCGTTGACACAATCACTGAACCACCAAACCACCCACCCACCACCTAAATATTATGAGGTAGGGCATCCGCCCTACCTGAATATAGGGTTCGGCGCCACTGGGCCGCCACTTACGGTCACGTGATGCGACGGTGGCTAGTAGACATACCGGCGCGGGCAACGATTCTGACCCGACGGTACACCGACTCGGTACGACGGCGGCGGCGACTCGGTACGACGGCACCGGCGGAGACCTCGGCACGGGGTGAGTGGTACGGAGATTCGAGTGCTAGGAACACGGGGACGTCAGCGGCGCCGGACTCACAGAAACTTAACCGTTTCAGGGTCTGGAGGCTCGCGGCGGCCGAAGGGACAACGCCAGGGCGAAAATTACCGAAAGTCAAGGATCGCGCTGTGGTCCTCTGGCTCTCGCCTTTTCGCCCAGCGGTAATCCCAAATCGGCCGCTTCGATCGTCCCCACCGGATCCGCAGCACAGAATCTCATTTCGCTGGCTCCACGTCTTGGTCTTCGCCGTCCGTCGTCACGAGTCGTCACGCCGTCGACCGTCGACGCGCACGACATCGCTCACTAGTCGCCGTCCGTCGCCGTCAACCGTGGTCGCAACCGTGGCCGTCTCGGTCTGGCCTCGCCGGCTGGGCAAGGTCGTCAAGCGTCCGAGCAAACGCGCCAGCAACACTCGTCAACCCGCGGGACAGGTCGGAGAACGTGCAGAGGTGACCAGTGGCCAGCAACACTGCATTTCTGCACCAATCGCCATCTCGCATCCTCCCCCCCTTGTTTATTGTGTCTATCCTGTCTGTCGTATTTTTTTTTCTTTAAATTTAAGTCATTTCAAAATTCAAAATTGTTAAGTTGTTCACACATTTTAATTTCGGTTTTTTTTCTTCTTATTCGCGGCCTTTTTTTTTATAATAAACATATTTTGTGAACACAAAAAAAATTTTGTTTCTTTTTTTTTCGTTTAGTTCAATTTTTACAGATTTAACGACTAAAAAAAGGCAGGTAAGTGGATGTCACTCAGCTGTACAGTGGGTTACAAGTTGGTCATTGTTTAATGGATTGTATTAAACTTGAATTCAATGATATAATATCATTGTATAAGAAAAACGATTCTGAACGGAGACGGTTTGTCAGTCTGTATATTTTATATTGTCATTAATTTTTTTATTTATTTAATTATTATTTTATATTCTGAGTGAAACGATGAATGTATTGATTTTACAATGATTTGTGTTTTTTTATTTTTTTTGTGTCTGTGTACACGATAAGTAGTCGAAATAATTCTTCGATTTTCAACTTCAGTATCTTGTTCGATTGGAAAGTGAATATCGTTGGTGCATTGGGGAGGTCAAAATTTAAAATACCTAGTACTTTTCAAAAGCGCCAAGAAAAACAAAAGAAAAAACAGTGAGTGTTGTTGAACACTCGGCAGGAACGAAGTTCAGTGCATGTGATGCGAGACGCGGAAACATATTATATGGTTAGAAAAATATAAATAAATAGTGATAGAGAGAGAGAGAGAGACAGAGAGAGAAATGAATGCTTGTATAAATATATCGCGCGCATGGTAATAAAATTATAATAAATTTTTTCTGAGTATTATGAAAAAATGGTATTTTAATCATTATAAAAGTACAAAGCAATTATGAAATTAATCAGTAGGTCTAACGCGTCGACTGCGGCGCTGGCAGTCGCGGGTTCGCCTCTCGACCACTGGGCGGCATTTTTCTCCGGGCAAGTCACGGTGTCCGGAGTACAAGTGCCGCCATCCCCCAACCCGGGGCATGGCAGAAACCTACGGGTGCCCCAATAAAAATTCTGCCACCACAAACACACACGTGTACCAACCTACCCAATCTAAAAACCTACAGTTCCCTCCCAACACCCAATGGCCTATGTTGCCGCGGGTTATCCAATAAAAGGAAAAAAAAAAAAAAAAAAACCTATTGATGGTTAAGTCAATTCTACTGAAAGAAATTTTAATAATGATACGGTTGATACAGCTTGTACTCGATTATCGTTTTTCAAAAGTAAATTTTAATTTCATTTGTTTAATAGATTTGTATGTATATAGAGAAGAAGGTAAATGGAAATCACAATGGAATTTATAAATTTAAGGGGCAAAAATTATTTTGAAAATAAAATTCTTATCACTTTCCTTATCAATAAAAACAATATTTATGAAAATCCCAATAAATCCCATCAAAAACTCAAAACCCCGAGTTTCCCCTTGGCGAGGTTGGTGTTAGTACTCTCCCGGACCAAAATCCATCAAAAAAGCAAAATCCAAAAGGGGGGGGAGGAGGTGCCCCCGTTCCCTAAAGCGGAAAACTGTAGTCTTCATAATAAGAATGGGTTCCACCTTGGTCCGAGGTCTTTAACTTGAATTCCGGCCGAGTTACACTCAACTCAAAATGTGGGGGGGGTGGGGGCTTTGGTTCCCTAATGTTGAAAATTCATCTGGGGCCTAAAAAATTGAGATGCCCATTGGTCCGGGGTCTCTAAGTCGAATACCGGCTAAGTTATGCTTCGTCAAAAATAATTACTCGTTTAATGGGTCCCCCCCCCATTCCGCCCGACGGTCACCTCTACGCGCGTGACGACCGATGTTGGGCGAATGGAACCCGGTTGCCTACGCGAATGGAACCCGGTTGCCAGATGGTAAGATCCTAGTGGGGACATACGATAATATGAGAGGAGGGAGGGGATATGTAAGCCGGCAGCCGAGCAGAGCAGAGCCGAGCCGAGCCGAGCAATTTTTCAGTGTTACGCTTTTCGGTGTTACGCTTTTTGGTGTTGCGATTTTTTTCCAGCGACTCCCATCCACCTAACGCCCCATAAGGAACTTCGTTCCAAAAATTAAGGAAAAACGGGAATTTTTACGCAAAATCGATTTTTCAGAAAATTGAATTTGGTTTTTGGTGTAACTTTAAAACAAATGACCGTAGATACATGAAATTTTCACTGGTTGTTTATATTTGCATTTTCTATACACGATAAAATTTTCAAAATATTTTGATTTATTTTGAACTGTTTAGGGACATTTTCATTTTTTTTTAGTTTTTTTTTTAGAAATATCAATAAAATTTTATTTGTTGGTTAAAAAACTTGAAAATTTAATAACAGGCTCCTAGTATATTGTTTCAAAGGCAGATGATAAATATTAAAAATCGTTAGTCACAGTTTTTTTTTATAAGCATTTAAAGTTCAAAAATTGACAAAATATGGAAAAATCACGAAAATTAGCAAATTATTTTGAGTTAAGAATTCGTAAAAATTTTTCTTTTTAAATCTAAGATTTGAAAATGTAATACAAGATTACTCATAAGTTTGTCTACCTTTATCAATAAAAAAATCTCTACCGGAAAGTCAAATTAAATTTTTATGAGCGTTTGAAATTCAAATTTTGGATGTTCACTCGATTTCTCATGTAGCGATTTCCTTATTTTGTTGTAATTCAAAAACGAATTACTGTAGATACATGAAAATTTCACTGAATGTTTATATTAGCATTTCCTTAACTTATAATTTTGAATAGTTTTTTCTGTTAAGTTTCTGGACATTTTAGTTTGAAGTCTTTAATGTGTGGTCCTATTGTTTAATTTCTAATTTTTTTTTTCTAAAACGCACTTGCCTTCGGGCGCCAACACCCCCCTTTATTTTTTTTTTTAGTTATTTAACTCTAGTTTTATATTTTGTTTAGATGTGAACATTGATAACCTGCACTAATTATTTTAAATAGTGTTTTCTGTTTAAGAATCTGGACATTTTAGTTTGAATTCTTTAATGTGTGGTAATATTGTTTAATTTCTCCTAATTTTTTTTTCTAAAAGAATGACTGACACAATGACAGGGACACTTTTATGTTTGGCACTTGGCCGTTATTAAGAATTTATATTTGTTAAAAATCTATATTTAATAAAAAATGTGTTATTAGTTATAACTATTACAATATTCTAATAAACAATACATTAATTCTAATGCATCGACTTTGACCTCTTTAACATAAATAATATTAATTAATAGGTACCCTAATTATAATTTATATTGTACAATTAATCTATTACTACTTAGGACGCGTATTTAATCACAATATCATATAGGTATGTATAATATAAATATATAAATTCATTTATAAATATAGTAATTTAATAATATTTAATTTGATCATATCTATATATCTGAAAAATAACGGTTTCTTCTGAACATTTCAATCTCAGATTATAACTGACTCTTATTTAACTAAGCCTTCATAGGTCGTCTGTTCCAGATACGGTCATATTGTATACATAGATAGAATAATATAATAAGTTATAAGTATATATTTTCATATCTTAAATCGATCACAGATTGAACCGCAGACACGATGTATCATTTATGGGGATTAATTATTTTATAGCACTTAAATAGGTAAATATTTTCTCCTAGCTCTGCGCAGAGCATCACATATTAGCATCTAATTATTATACTAATTTTTAATCTTACGCTATTAAAATATGTGATCGATCAAGTAGGTACAACAATAACTCGTGGTCTTCAGAACAAAATAAATTACAGGTAAGTAACATAGATTTAATATTTTAATATTATCATACCTATATAATTATATTTAACATTTAAATTGTATGACGTCTTTTTTTTTGGGAATGACACGTATATAGATACCTACGTATTATATAGATACCTGTCAAATTATATCGACTTACTTTAATAAAGACATCTGTAAAATTTACAATATAGACCGAGCTTACACTTTTTTTAAAACTTATTAGTCCAATGAGTAAAAGCCGAAATTTTTTTATTCCGCAGTCTTAGAATTTTTCAAATGTTTGAAAGTCGAACAATAAAATTTGGGTCTTTAATATTATAATGGTTTTTTTCGGGTTTTTTTTTTTTTAAACTTTTACTCCTGATTAACATCTGACCCCGATGAGTGAGATAACCAATGACTATAGACACTCTAAATCAACATTTCATTACAAACTTTTTTTATACTTTTATCATATTGTAATCAAAAACATTAGACACACTCGTAGATAAATACTCCTTCTGCACTTTTTCACCCGATAAGAGTTTTTGTTTAACAATTGCTATTTGTGAATAAGAAAAAAGATCACAATTTTTTACAAAAATAAATAATGATGGTGATTTTCTTTTTAAAAAAACAAAATTTTTACAAGCACTTAAAACACCGAAAATCGTGAACTTCGTAAAGCTTTACCATAAAAACTAATAATTTCCGGCAGTTCATTTTTGCATCATAGATATACATCTTAACTGGTCGCAACACATGGGTTACCAAAAAAAAAAAATTGAAAAATTTGCTTGAGCCCTTAACTAGATTATAAATTTATAAAACTAAATTAAAAAAATATTTTAGAGGTTTTAAGAAATTGTCTTCAAATTACCACATTTAATTATTTTATATAGTGATATTATTGGTTGGTTCAGTTTCTACTTTCTATTTTATAATAGATCAATAGCCAAGAGGTTACCTAAATCACATTTTTTTTAAATTTAAATCCCGGTAGTCGAGTTTTTGGAAAGTACCACAAAGGAGACTTATAATAATTCACATTGTAATTTAATAGAATGTCTATACATTTGCGAACCAGTTTCGGATAGTTAAATTTGGCATGCGAACTTTGAATAAAATAGAAAACCAGAATAAGTACATTACTGATCACAAACATTTCTGTAAAATTACGTACGATTTACCAAAGACCGTTGAGGTACTTAGTATAGTATATAAGTTCTATGGATTTATCATAGTAAATAATATATTTTATCTATGGCTATCGTCAATTATTGTCGACATTCGTCGGCAACGATTAACAATTCTAATAATTTCAGTGAACAAAAAAATAATAAGCGATCAATATATACGGACAGTTTGTTAGCACAAATTCACACATTTCGTTATGGTCAGATTATTTTCATTAAATATTTCGATACTTTCAAGTTTCAGTTCTGAGCAAGATGATGATGGATGAATATAGCCGTTTTTTTCGGCGACGGCGGCACTCTAGCTAGATTTCACCGGAAGAGTCGATGTTTACGCGTAAGTTTGTTTTCATATTATTGCTATTTTAGTATTTTACATTTACTTTAAGACTTGTAACGTCACAGCATTTTTTGCATTCATATTATTACAATAACAAACATACCTGTACCCATATTGCCACTAATGAGCGTACCTTATTTATAAATTATTACGATTATCGCGCGCTATTGCAGAAATGACCGCAGTATTATGTAATTATTGTTCCCCGGCCCCCACAAACCCGCAGTGCACGGTGTCTTCATGTCGCCACACACGGCCGCCGTTGCTGTCGGCGCTTTTGTCGCGTCCGACGGCACCGCACCGGCAGAACAGTCCTGAACGACCCGAACATATTGTACATTCCCACACAATGACGACACTGACCTGCCCCACCAACGAAGAGAAAAGCTCCGCCGCCGGCAACAAGCCACCGTCGTCGCCGGGTTTCCGTGTCAGCAAAATCACTCTTTTTACGGCCTTTCACCTGCCTGGACGCCTGGTTAACATCTCCACACCTGCCCGGTCGACTTCATACACTCGTCTTTGTTAAACGACCTGCAGACCACGAGGCAACCGAGTTGATCGACAAACAACCCACTTCCGAGAATCGTTTTCAACTACCGTCAACATACTGGGACACATGCGATCGCTCACCATGATGGGCTGAGTGAACCACGAGGGCCCGGGCGGCGGCCACAACTGCTCCAGCTTACAACATCGACCACGCAGCTCGTCACATCAAAATATCAAATGTCGTAATATGTTTTTATTTCCCCTGTCCCCCCTTTCCCGGCACGCTTTCCCGGTAACCCTGCGAGGACACACCATGAGTAATATGGTGTGTCGCCTCCGGCGGGCCGGGAAAGCATGCGACCAAAGTTAAATTATTACTTTATATATGCCATGTGCCACCAAATTATATTGTTTGCATTTGCCGTGCGCCAAAATTATTAGATCATATTATCATAGTTATATTATTCTTAATCTTTATAATGTTTAAATTTCAATTTCCCCTTGTAATGCCAATTTAATATATCCACGTGATTACCCTAAAACTTTTCTTACTATTTTATATTATTTTCCCCTTTAATAAATCCTCGGCATTCACTTGCCGTTGCGTGTTCAAAGCCTGTGAGCTCCACCGACTTGGCCCTTGGGTCATCACGCGGTGCGGCTCACAGGTCGCGACAAAAGTGTTCCCCTTTTGTCGTGGGTGGTTTACGGAGCCCTAAAAAGCTCCGTATTCTCTCAGACTAAAATTAAATATTTATTGCCCCGGACAATCTGTTAACTGGGTGACGAAGAAGCATTTATAAGTTTAATCCTATAAAAGCGCCATGTATAAAATACGTGAGACCGAACAGTCCAAAGTCCGTCTTTGTTTCACTACTCCAAGTTTAATAAATGCCTTTTTGCATAGGTTACTATAAGCTGGGTACCACCTTAGGTTTTGCGTGAAGTATTTAAATCAATATAATGTTATCAATCTTTATATTTTATAATTTATATACATAAATACATTATAAGCCTCTTGTATTTTATTAGCATACTCACAATTTTTTTAGTGTAGTTTATACCCTATATGGCTAGATATTAAATGTTTTGCAATTATATATTTTACTATAATTATTATTTTCCATTATCATCTAATATAACAAAAGGTGGGCAAGTGGGTGTCGCTCTGCTGTACAGTAGGTTACAAGTGGGTCACTGTATAATGGATGGTATTAAATTTGAATTCAATGATATAATATCATTGTATAAGAAAAACGATTCTGAGCGGTGACGGTATGTCAGTCTATGTATAAGACATATCATATACATATCTATGGTATTAAAAAAAAAATTGACCTATAATAGGTACCTATAATAAATTCCAAATTAATCATATCACAATATCCATTAGATACTTATAACGCGTTATACATCAACAAAAACCGTGATACTATCATAGATATATAATAGTACGATTTAGAAGTTTCAAGTACCCACGAATAATATTATTCAATCACAACAAAATAACTAAAATAGTTATTCTAGGTTTTTTAATATGTAATTTCGTCCAAATTTGAATTTAAAATGTCTGTAAAAAATAAGTGTGTTCATATATTTTTTAGATTTTTTGGTTATAGTATGAACTATTTATGAGAACCTTTGTGTTGAATTTGTAATCCTTAGCTATAAAAACTGAACATTTAATAATTTATTAATTACAATGATTGATAATTTTCGAGATTTTGATAAATTTTGTCAAAATTTGATCTTTAAATGCTTATAAAAAAAAACTGTGCCTATGTATTTTTAATATTTTTCAACTGCTATTGTAACAATATATCAGGAGCCTTGTATTAAATTTTTACACTTTTTAGCCCAACAGATAAAACTTTATTGATATTTATAGAAAAAAAAACTAAAAAAAATTGAAAGCTGTAAATGTCCATAAACAGCTCAACAAGAGTCAAAATATTTTCAAAATTGTATGGTGTATAGAAAATGCTAATTTAAACATTCAGTGAAATTTTCATATATCTACAGTTGTTCGTTTTTGAATTGCAACAAAATAAGGAAATCGCTACATGAGTAATCGAGTGAAAATCCAATGTTGTAAAAATTTGAATTTCAAACGCTCATAAAAATTTAATTTGACTGTCCGGTAGAGATTTTTTTATTGATACATGTAGACAAACTTATAAGGAATCTTTTATTACATTTTCATATCTTAGATTTAAAAAGAAAAATTTTTACGAATTCTTAACTCAAAATAATTTGCTAATTTTCGTGATTTTTCCATATTTTGTCAATTTTTGAACTTTAAATGCTTATAAAAAAAATTGTGACTAAGGATTTTTAATATTTTTCATCTGCCTTTGAAACAACATATTAGGAGCCTTCTATTAAATTTTCAAGCTTTCGCAACCAACAAATAACATTTTATTGATATTTTTAGAAAAAAAACTAAAAAAAAATGGAAAATGAAAATGTCCCTAAACAGTTCAAAATAAATCAAAATATTTTGAAAATGTTATCGTGTATAGAAAATGCAAATATAAACAACCAGTGAAAATTTCATGTATCTACGGTCATTTGTTTTAAAGTTACACCAAAAACCAAATTCGATTTTTTGGAAAATCGATTTTGCGTAAAAATTCCCGTTTTTCCTTAATTTTTATGTTGTTTTTCCCGGCGCTTGTGAAAACTACTGGAAAATGTTTACTTTTGACCCCCCAAAGTACCAACTAGATTCACTTTCCTATCAGAAAAGGTACTATTGAAGAAAATCGAAGCACTTTTACTGTCCCAAAACGTGATGACAGACACAAAAAAAAATATAAAAATATAAAAATATAAAAAAAAACACACATCATTGTAAAACCAATACATTCATCGCTCCGCTCAGAATCTAAAATATAAAAACATACATCATTGTAAAACCAATACATTCATCGCTCCGCTCAGAATCTAATACACTTTAAATTAAATTAGTTGTTATCAAGACGGACAGTCTTAAGACAAACTCTTTTCTGGATGTTATTAAAACGGATTATGCTTAAAAAAATTGTACAGTTGTCGTAGCAGTCAGTTTTCTAGATCAACCCGTGAGACATTAAATAATTTTTTCGAAAAATATATGTAATATGTATGGCTCATACAATTAAGAATTTATAGTTAATACTTAATAGAAATGCGGATGTTTATACTTCATAGATATTTTGTTATTGAAATCTTGTAAATAATCGAATTAAACAATCGCGTACAAATCACTAGTATCAATTTTATTATATAACGTGTAAAATCACCGGAACAAAGTGCAGACTGCAGATTATTAAGCATTAGTACAGCAGTAGGTTGTAGTCATTTTTGCCCAAAAAATTACATTTAAAAGTGTCATAGTGTATTCATGTATATAAATTATAATAATATACTCTATTTATAGTATATATTTGTGATGTCTATAAACTTGTGGACTAATTAGTTTGGTTAAATTTAGTATACGATAAATAACTGAAATAGAAAACAAGAATACATTGCAGACCACAAAGATTTCTGTAAAAGAACACACGGCGTATCAATAGACCGTGTATGTGTGTTGAGTGTAGAAGTTCTATGGATTTATCATATTAAATAATATATTTTATATCATCTATGGCAATCGCCAATTGTCGATATTCGTCTGCGGCTATTAACAATTCTAATAATTTTAGTGAAAAAAATATAATAAGCCATCAATCGAAGAGTCTCGCTAGAGACTCCTTTCTGTGCATAAGTAACACCGATAAGAAACAGCACCTTGACAACCGATAGCGAGACTATTATACATTAAGTTTCGTTTCGGCGCTCGGACCTCTCACTCGCACGCATTGGTTGAATGCAGAGTGCGAGAGAGACAGAGCTAAAAACTGCAGTTTTGTGAGTCTTTTTCTTTCGTCCGTCATAGCAACGTTATCCAACGCCGCGCCGTAGCAACCGCCACGCGCCGGCCGCTACCGTACCGCGAACCTCACCCACAACAACAGCTATTTACAGCTAGCTAGTTTTACGTTTGCAGAATTATTATTAATTATTATTTATTTTTATTATATTATAAAATATTTTTTACGTACTCGTGTTGTTGCGATACCGAGGTCTCGTGCATTTACATTATTACATACGTTATTTTACGCGATTTATTGTTACAAAACAACAGCTACGTAAATATGTACCTATTATTACTATTTTAATGCTATAATAATAATTATTATTATTAAATAATTGTGTTATTAATATAAATTTATAATTAATAATTATATATTATATAATTATAAACATTTATATTGTATTTCTATTTTTATAGAATTATTATTCACAAATAAAAATAATAATTAGAAAAAATGTAATCCATAAACATAATATAATATATAAACGATAAACCTCAGTATATCACAGTAAAACGTGCTTCGGAAAAATAATTGAAATCCTCAAAAAAACTACTTCGGAGAAGTAAAAAAGGCTTTCTGTGCGTAAGTTGAAGAGATTGGGAGAAAAGATAGAACTTTGGTGTTAATAAAGATGTGAAATCAATCTCAAAGTTCTGTGTCAAAAAGGGCCACGGTTGAAAAAATAGAATTTGGGGCTCAATAAAGAAGTGAAATCAATAGGTACCCAAATTATGCGCCTCAACTTGAAAAAATATCTTATTCAAAAAAATTTCGAGATGTTCAACTGTACAAACATTAAAAAAAAAATATTAGCACAGAACGGTGTACAATAATGATGAATTAATAAAATTAGCCATAAATTGTCGACTTGTTTACGAGTTAATCTGTTTGATTCGAATTTTTGTTGACAAACTGTAATTCACGCCGTTCTGTGCTAATATTTTTTTTTAATGTTTGTACAGTTGAACATCTCGAAATTTTTTTGAATAAGATATTTTTTCAAGTTGAGGCACATAATTTGGGTACCTATTGATTTCACTTCTTTATTAAGCCCCAAATTCTATTTTTTCAACCATGGCCCTTTTTGGCACAGAACTTTGAGATTGATTTCACATCTTTATTAACACCAAAGTTCTATCTTTTCTCCCAATCTCTTCAACTTACGCACAGAAAGCCTTTTTTACTTCTCCGAATATAATATACAAATAGTTCGTTAAGCAGTATATATTATAATGTAAGTTTTAACACGAATTCGCACATTTCGTTATGTTCAGGTAATTTTCATGAACTATTTCGATAGTTTCAAGTTACAGTTCGGAACGAGATGAAGACGGATGAAGATAGCTGTTTTTTCGGTGGCTTCACGTACTGGACGTTTGCATTGTGGATGCACTCTAGCTAGGTTTCACCGGAAGAGTCGATGTTTCAGCGTAAGTTTGTTTTCATATTATTTTGGGATTTACGTTTACTTTTTAGGCATTTTAATAATTAAAAACATAATATAACGTAATGTTGTAGTAGAAGCTGGAAACTGTAGTGCCTATATTCTAATTTTTGAATTTTTTAAATTTTAATGTAACATTTATTATGCCTATACAAAACACTTTTCTACAAAAATTGAATTAAAAAAAAACAATATGATCATTGATTACATACGGAGTACCTATAATATATAATGTATGGAAAACGAAGGTCGAATTTGACTACCTACTTATCGTGTACACATCAAACACAACAAAGAAATAATAAAAAAAAAATTAAAAATTAAATACACATCATAGTAAAATCAAAATATTCATCGTTCCACTCAGAATCTAAAATACAAATTATAAGTCCCCGATACAATTAAAATTTTCATAATATTGAATAATAATTAATAATTTTGTGATCAGCAGTATTCGTAGAAAATGTTAGATTTGAAATTTTAGAATCTAGTTGGTATAATAGCCGATACTGTAAATTTGATGAATTTACTGAGTATACCTTTATGTTACCTAAAATCCAGTAATCACATTTTTATTTAATGATTTATAAAATACAATACGCTTTTATAAAAATATGCTTGTACTTCTGCAGATATCTATTCACCATATTAATAAATAATTAAATTAATAAACGAAAATAAAAATTCAAATAATATATCATATTTGATACCTATTATTATTATAATTCAAATTCAAAATTATAAACTATTTTGATTTTTGTCATACAAAATTTCAACGAACAAATATTGTTCCTTAACATGGAACTCTTTGATATAAAAAGTTGCATTATATGATATCCATGGATTCATCATATGACGTACCTAGTATAATATCTATCATTATTCATTTATATTCTATGGCAAATCTCAATGTCGTTGCAGACGACACAGTCGATTAAAAATTCTAAAATTTCAATAAGCAAAGCAGATATGAGTAAAAAACTTACTGCGTCCTGTATAATTTTATTTTTCATAAATCACAATATTTTAAGTTGTGTATTCTCTGAAGCGTCACAGTTCTCACACTTTACGGATTCCGCCGAAAGAGTCGATAATTAAACTATTAAAGTAAGTTTTTTTTTCATATTCGTTTGGGGCTTAATTTTACTTTCATTTTTTCTAAAATATATTTTAAAAAATAAATCATATCTCGCTATAAAAAAATAATAAAACATAAAGTATTTTATATTTGAGTGGAATATTTTTTTATGATCATAACCACATTGCCTACAGATTATTAAGCATTAGTACAGCAGTAGTTTATAGTCATTTTTGCCCAAAAAATTACATTTAAAAGTGTCCTCGTGTATTCGTGTATATAAATTATAATAATATACTCCGAGGGCCGTTCTTACAATGTCAGGTAAAGTGTCGGTTATCGCCACAGAATAAAATCGCTAACCAACTAATAACAGATTTTATTACCTGCAGGATTATACGGGTTATGTGTAGGTTAAATTTAACTGGACATTGTAAGAACGGCCTTAAAAGTTTTATAAATTCACGAACACCTACTATTTTTAAATTACAACAAAATAACTAAAATTGTTATTCTTTGTTTTAATAAGTAATTTCGTCCAAATTTGAACTTATAATGTCTGTAAAAATTAACTGTGTTTTTAATAGATCATTTAGTTTTTTTTTGTTAGAGTATGAACACTCAATATGAACTATTTTTGAGAATTCTTGTTTTACATTTTCAATCCTTAGCAATAAAAGTTGAACATTTTATAAATTTTACTACTAAATAGTAATTTGTAAACTATCAATTTGATAATTCAAATGTCTATAAATCACTGAAAACGAGTCGAAATATTTTGAACATTATATAATGTATATTATGATAGTTTAAACATTTGATGGACATTTTAAATACCGACGGTTAATAGTTGTTGATTAACAACAAAATAAGAAAATCGTTATACGAGAATCATATACAAATCATTTTTTTGAATCGCTGGATCGAGCGTCCGATCGCTTGTGTAAAGTTAACTTTCAAAAATGTCAAGATACAAAGATTTTCAAAAAAAAAAATACCGTTTTTTAAATTATATTTTCGGTTTTTAATTATTATACAGGTATCCAATTTTTTTCGAGTTTAATACCGGTTAAAGTAAATTTTAAATTAAAGGTGGCTTAAAAGTTTTTTGTGATAATGAATAAAAGGAAACTGAGAAAAAAAGGGGCGCCAAAATCGTAAATACGCCACTGGTACTATGACGTAAGATTCACTCTGTATATTTTTTGAATAGTAAAAAAATTATACAATATTATAAAGTCGTTAATATGTAATAATACAATTATTTTGAAGTTTAAGTTGAAAGGGGGCCCACTTAGTGTATGGTGTCTCGGGGCCCAATTGATCCTTAATCTGGGCTTGCTAACACATAATAGTTAGGTAGGTGTAATACAAATTAAACATTATACATATAAAATATAATATCCGTGACGCTTAGGTCATAAGAATATTGTTGAACATTTTACTGCAGGCTGCGTGTTATTTCAGAAATGTTATTTAATTCGTCAGACGTCAGTGAAGATTTGTTAGCTGGGAATAAAATATATCATAAGCAGACTGAAATGTGAGGACGTTGCAGTGTTTCGAAGACCAAGTTTTATAGCAGATTTTGATTCACCACGTACGCGGGGTATGTATTTTCTTATTTTTCAGTATGTTTCTTTTTATTTTTGTTAATTTATCAGGGGATATATTATTGCCTACAACTGTTCAATTATTTGTATTGTAACTATACTGGTATAACATTATTCTGGCTATCAATAAAGTCGTGATAAAAATTAGGAAATTGGTCAGGTATGCTATTATTGATATGTAGGTACTTCTTTTGAGTAGATAATTCGTTCAATGATATTTAAATATTTTCACCGATAATCAAGTACGATGACTTGTAGGTAACTAGAGACTGAGTGAATAGGAATTAGGAAGTGTATGATGTGGCGAAGATAAGGAAAGAGGTCAACAGGATTTCAGAATGTTTAGCTTATATGTAAGGGAAATGCGAAAAAGAAATGTAATTTTAGGTTAGGTTAGCGAAGTGCGTGTAGCAGATATGAGAATATTAAGTTAGGTGTTGAGGTACAATGGAGGATAGAATAGGAAATTTATTAATTAAAGGTTGTGTAATGTTGTGGCATATATTGTAGTGAAAACAAGAGAGAACAGGTTTAGGTGGCTCCTTGACTGTATGATAAAATATAGTGCCAGTGGCTATAGAAGTTAGGGACTGAAGAAAAGATGGATAGACAGAATACCGATCATATGGAGGTGTGGGATGAGAGTGGTTGAACCTGAATAGTTGTGAGAGAAGGGGGAAGAAAAAGTGTGAAGGTAGAATAGTTATGTTAACAATGCCGAATACGTAGTAAAGGATCTTGAATTGCAAAGGTCACTTGACTCTTTGGCTGAAACTACCGTTATCAGTTGATATAGGTTTACAACTTTGACTTATGGGATAGAATAAAAAAGATCGGTTGCCGGTTGGGATGTCAGTGCCATAGATATATACAACAACTAGATAGCCGTCTCCTTTTTTTCATCGAAGTCGACCCCCCATTTACAAAGAAGGCAATGTTTACAAAATAATATTATCATAGTATATATGTATATAAAATATAAATAAATGTAAACATTGCCTGCTTTATAAATGGCGGCCGATTTCAACATTGGTTACAACTGTAATATAAAGACGGCTATCTAGCTGTTGTATATATCTATGGCGATGACATCCTAACCGTGAATTCGGGGAGGGGGGAGGGGGCAAAAGGAGCCGTTGCTCCAGGCGGCAGGGACGGCCAAATAATTAAGAGTGGCAAAAAAATGTCGTTTGTAATATAATAGCCGCCGGGGCACCGAACTGCCAGAATTATACGGTCGTATCCCATTTCGCCGCGGTACCATTTCGCCGCCAAATTAATCCCATTTTGCCGCATAAAATTATTTTTGTCTTAGAACATGGTTATGAATTTGTGATTTGAAAAGTGATAAATAGACACAGAGAAATATTTATCAGAAATATTTATCGTTTAACAAAAAATTTCAATACGTATATTATAAAACGTAAAGGTATAACAATTAATAGGTAATACTAAACTATAGGCAAGTATAATATATTATATAAATATATATTTTTCTTCTTAGTTGAGGTGTGGAAGAAAAGAGTTTTTACTAGTTCTGACAGTCATGATTATTATGCATTTATGCAAATATCAATGCGTTCAAATCACTGGTGTTATCTACCACGCATCACAATCTCATAGTTCACACTTCACGTCATTACAATAGGAAAATTAAAAAAAAAAAAAATAGTATAAAAATCAAATTATTTTGCAGATTTGGGATAATATTATTATGAGTATTATCAATTGATGAATTAATGATTCATTTGAAAATATTATTATTACTTATTAACTACAAATAAAACAATGAATAATTGTTGAGTAATCTTAAGTTGAGAGTTAAAGAGTTACTTAAAAAATAAATTCGGCGAAATGGAACTGCGAAAAAATAAATTCGGCGAAACGGTACCGCGGCGAAATTAAATGGCGGCGAAATGGGAGCTGACCAATTATACGATATTGCCACCTACCATTATATTGCAGTACTGACTACTGAGACTATGTAGCTTGTTATTCGATTATATTTATGTTTGCTCCCCCATACATTGTCCCTTAATACGGCCCTGTATATCTATGGTCAGCGCATTATTTGCTTTCCATCTTTGATCCACACGTAGCATACCTAATGTACGAATAACAGAACCAAAACGAAGTTGTTACTTTTAATGTTAGATTAAAAATATTAAGTTAAGAAAATTACATACGTCGTTACGTTGGTTACTTGATGTCTGATGATATTTTAATTATTATATAAGTTATGACTTATGATCGTCTAAATAATTACAATTTAAAAATGATTATAAACGATTAGACAAATCTAAAAAAAAAAAAATTATAATTAATCTACTAAAAAATAAAAATATCTATATATTCATTATTAATACTTAAAGTATAACAATATATGCAATACGAAAAAAATAAATGAAAACTAAAATGTTATCCCAGGAAAAAATTAATTCAACAGTGAAAGGGTTAAAATATTCAAGTTTGATAATAGGTTAATTCAATCTAATATTAAAAGTAACAACACTAATCCAGTGATTTCTAGCGTACGGGTAGGGCGATCATTATTAGCCGAAAAATAAAATAGTTCATAAATATTTTTTAAACTTATCAGTTTTCGTTATATAGTCACTAATCATATAAGTAACTAATTTTCGTTTTTAATAATATTTAAATTATATACAAGAATAATTTAATAATATAATATTATAAGATTTTTTACAATTATATAATATATTCAACATAAACAAATTCTATTTTATTAAAAAAGTAAAGAAAATCTAAATTTTTTTGGTATTCAATTTTGAACAGTAAAGCAAAAAAAATATTTGTGTTTGGGAGTTTAGGTTGGCCTATCAACTATAAATTACTTATAAATATATATTTATGCCTGTACCAAATTAGGTCCTTGAACCGGCTCTGGTTGATTCTGTTAAACGTAAATATGATTGTGCGTGGGTCAGAGAGAGAAATAAATGGTGCACTAAAAATCTGACATCCCTTATAAGTGTTATCAAGTTGAAGAAGCAGTTGATTGTTGACAATTTAACATTTAACATTAACTGTGGTAGGTATGATTGGAAGTAAAAGTAATTAGCAGGGCTGTGAATTTAATTCATTAAAAAAAGTGTTATATATTACACATGTATGCACTAAAAACAAGCAAAATATGATTTAAAATATGCACTGAAGTATTCAAAAATATGCACTTAAAATTCGAAAAAATACTGAATGAAAACGCGTTTATTAAAAACTGTTTAAATTAATAAATAATAATTAAAATTGGTATACCAAAAAAAAATTCTTTATTATACACTTGGTACCTATTTAGTTTTCGAACGAATGAACCTAAAATATAAAAATATCTTAAGCATATTGGCAACGGTGTTGTAATAATAGTGATGTCCCAGATTATGTGATGTCCATTATTCTGCAAAATTTTACATCGCCTATGGCCGTTATATTGAATATGCACGTGCACCGTATCACTTTAATTATTTGTTGATATCAAATAATATTATTAAAGTGTGACCAGCATAGCACATTTTTTGTAAAAAAAATTTTCCCAACAATCAATAGTTTTTGAGATACAACGATGTCCCATCCTACCTCTAGTCCTCGTCTTACCCAGGTTTCTCTATAAAATAAATTTATTGTAATAATTGTTCAAATGTTTATTATAGTACATTATTAAAAATTAACTAAAGTTTAATATAATACATTATAACAAATGTTCAAATGTACAAGTCACACCACATATTTTGTTACTTCACACAGTCTCTCTTTAATTTCAAATTTTTCTTCAAATTATCCCAAATTATCTACATAATATAAATGTAAAATGTAAATTGGAAGACTTGATTGAGTTGGTATTTAATAATTTATCGAAAAGAGATGGGCCTGGTCGCCTCATTACTATATCGAGGGGCCATGGTGCAAGTGCTGTCCATAAATATAAGCAAATATTTAATAATTTATCTAAAAGAGATGGGCCTGGTCGCCTCATTACTATATCGAGGGACCATGGTGCAAGTGCTGTCCATAAATATTAGCTACATTAGAAATACAAAATTAATATAACAGTAAATTATAAAAAAATATTACGAAATGTACCATACTCATATTATATTATGATTGTATTAATAAAGTTACAAACTCTTAAATTAAGAGTACGATTGAGGATTTAATTAATTTCCTAAAAGAAAATGCCTCAAGGTTGCCTCTGTAGGTCGAGGAACCGTAGTTAAAGTGCCGTCTACCAATAAAGTACCAGAAAAAAAAGAAGATTAATTCAAAAAATAGAAGGTACCTACATCATAAACTTTTGTAAAAGCATGATTGTGTTAGTCACAGTCTTGTCTAAATGGTATTGTCTTATGTTTTCCCAATCTAACTATACACAATACTGAACATTAATGAAATCACAAATATTTATACAAAAGAGAGACTGTGCCTTGATTTACAAATATTTCTTAAATTTACTTTTTGCATAGAGAATATGAAAGTGGAATGGGCTTTTAAAATCAGAGTATAGGGGACAGGGCTGGGATCTCATATTATGAATTGAAATATTTGTGGACACTGGATGACCAAAAGGACTACTCTCCATATCATGTTTCAATAACTAATAAGTACAAAATAAAATTAATTGAATACGTTTTAAAGTTGCTCCAAAGCTCGACATTATCCGAGTATTTTTAAAAAACATGAAGCTAAAAAAATCATTAAAATTGTTTTTTTTAAAAAAACCTTTCATCTGCATGTGTTGCCTACAAGTGTGTCTTACAAGTGTGAAAGATATCACTTTTTCATTCAGTAGCCCGTTCAGTAGTTATCATTATAGGCATCAATAGTTTTAAAAAATATTAATCACTCTAATATTAAAACTAACAAAGATTAAAGATTACATTTAAAAATTTAATTAAGATCCGCTGAAATTGATACCTACTTGCAAGACGGGAGAATGCATACTGATAAATCATTAATTAAATATGTATTAAATCATTAATAGCTACTTATTACTTTTACAATCTACATCCAATCATACTTCCAAGTTGTGATCACAGTCTTATTGTGTCAACTTTGAATCATATACTATGAATGGGTCCACATCCCGAAAATTTTGAGCACATATTAATGATAAGTCTCTGACTCTGATAGATGTGAGAAGAGGAATGTCTTATATTTATCTATGCGAATTGGTATGTATCAATAAAAACGTCAGAGACTCGTTGATCGCTTATATGTGCTTCAAATTGTTTACACGAGTTAGTGTCACAGGGCTGTATCAAGGGACAATTTATGGGGAAGCAAACATAAATATGACGACAATAATTCAGTATACGCGTTTTTTTTACAACTGAATAACCAAAAAAAAAATTTATCGCTACGCTCTAACAAACATTATACAATATACTTACAAAAAAACTATATGCTTATCTACTCATTAGTTATATACTCATGCTACACTTAGGCAGGTATTGTATTTTACAATATATTTAAACACATGAACCAGATACAATTTATACAAATTAATAAATTATTACATACACAATATGTCTACGTTTCATTATTAATTTCAAACTCATGTCTCTTATATGGTATATTCTATACCTATACCTATGAATTATTGTAATGATAAACGACTAAGGAAGTAGGTATAGGTACTATGTCTAAAATTTTAAATATTATATAACACTAAAATTATCCTAAAAATTTACCAAGTTCAAAACCTTCGTTATTTCTTGTACAAGTAAATAGTAAAGATACAAATATATAGGAATATAATAGATATTATAATCGAATAACAAGCTACATAGTCTCAGTACCTAGTCAGTACTAAAATATAATGGTAGGTGGCAATATCGTATAATTCTGGCAGTTCGGTGCCCCGGCGGCTATAACATGTCAATATATTATGTAGTGATGAATAATGATAATATTAAAAATAGTTCAATTAGTACGCAGGTACTAGGTTATTACGAAAACAAGGTCCACAAACAGCGTTCTCTTAAAATAAGTAGACCTATAAGTTCTAATATAAGATTCCATTACGATTTTAGATATTCTGACAATATTGACATCGCAAATTCGTAAAAAAAAATTAATATTTATTCTACTAAATATTTTATTTTTATTATATTACAAACGACAATTTTTTGCCACTCTTAATTATTTGACCGTCCCTGCCGCCTGGAGCAACTGCTCCTTTTGTCCCCCCTCCCCCGAATTCCCGGTTAGGATGTCATCGCCATAGATATATACAACAACTAGATAGCCGTCTTTATATTACAGTTGTGACCAATGTTGAAATCGGCCGCCATTTATAAAGCAGGCAATGTTTACATTTATTTATATACATATATATTTATCGATACATATATACTATGATAATATTATTTTGTAAACATTGCCTGCTTTGTAAATGGGGGTCGACTTCGATGACAAAAAGGAGAAGGCTATCTAGTTGTTGTATATATCTATGGCGCTAACATCAAAACCGGCAACCGATCTTTTTTATTCTATCCCATAAGTCAAGGTTCTAAACCTATATCAACTGATAACGGTAGTTTCAGCCAAAGAGTCAAGTGACCTTTGCAATTCTAGATCCTTAACTACGTATTCGGCATTGTTAACATAACTATTCTACCTTCACACTTTTTCTTCCCCCTTCTCTCACATCTATTCAGGTTCAACCACTCTCATCCCACACCTCCATATGATCGGTATTCTGTCTATCCATCTTTTCTTCAGTCTCTAACTTCTATAGCCACTCGCACTATATTTTATCATACAGTCACGGAGCCACCTAAACCTGTTCTCTCTTGTTTTCACTACAATATTTGCCACAACACAACACTACACAACCTTTAATTAATAAATTTCCTATTCTATCCTCCTTTGTACCTCAACACCTAATTTAATATTCTCATATCTGCTACACACACTTCGCTAACCTAACCTAAAATTACATTTCCATTTCGCATTTCCCTTTCATATAAGCTAAACATTCTGAAATCCTGTTGATGGCATTGGGCCTATGAATCATCTTTCTTTAATGAACTTATCATTTTGAATAGTTCTTTCTGTTAAGTTTCTGGACATTTTAGTTTGAACTCTTTAATGTGTGGTCCTATTGTTTAATTTCTAATTTTTTTTTTTTTTGTTTTCTAAAACGCATTTGCCTGCGGGCGCCAACACCCCCCTTCAATTTTTTTTTTTAGTTATTTAACTCTAGTTAAATATTTTGTTTAGACCTGAACGTTGATAACCTGCATTGGCCCTATGAATTATCTTTCTTTAATGATCTTATCATTTTGAATAGTTTTTCTGTTAAGTTTCTGGACATTTTAGTTTGAACTCTTTAATGTGTGGTCGTATTGTTTAATTTCTTCTATTTTTTTTTGTTTTGTGTTTTGTGTTTAAGAATCTGGACATTTTCGTTTGAATTCTTTAATGTGTGGTCCTATTGTTTAATTTCTTCGAATTTTTTTTTTGTTTTCTCAAACAGATTTGCCTTCGGGCACCAACACCCCCCTTCAAATTTTTTTTTTAGTTATTTAACTCTAGTTAAATTTTTTGTTAAGATGTGAACATTGATAACCTGCACTAATAATTTTAAATAGTGTTATCTATTTAAGAACCTGGACCTTTTTGTTTGAACACTTTCATGTGTGGTCCTATCGTTTAATTTCTTCTAATTTTATTATTTTTGTTTTCTAAAACGCATTTGCCTTCAGGCTCCAACACCCCCCTTCAAATTTTTTTTTAGTTATTTAACTCTAGTTAAATATTTTGTTTAGACTTGAACGTTGATAACCTGACTCTTTAATGTGTGGTCCTATTGTTAAATTTCTTTTATTTTTTTTTTTTGTTTTGTGTTATCTGTTTAAGTTTCTGGACATTTTAGTTTGAACTCTTTAATGTGTGGTCCTATTGTTTAATTTCTTCTAATTTTATTTATTTTTTTTTCTAAAACGCATTTGCCTTCAGGCTCCAACGCCCCCCTTCAAATTTTTTTTTTAGTTATTTAACTCTAGTTAAATATTTTGTTTAGACTTGAACGTTGATAACCTGACTCTTTAATGTGTGGTCCTATTGTTAAATTTCTTCTATTTTTTTTTTTGTTTTGTGTTATCTGTTTAAGTTTCTGGACATTTTAGTTTGAACTCTTTAATGTGTGGTCCTATTGTTTAATTTCTTCTAATTTTATTTATTTTTTTTTCTAAAACGCATTTGCCTTCAGGCTCCAACGCCCCCCTTCAAATTTTTTTTTAGTTATTTAACTCTAGTTAAATATTTTGTTTAGACTTGAACGTTGATAACCTGACTCTTTAATGTGTGGTCCTATTGTTAAATTTCTTCTATTTTTTTTTTTGTTTTGTGTTATCTGTTTAAGTTTCTGGACATTTTAGTTTGAACTCTTTAATGTGTGGTCCTATTGTTTAATTTCTTCTAATTTTATTTATTTTTTTTTCTAAAACACATTTGCCTGCGGACGCAAACACCCCCCTTCAAGTTTTTTTTTTTAAGTTATTTAACTCTAGTTAAATATTTTGTTTACACTTTAACGTTGATAACCTGCATTTACCCTATGCATCATCTTTCTTTAAGGTTTTTATCATTTTGAATAGTTTTTTCTGTTAGATTCTGAACATTTTAGTTTGAACTCATTAATGTGTGGTGCTATTGTTTAATTTCTATTTTTTTTTTTGTTTTCGTTATCTGTTTAAGAATCTGGACATTTTCGTTTGAATTCTTTAATGTGTGGTCCTATTGTTTAATTTCTTCTAATTTTTTTTTGTTTTCTAAAACGGATTTGCCTTCGGGCGCCAACACCCCCCTTCAATTTTTTTTTTTTTAGTTATTTAACTCTAGTTAAATTTTTTGTTTGGATGTGAACATTGATAACCTGCACTAATTATTTTAAATAGTTTTATCTGTTTAAGAAACTGGACATTTTGTTTGAATTCTTTCATGTGTGGTCCTATTGTTTATTTTCTAATTTTTTTTTTTCTAAAACGCATTTGCCTGCGGGCGCTAACTCTCCGCTTCAATTTTTTTTTTTAAGAATTTAAGTATAGTAGAAATATTTTTATAGACTCTAACATTTATAACCTGCATTGGCCCTATGAATCATCTTTCTTTAATGAACTTATCATTTTGAATAGTTTTAGTTTCTGAGTGGAACGATGAATCTATTGATTTTACAATGATGTGTTTTTTTTTTTTGTGTCCGTGTACACGATAAGTAGTCGAAATAATGCTTCGATTTTCGACGTCAGTATCTTCTTCGATTGGAAAGTGAATATCGTTGGTGCATTGGGGAGCTCAAAATTAAAAATGCCCAGTACTTTTCAAAAGCACCAAGAAAAACAAAAGAAAAATTAAGGAAAAACGGGAATTTTCACGCAAAATCGATTTTTCACAAAATTGAATTTGGTTTTTGGTGTAACTTTAAAACAAATGACCGTAGACACTTGAAGTTTTCACTGGTTGTTTATATTTGCATTTTCTATACACGATAACATTTTCAAAATATTTTGATTTATTTTGAACTGTTTAGGGAATTTTCATTTTTCATTTTTTTTTTTAGTTTTTTTTTTAGAAATATCAATAAAATTTTATTTGTTGGTTGAAAAAAGTTGAAAATTTAATAGAAGGCTCCTAGTATATTGTTTCAAAGGCAGATGAAAAATATTAAAAATCGTTAGTCACAGTTTTTTTTTATAAGCATTTAAAGTTCAAAAATTGACAAAATATGGAAAAATCACGAAAATTAGCAAATTATTTTGAGTTAAGAATTCGTAAAAATTCTTCTTTTTAAACTAAGATTTGAAAATGTAATACAAGGTTACTCATAAGTTTTTCTACCTTTATCAATAAAAAAATCTCTACCGGTCAGTCAAATTAAATTTTTATGAGCGTTTGAAATTCAAATTTTTACAACATTGGATTTTCACTCGATTACTCATGTAGCGATTTCCTTATTTTGTTGCAATTCAAAAACGAACAACTGTAGATACATGAAAATTTCACTGAATGTTTAAATTAGCATTTTCTATACACCATACAATTTTGAAAATATTTTGACTCTTTTTGAGCTGTTTACAGACATTTACAGCTTTCAATTTTTTTTTTAGTTTTTTTTTTTCTATGAATATCAATAAAGTTTTATCTGTTGTGCCAAAAAGTGTAAAAATGTAATACAAGGCTCCTGATATATTGTTACAATATCAGTTGAAAAATATTAAAAATACATAGGCACAATTTTTTTTTATAAGCATTTAAACATCGAATTTTGACAGAATTTTTCAAAATCTCGAAAATTATTAATCATCGTAATTAATAAATTATAAAATGTTCAGTTTTTATAGCTAAGGATTGAAAATTAAAAACAAGATTCCACATAAGTAGTTAATTTTCTTAAAGAAAAATCTAAAAAATATACAATCACAGTTTATTTTTATAGTCATTTTATGTTAAAATTTTAACGAAATTACATATTAAAAAGGTGGGCAAGTGGGTGTCGCTCTGCTGTACAGTAGGTTACAAGTGGGTCACTGTATAATGGATGGTATTAAATTTGAATTCAATGATATAATATCATTGTATAAGAAAAACGATTCTGAGCGGTGACGGTATGTCAGTCTATGTATAAGACATATTATATACATATCTATGGTATTAAACAAAAAATTGACCTATAATAGGTACCTATAATAAATGCCAAATTAATCATATCACAATATCCATTAGATACTTATAACACGTTATACATCAACAAAAACCGTGATACTATCATAGATATATAATAGTACACTTTAGAAGTTTCAAGTACCCACGAATAATATTATTCAATCACAACAAAATAACTAAAATAGTTATTCTAGGTTTTTTAATATGTAATTTCGTCCAAATTTGAATTTAAAATGTCTGTAAAAAATAAGTGTGTTCATATATTTTTTAGATTTTTTGGTTACAGTATGAACTATTTACGAGAACCTTTGTGTTGAATTTGCAATCCTTAGCTATAAAAACTGAACATTTTATAATTTATTAATTACAATGATTGATAATTTTCGAGATTTTGATAAATTTTGTCAAAATTTGATCTTTAAATGCTTATAAAAAAAAAACTGTGCCTATGTATTTTTAATATTTTTCAACTGCTATTGTAACAATATATCAGGAGCCTTGTATTAAATTTTTACACTTTTTGGCCCAACAGATAAAACTTTATTGATATTTATAGAAAAAAAAACTAAAAAAAATTGAAAGCTGTAAATGTCCATAAACAGCTCAAAAAGAGTCAAAATATTTTCAAAATTGTATGGTGTATAGAAAATGCTAATTTAAACATTGAGTGAAATTTTCATGTATCTACAGTTGTTCGTTTTTGAATTGCAACAAAATAAGGAAATCGCTACATGAGTAATCGAGTGAATATCCAATGTTGTAAAAATTTGATATTCAAACGCTCATAAAAATTTAATTTGACTGACCGGTAGAGATTTTTTTATTGATAAATTTAGATAATCTTATAAGGAATCTTGTGTTTCATTTTCAAATCTTAGATTTAAAAAGAAAAATTTTTACGAATTCTTAACTCAAAATAATTTGCTAATTTTCGTGATTTTTCCATATTTTGTAAATTTTTGAACTTTAAATGCTTATAAAAAAAAATTGTGACTAAGGATTTTTAATATTTTTCATCTGCCTTTGAAACAACATATTAGGAGCCTTCTATTAAATTTTCAAGCTTTCGCAACCAACAAATAAAATTTTATTGATATTTCTAGAAAAAAAACTAAAAAAAAATGAATAATGAAAATGTCCCTAAACAGTTCAAAATAAATCAAAATATTTTGAAAATGTTATCGTGTATAGAAAATGCAAATATAAACAACCAGTGAAAATTTCATGTATCTACGGTCATTTGTTTTAAAGTTACACCAAAAACCAAATTCGATTTTTTGGAAAATCGATTTTGCGTAAAAATTCCCGTTTTTCCTTAATTTTTATGTTGTTTTTCCCGGCGCTTGTGAAAACTACTAAGAAATTTATACTTTTGACCCCCCAAAGTACCAACTAGATTCACTTTCCTACCAGAAAAGCTACTGATGAAGAAAATCCAAGCACTTTTACTGTCCTAAAACGTGATGACAGACACAAAAATATAAAAATATAAATAAAAACATACATCATTGTAAAATTAATTAAAATTAATCATTTAATTCTGAGCGGAGCGATGAATGTATTGGTTTTACAATGATGTATGTTTTTATTTATATTTTTATATTTTTGTGTCTGTCATCACGTTTTAGAATACATTCATCGCTCCGCTCAGAATCTAAAACCTAGTTATTTTGTTGTGATTATATAATATTATTCCTGGGTACCTACTTGAAACTTCTAAAGTGTACTATTATATATCTATGATAGTATCAGGGTTTGTTATTGATGTTGATGTATAACGTGTTATAAGTACCTAATGGATATTGTGATAATGTGATATGATTAATCTGGAATTTATTATAGGTCAATTTTTTTTAATACCATAGATATGTATATAATTTGTCTTAAACCTAGACTGACATACCGTCTTCGCTCAGAATCGTTTTTCTTATACAATGATATTGTATCATTGAATTCAAATTTAATAGCATCCATTATACAGTGACCCACTTGTAACCTACTAAACAGCAGAGCGACATCCACTTACCCACCTTTTTTTTATTCGTTGCTACGGTGATACACAAATTGTTAGAAATTAAAATCCCATTTTAAGCGGTTTTTCGTAATTTTTCAGTACTTTTTCCCGTGGCATTAAATAACTATTGAGAAAATCGAAAAATGACCTCTCTAAAGTACCATCTTGGTCCAATTTGCTAAAAGATAAGGTACTATATGTTGAAATCAAAGCACTCCTTCTGGTAGAAATTTTGTATACAGGATATAAAAAAAAAAATAAAAAAAATAAAAAAATAAACACCATTGTAAAACCACTAGCTTCCTTGCTCCGCTCAGAATCTAAAATTCAAGATTGTATTCTAAATAGGTAAAATAATAATATAATACTGCATGTCGAAAAATAACATTGTTTGAAAACATTTCTCCTAGACTCTATGCCATACATGTCAACTTATTGAACTTAAATAAACAATCTTACATAATATAACGATTCATTATTTGAATAATTAACCCGTAGACCATACTACCATGGACCGCTGCAGTTTTTGTTTTGGTTTACTTCTTAAAATGTCGTACCACTTACGGGTTAAATATGGAAATAAATCATTATACGTTTTTGTTTATGTTCAATGTCATTAAAATAGAAATATTTATCTCGTATAAATATAAAGTTATATTGTGAAATTCAAAACAAATTACTACCTATCGTCCTATCATACCAATACCTATAATAAATATTTAATATACACATACAATTAACACTAATGACTGAATCCAATCAGATTTATTTTGTTCTAAGTACATAATATTATGATATATATTTATTTGGTATAATCGTATAGATAAAATTAGAAATTTTTTTTAAACTTTATTGAGTTTTATATTGTACCAAACTACCAAAGTATTGTGTATTATTTATAACATATTAAGATATCGATTGCGTAAATTGCGATATTGTTAACATTTATATTTCTAACATAATAAGTAATAACTAATTAAATTTCATTAAACAATTAATATAATTTATATACCTTTATACAAATATAATAATTTATGATATGTTTAATTATTAAAACAGGTAGTCAATCTCTATTGATGAATATATAATAATATAATATTTTATATTACTAATATATAGTATAAGTCTAAAACTCTAAACAGTACTTTACGATAGACAATTATGACTATATTATGTTAATTAGTAAACTGTTAAACACTATTGGTGAATTCAATAATAATTTTCTTCACACACCACGTTTACTTAAGTGTAATTTATGTTTTAACAATATTCATGATCAACATCTCAAAAAAGTAATAATATTTTGGTATATATAATAAATAATAATATATATAGCACTTAATATTTTATAAGAATTTTGCGTACCACGGCCGTAATATAAAACAGTATTTATATAAGTTTTAATATTGTATAATATATTAAACAATACATATATACCACAAAACAGTTTACACACATATTAGTCACTAAACATTATAAAAGTAATGAATACAATTTAAAAAAATTTCAGAATCTGTGGAACATCTTTAATATAGGCCATTATGGTTTAAGTGTTAAACTGTGTCATTATTATTATTATTATTATATTTAAATTTAAACTATTTATTGTAAATCTATATATTAAATATTATAATTATGTATATTTTACACTGTATGCCTGTACCATACTGTATATTTAAAATAAAATTGGAATTATATTCTGTTAGGTATATAAAGTTTATTATTATTAATATTAATATATTATTTGTTTTAGAAAAATTGACAAGCAAAGTTCTTTGAACAATTTTGAATTGGAATATTCAAATTGTACCAATTAGTAATTTAGTTATTTGTTGTATTAATCATAGGTATTTTAAGTTAAATATAAATTCTTATGTAATTATATTTATTACAATAAATAGATAGAAAATACATTTATTATAAACTGCAAAGGTACAAATTAACTTAATTTAAATTTATAGTATTTTTATAAACAATAGTTTGATTTTTACAATCTTAACAATAATTTAATGTTTCATTCCTAGCAAACATAATTAATTTCAAAAATGATAAAATTATTATTAAAATTAATCATTATTCAGTTGTGTAATTTCATCTATCTGAAACTGGTAATGACGAAATATATGTATGAACAGAAGAAAACATAATTGAGTAGTCCATGTTATACATTGATATCCTAGTTTATCTGGAACTTGAAAACCCTCTTTTGCTGACTATAGAAACAAAAAAATACATTTCATTGTAATTCTTGTAAACATATATTTTTAAGTAACTGTAACATATGTATTGCAAATTAAGTGTTATTTATTTATTATGATACCGTTTTGGAGGGTAAACAGTTATTTAACTAACATAGTAAACATATGTGTGTAGTTTGTATAATGTATTATGTGCCAAGTTGAGGTAATTTCTGATCTATAGACTTTAACGATACTGGATGAAACTTTAGGATGTGATTTTTAATAAATTGATGTTATAATAAGCTATTAAATGTTTATTAAAATACAACTTGTCACAGGTGTCGGGTTCTTGGTATTAGGCTTAAATAATAATATCAGTTCAAGTTCAGATATATAATTCAGGGGCAATTTATAACAAAGATTTGAATTTTTAGGTACAATAAATAATTTATGCATGATGTACTTACAGTATCAGTTAAAGAAGAAATATAAGTATTAAGTAGGTATTTTAGGTATCTATTTTAGATTCTGATTGTGTTGATTTTACAATGATGTAATATTTTATTTTATTTTTGTGTCATCACATTTTGGTACAGTAAAAATGCCTAACAGCTTTTCAACTTCAACATTAAAAAGAATCTAGTTAGTACTTTGGAGAGTCAAAAGTAAAAAATTCCCAGAACTTTTCAAAAACATCAAGAAAAATAAACCAACAATTAAGGAAAAACTAAGATTTTTATGCAAAACAATTTTTAGAAAAAATCAATTTTGTGCTTTGGTGTAACTCTAAAAAATAAACTTAAATACATTAAAATGTTCAAAATATTTTGGAATTTTTTTAATCTATTTAATATTAATAAACATAAGAAAATGTTGTCGTAATATAAAATCAAATCTATGGTAGGTTGTTATGGTACTTACAATCTATGGGTATAGTACCTACAAAGTTATAATTTGTAATCATATTATATCATCATTAATAATGTATCAATAATATTCTATCCTTTGGTAATATTGATATTTATACATTATTATAGGCATGTAAGTATAAACATATTTAGTATATGTAATTCATTGTTTACATAATTTTATACTTGATACTTAATAGTATAATAATATAAACAATTTTTCAGTATAAAATTGAAAATTATTATCTCAATTTTTTCTTTTTATCATTTGTTTTTATGATGCTCCCTAAATTGATGGGTGCCCCCGAGCACTTGTCCCCTCTGCCTCTCCCCCTTAGTATGACTATGATTATATTGTAAATAAAAAATTTAGTATTAAAGTATACAACTTTTGTTCCTAAATTAAATATTATGTTTACAATTTTCACATAATTGCACACTTCAATAGTATTTTATTTAGTATTTTGTGTCATAAAGTTACCAGCAATGTCCCAAAATGAATCACATCCAATTGTCAGAACACTGAATTTCCAAACTTGTTATATGTCCTTTGAAATTTAAATATGTTCAGATGCTCCGTACTATTAAAATTGGATACTGGTTCCTCAATATATTACCTATAAATTAAAAGTTTGTTAAAAATATGTCAGTGAACTATTTGTTTTCTCTCTGACCTATGAGTAACATAACAAATTTGTGTAGAGCAGATCCAATTTTGTAATGTTAGCTTTAATAAACATAAAGTAAAAATATTTTCTAAAGGTATATTTCTTTATATTTTATTTTTAAAGCAAGTTATGAGTATTTTAAGTACCTAATATAATTAGTTTAACATAGTTATTTATTATTTATTTCGAGCTAACTGGCTGAGCCCTTTGGACACAAATATAATTCTACACACACAATTAGTTATATTATAATATAGGTAACTATTTAATATAATGATATCAGACAATATAATGTAGTCATAGCACCATACAGATAACTCACTATTAAATTAATAAATCAATAAAATCCCATGAGGTGCCCACAATAATATTCTTACCTTTAAGTTTTAGTATTCAGGTTAATATTAATTATTAATGTTTTTATAACTTACAATATTTATAATGTATACTTGGCCTGTAGAATTGTCTTAAAGAAAATCAAATTCTCAAAAGTGTTCAATAAATTGGCTTGACTTCCTAGTTCATCGTAGGTACCTACATCATATTATTATATTTCAGTTTTGAAAACCATGATATAATACAATGTGCATGGTGTATCGTGTATTTGTGAGAACTAAAAACAGTAACAGTAACAGTAAATCATTAAGTGACTTTCAGCAAATATTTAAAATTTTAGAGAACTCAGACAACTACTTACTTACGTGTGTCGTGTTTGAACTATTCAACTATGAGACGCGAGTTAGACAATAGAGTATAGACCATGGCTATAGACATTACAAAATGTCTGTAAACCAAAAAGTCTAAAACTACAAACTAATCAGTTATTACTTATTATTGACCTAGCTATTTATAGACATTGATAAGAATCGGTACGATGTGTTGCCTATAAAAGTCCCTAACATAATACGGTAATCGGAAAAGAAGTAACCTATACCTATAAAAAAAATAGTAAAAACGTATGACAATCTTTTTCGTGTACAGTTCTACAGTTGTGCTTTGTAAAAAAAAATACAGAAATCGTTTGAGTGATGTGCATTTGGACGATTTACTGCGGTTGTCAACATCAAATACAACCGTAGGGCTGCATATAGTATGCGGTTTACCGGTGAATTTACGAATATAGTATGCGGTCTGCCGCAAATAAATAAATTATCAATTATATCATAATATTATAGTATAATTGTTGTCAAAAATGATAAATATTGTGCATTATTGTGCATTATCTTAAATAATTTAAAAAAAAATGAATAAATAAAAATTTGTTTGCAAATAAATGTTGTCCACATATTATTAAGTCACTTAATTTAAGTGTATAAATTGTGGTGTGTAGGTTAAATGAGGTTACGTGACATACTGCAGAGCTATTGAGCCCATACTTTTACAAAATGTTGAAGTATTGTTATCAGTGTCTGAGCCGTGTCAAGCAATTCAGCACCCCGGGGAAATTCGCGCCCCCTTCCCTAAAATTTACGGGCCCCGAGTAGCATATTAAGCGCAAATAAAGGAGCCCCCTTACTTTTTCAAAACTATGCCCCCACCCCCTTAACACGGCTCTGATCTGTGTATAAGGCCATAAAGATAAAGTGTTCACCGAAGAAAAAGATTGTAACTGTATCTAATAAAAATAAACTTCTGTCTAAAAACCGGCCAGTCGCAGGTAGACCGCATCCTTCAGCGGCCTACCGGCCGGTAGAACGTGTTCACCGGTAGACCGCATACTACATGACATAAACAAGATTATAAAAGAAACAGAAAGGTACCGTCCATAAACATAAAAACAACATTAAATCAAATAAATTAATTAATTTTAACTATAAAAAATGGTTATTTTAGGGTTATTATAAATTGAAAATTGAAAATCGACTTCTAAAGAAACCTATATATTTTATCAATGAATTCAAAAATGTATAAAAAATTTTAATCGGACATACCGAAGTACGTGTAATTTACCACCGCTTATTGGTCTAAAACGTATGAAAAATACGTGGGTTGCAGCCCCCCTAAAAAACTACCATAAAATATTCCCTATATAATGATAAAAATGTTGTAATTTGTAAGATTGGTCATGTAACCTGTAGGTACATTTTCACAATACGTCTCAAATAAACATTAACATTAAAGTATTAAACATCTATTGAAAATCAATTTTTATACATGATTTTAAATCAAAAAAAAGGTCGGCAAGTGGGTGTCGCTCTGCTGTACAGTAGGTTACAAGTGGGTCACTGTATAATGGATGATATTAAATTTGAATTCAACGATATAATATCATTGTATAAGTTAAACGATTATGAGCGGAGACGGTATGTCAGTCTAGGTATAAGACATATTATATACATATCTATGGTATTAAACAAAAAATTGACCTATAATAGGTACCTATAATAAATTCCAAATTAATCACATCACAATATCCATTAGGTACGTATAACGCGTTATACATCAACAAAAACCGTGATACTATCATAGATATATAATAGTACACTTTAGAAGTTTCAAGTACCCACGAATAATATTATTCAATCACAACAAAATAACTAAAATAGTTATTCTAGCCTATAGGTTTTTTAATATGTAATTTCGTCCAAATTTGAATTTAAAATGTCTGTAAAAAATAACTGAGTTCATATATTTTTTAGATTTTTTGGTTACAGTATGAAATATTTATGAGAACCTTTGTTTTAAATTTGCGATCCTTAGCTATAAAAACTGAACATTTTATAATTTATTAATTACAATGATTGATAATTTTCGAGATTTTGATAAATTTTGTCAAAATTTGATCTTTAAATGCTTATAAAAAAAAACTGTGCCTATGTATTTTTAATATTTTTCAACTGCTATTGTAACAATATATCAGGAGCCTTGTATTACATTTTTACACTTTTTGGCCCAACAGATAAAACTTTATTGATATTTATAGAAAAAAAAACTAAAAAAAATTGAAAGCTGTAAATGTCCATAAACAGCTCAAAAGAGTCAAAATATTTTCAAAATTGTATGGTGTATAGAAAATGCTAATTTAAACATTCAGTGAAATTTTCATGAATCTACAGTTGTTCGTTTTTGAATTGCAACAAAATAAGGAAATCGCTACATGAGTAATCGAGTGAAAATCCAATGTTGTAAAAATTTGAATTTCAAACGCTCATAAAAATTTAATTTGACTGTCCGGTTGTCCGGGTGTCTCGATTATTTTATTATTATTGATAAAGGTATATAATCTTATAAGGAATCTTGTATTACATTATCAAATCTTAGATTTAAAAAGAAAAATTTTTACGAATTCTTAACTCAAAATAATTTGCTAATTTTCGTGATTTTTCCATATTTTGTCAATTTTTGAACTTTAAATGCTTATAAAAAAAAATTGTGACTAAGGATTTTTAATATTTTTCATCTGCCTTTGAAACAATATACTAGGAGCCTTCTATTATATTTTCAAGCTCTCGCAACGAACAAATAAAATTTTATTGATATTTTTAGAAAAAAAACTAAAAAAAAATGGAAAATGAAAATGTCCCTAAACAGTTCAAAATAAATCAAAATATTTTGAAAATGTTATCTTGTATAGAAAACGCAAATATAAACAACCAGTGAAAATTTCATGTATATACGTTCATTTGTTTTAGAGTTACACCAAAAACCAAAATCGATTTTTTGAAAAATCGATTTTGCGTAAAAATTCCCGTTTTTCCTTGAATTTTTATGTTGTTTTTCCCGGCGCTTGTGAAAACTACTGGGAAATTTTTACTTTTGACCCCCCAAAGTACCAACTAGATTCACTTTCCTATCAGAAAAGCTACTGATGAAGAAAATCCAAGCACTTTTACGGTCCTAAAACGTAAAGACAGACACAAAAAAAAAAAAAAAAAAACAAAAAAACACACATCATTGTAAAATCAATACATTCATCGTTTCACTCAGAATCTAAAATATAATAATATGGGTGGGTACCCGTACCTCTAACATTTCATTTTGAGTAAAAACATAATGCCTATCTACAATTGTGTTACTAAATTTGTTTGAAAATTGTAATAAGCAATATTAGGGTTTAGAGTTAAATTAGTTTACAACGAAGTTATACAATAATAAGAAGAAAGAATAAACAGATAAATAATAAAAAGTAGGTACCTATGACGTTACTCAAACAATAGGAATTTAAAAAATAACACAAGTTTTTTTTGTAAATAATTAAAAATTTTATCGATAAAGCCAATTATAAATCATAAATTGTTGAATTAGTGTAATTAATATACAATGTGTCAATGTATACTGTATATAGTACTTATATGTCTTAAATAGATATACGACGTCAGTTAATAGTGTTATAACTAGGGTATACATACATTAAAAATTATAAACTAATTTAACATAATATTAAGTTATTATAATAATGATTAACGGTATACTTTTGCCCAATTTTTTTTAAACAACATATTGCATGGATGCTATTAATTTAATGTTAAATTAATATGTAGAGCATATATTGGTAGCTAGGTAAATTGCGTTTTGGTTATCGTTACAGATTAAAATTCTCAGTGGGTACGTGATTATAGTACTGGGGATTTAAATACGTTTAACGGTATTTGATTATACGTGATTATAAATATTATTAATAACTGATGCTAGTATTTAATGTGGTCTTAATACTTTAATCTGTATTTAATATTAAATGTTTATCCTGAAAACACGTTTTATTAAAATTATGTATTAGCATTAATTATATGTATGATCAATGGTTTTAGGTTATAGGTAGTTAAAACATATAAATGGGTAGGAGGTGCCTATAATATTAGAAAAAATATTAAACATGAGTAATTCGAAGGTAATTCATATTTCATATTCATGTGTGCATTTATGTTGAGCAAGTACGTGTAGTAAAAAAAGGTCATTAATATTACAAATTTGATTAATCGATGAAATAATTAATAAATTATGAACATGTAAAGCTGAGCTTGTTGTGGAGACAAGGATGGTTCTTGTAAAGTTTCTCGTACCTACAGTTACTAATCTAAATATATATAATTAACAGTTTAGCCGATTAGGGATGATAAATGATAATATAAGAATAATCAATTTCAGAATAATATAACAATCTGACAGAAATACAACTAAAATAAATTTTACTATGCTAGTAACTTACTTTGATTACTTATTAACAATATATAATACAAATGCATATCATATTAGCTATATGTCTTTTAGAAACAGTATGACATACTATAATGCAGGTATAAAACTTTTCATAAAAAAACAAACAAAATATTAAAATGGTAAGACATCCATTTGTTTGTTGAAACAGTTTTTTTTCTATTTAGTTAAATACAAAAAATAGTAATAATAATGATGTCTTTAACAAATGACAATACAATTTATTATAACATAAATACATAATCTTAAAGAATTATTTTTAAAAGCTTGTTAAATGTTACCTTGATATACCTTATTGAAACGGTATCATATTATAATATGGACAGTGTGCACTGTATAGACGCAGACACATCTAGTGTTTTTATTTAACGTAACACTATGTCTATTTTTACTTTATGGCTTTTTTTTTTTTTTTTTTGGTAATCTTTCGTTTAATCATAGGTCATTCTAAAATAAATCAAACAAACTGATATTTATGTTTTTTCTAATTAAAAATATTCCCGCAATCAAATAGATGTGCATATTGAGTGTTTGATATGCAAAACAGGCAAGTTCCTCTACGCATTGATTAACACTGATGGCGGCGTATTATAGATATAGGTATCAAACTAATTCAGAGGACTATATTATTATGTACATCTGTCTGGTGCGGCAAATAGTAAGTTCATGTACCGGAGGGTAATTGAATAATTATTAATCATGGTTCAAAGTAAATCAACCCTAGGTTACATCAATATTCATAAACCAAAAGTTAATTACTAAAATAATGAACATTACTACGTCGATTATTATAGTATGATAATAATATTACGCACTGGGTAATTATTACTAAATACTAACTAACTTTACGATGTGTTGAATAAGATTGAGAGATAACTAGAGGTTTTTTTGGGAAAAACACAATAAACGCACAGGCGCATGATATTATATTAATAATAATAATATGTTGTATAAATAGTATCACGAGGGCACTCACTATTATTATAGCCTATAGGTATATGTAGTTGTTTTAGTTTAACTTTTTCATATAATATAAGGCTCACCCTTCCGCAAGATATGAACTCGTAACACGAATCATTCGTTTTAAATCTACTGTAAATAGGTTATTAAAGCGTTTTTCGAGACTGTATTATTATTATAAACGTTTTTACCCACTCGATGGTTGATTTACTTTTTACAATTTCATTTCGTGACGATCGTAGTACGCCAATAATATCACTTCCATAACGTTGTTTGAAAAGTAACGATATGATCGAATGCACACTAGTATGTTTTATTAATTTTTAATTTAAAGGGGACTCACCTTAAGTATAGAAGCGTAAGCATAACAAAATAATTGAATATACAATTTTAAATGGTTATAAAATATTATTGACGACCAATAAATTTAGATTTCCGTCACGACGTGAACATAATGTCGTATGAATATCGTTGTGAATAAAATATTTTACTGAAAGCTAGAGCGCACTAGTAGTTTTGATATCGTTAAACTATAACAATAATATATTGCGTCCTATAGGTACCCTACAAAGTATAGGTACACCCGACCACAACATCAACGGGCTGTATGTTTTAAAACTTATTTTTATCATTACAAGAAATGGAAACTATTAGATTGGAATATTAGATTAATTGCATTATTCCGAGTCGAAGAAAATCATAAACCAGAACCAAAACTTTTAAACTCGTATTCAAACGCATAAGACACTCACGGTTTATAATACAGTAATTACTGAAAAAAAATTAATATATTGAAAATATACCATAGTTTATTATATTGATAAAATGTATGTAAAATAAAAGGAGTTTCGTGCTTCAAAATTCAATATAATATAATCGTTTAATCAAAATCATAAAGTCAATATTATTGTTCGTTTACCTCTATTTTTCAGCTTGTTCATTTACGGTCTGTGATTTAAATGTACGGAAAATTCGAATAGAAGAATCTTTAAAGGGATAGAGGTAGATCACATCATTAAAACGGTTTTTTTTTTAGAAGTTTTAAGTTTTTTTTATGTATTTATTTTTTTATATAATAAAAGGTTTTATAAATATTGTAGAGAAAAGGATTTTCTATCATGTCAATATTTCTCTGTCACGCGTCTTATCAAATAAATGTTTTGAGCAAAACTCACTTTGTAGAAGTCGTATTTGCGTATTTGCATGGAAAAAAATCAAATAAAAATGCAAAAAAAGTTCTACCATAAGAATCTTTTGAAATTCAATATCATATGCACATCTTGTCTATGCGTATTTTTGGGTGTTGAGTGGCTTATGGTAATATACCTTCAACGAAATGTCTACGAATTATGTTCAATGTAGCATAGGTATTAAATATTTATAATATTTTTAACTTAATTTATTAGATTAGCCGAAAATGAAGAAATATGTCCTGACTATTAGCTTTTAGTTAAACATAAGGTTTAATTTTTAGTAACTAGTTGTATCAATTAAATAGCAAAATACAAGTTTATACTTGATTGTCCCCTGGTTTCATTACGCAATCATCAAACAATAATTATTAGTTTTCAAAATACTATTTTTGTGTTCTCATCTACTGTTTTACCTGACTACGCAAATTGTGTTCAACTGCGTTTCAAAATAAAGCCTGGTTTGTGCCATGTATTATTCATATCTCATCCATTATTTTTCAGATTAGAAGTAAAACTCAGGAGTCATGTATGTGCCCGGTGATCTACACAATGTGCAAATTATAATTTATAGTCATTTTTTTTTTTTAATTCAATTTGTATTTACTCTGAGTATTTACCATTTTATGCGGTTCAGAGGCTGGTTTCGTATTCATATATTCTAAATTTGAACAGAAAAATGCTTTATGGCGTGACGGATGTTTAAAATATTAATTTACTTCTATGATGCATATAGTGCAATATGTAATGGATATTCAATTAGCATAAATATGTACAGTATAAAATGTAAGGGAGATACATGCGAATTGAGTGTTTTACTCATCCTTCGTTATAATATGGTGTTAAAAACGAGTCTTGTTATTCATTAATGTTCACTAATTTGTGTTTATAATATAGGTTATAGGTATCATAATTTATAAAGTATTATAAAAAGCAACGTGTACTTATTTATAGTAGGTATCGAGTGTATGCACATACCTACCTCGTCATTGTAATGTATTTGTTAAATTTTAGTTCAATGAAAAATTATTGAATACTTACGAAAAACAATACTGAATGAACGTGGTTTTTCAACCTGTATTACTAAGTATATTATTTATGATATATTTATAGTGACACTATAGTAATTTATTTTACTATTAGTAACACAGTAGGTTGAATTAATTTCTTCAAAAATATCGCATTTATTTTACTATTAATTATGTATATTATCATATTATAATATTTTTTCAATAAAGACTTACCGTAAAACGATGTATGTAAACACTAAAAGAAAGGTTACTTTTTATAGTAGAAAAAATACTTGGATATATTTTCTGTTAGGAAAGTAAATATAATAAGTACTTATAGAGGGGGGGGGTACTGATAAACCGATTTTGTTCTAATTTTGTTGTAATTTTTGTTATTCTATATATATGTTATGGTTGATTTAATAATTTAATAATTAATATATGTTTAAGAAATTAGGTATCAAATAAATTATATATCGAAAATATTTTATGTAAATTATTATTTGGAATAATAGATCGAGTCTATATGTATGCATGAATGCTGTTTAATTAAATATATATCTATGTACGTATGTATGAATACTGTTTAATTATACAAGAATATGTAAGGTTATTATATACTAGTATGTGTGTATGTAAATATGTGTATGCCTATATGTAGGCGACTTATTGAGGTGTATATATGAATGTTTATATGCTTATATATATATATATATATATATATTTATGTAATCCATATAATATGTTTAGGTGTTTGTAATGTCAAATATACATATCGGTATATGATTTAATATGGGTTTGCATATCGTACTATGTTTCACATGTTCATGTAACTGTAGAAATAGGTGGTGGCTCGATTATAATATTTTTTACTTATTGTTATATATATATATATATATATATATATATAATTCTCACTGCACTTGACGAATAATAGTACAATAATAACAGTAAGAGATTTATTTTTTCTCTTAAATACCTATAATCCATGTATGTATATATAAGCTATGATTTTCGTCTAATGTAATCTCATACAATATTTCAATGTATATATGATTGATTAAAAAATATAAGTAAGTATCTGTAATATTATTCATGATAGGTTGGCCTAATAGTATTGTGTACCTATATATATATATATATAAAGATACAAGAATATATGTACGTGCCCACCTATATGCTCATTGTAGCATGAGCCTGTATGGAAAATGACTTATAACATGAAGATTTATAAATGTTTTATTGATAAAGATGTTACTATAATACTACAGATGTAACGTTAATTATTGTGTAGGTACCTATTTCGAGATTTTTGTAATAAACCGCATAAAGTACCTATCTACTGAAATGAGAGATATTGTTAATAGTTCTTAATTTTCCGATATTATAACTTATACAATGATATATAGCGGAGGTGATATGCTTGTGTGTGTGTAAACACACGGTAAAATACAAATATTATACAAGTGATATGACTGTTGTAAGTATGCGCTGATAAAATATAATATGTGTCGGTCACTTGAGTGATATGTAAGTTCCATGCGTTTTCACATAATATACGTTTTGCTCGAGTCGAATGGGGTTTCGTTTGTGTTTTTCCCATGCACATGCATGAGTTATAATATGTATATGTCGGTAGTGATATGTAAGATTTAATCTATTCTGTGGTTATATGGTGTAATATCTAATAATATATACTATATACAACTCTATACTAAAAAGTAAATATTTTGGAAATAATAATTCCTTAATATATAATATAAGGCGAGTTTAGGTAAATATAATATAGACTAGTGGATATGGTTAAAATGAAAAGTAAGGATGCATAAGCATACTTGTGTTTAATTCAAATTTAATAAAATAAATGTTGTATTATTTCTAACATGAAATGTACTGTATCAACGGTGAAGTCAAAATATGATAGTTTTATTTTTGCATTTAGTGATCAAACTATCTCGAAGACGACGTCTGAGACCCTCAGAGTCGATATCCTCTATTCTCCTTAGTCTGTATATACCTACTAGTTATATAAATATATAATGTTGTGTATGTTGTCGAGTAATCCTCTGAGCTGAATAAAATATAGGTAGATCTACCTATTTTAATTGAGATATTTTTCTATAATATGCGTGTTTAAGCTTAGGTACTATGGTCTCATCTAATAGAATTGAACTATCTAGATGATTATTGGGCATAACAGTTTTGTAGTAGTATAGGTATAACCAATTGATGAGCGATGTTGTACTTTTGAAAATACTTTTTAGGGTGGATGTATTGGAATGTTTAAATGCATCTATGTAATTGTGACTAAGTATTTTAAAGTAGGTATGTATTTCATGTATGAGTGTGACGTAACAAAGTGTCTTATATTGATATGTAAGTTATATAACAAGATTAGATGTGTGTGATGGTGTATATAATATGAAAATACCTATTTATGTATGAATTCTGTATATATGTGCCATGTATGGGAATAAATGATTATATATAATACAATAATATGTAAGTTTTATAGTGTGTTTAGGTGTTTGTTATAATGAATGTAATATTACTTTTTGAAATGTTGTGTTACACGGTGGAACCATAGGCGCAAATAGGGGGGGCTAGGGGGGCTTAGCCCCCCTAAGAATTGCTATAGCCCCCCCTAAAAACAAATGATTTTACTATGCTTTACTAAAAGCATCATAAGAGTATTCAGTATCCTGAACTGAGCTACGGCTTCAGCCCCCCCAGATTTCAAACACTATTTGCGCCAATGGGTGGAACATGTAGAAATGCCCGCTTAAACTGATGAAACTTCCCTGTAAAAAGGTGCTCAGAATATTATACAAATATGTATATAATATGTGAGTATCTAAATATGTAAGAACTAACCTATGGTTATATGAGTGTATGTGCATGTATGTGTTACATCTGTAAACGGTTGCCCGTATATAGGTATATTATATATATTTCTGTATGTTGTCAGGTAGAAGAATGTCTACGAATATCTCTATACTTTAACGTGTATATTTTGAAAAATATAATTTTTTACAAGTTTATGTATGTGTGTGTTTGAGATACATTCCGGTGTATAACGTATGCTTTAGCGATTCGTTTTTTCGTATGTAATTAATAATTATATAATAAGAAAACTGTATACTATTTTTATGTATGTATGTATGTATCATGTATGTATGTATGTATGTACGTGAGTACCGTATGGTATCGTGTGTTTCATAGTATATTATAGTTTGTAAGTGTTTGGTCATATCATATTTATATGTATAAATATATCTATGTATCGTATACAGTATGTCCCAAAAGTCCCGTATCAGTCGTATCACCCTTAATATCTCCATGTACAATCACTATATTTAAACGCGGTTTTTTTTACAGTACTAAGTATGAAAATTATGATTGAATGGTATAAAATTCATTTATTTTTTTCTTTAAATTCAAAAATTTTCAAAAAAATTTTTTACGCATTTAAGAATTCAAAATTTTAAAGATAGCCATTTTGTTGAGCATATTTTTTAAAACAGTTCAAAAAAAAAAAATACTAAAATTAAATAAAAATTGACCAAGTTAGAGCGAGTTATGTTTTTGAATAATTGTAGTAAAAAAATAAATTATTGTTTCACATTTCAATAATGAAATATCTAATTTCTGCACACGACAATACTTTTACATTCCTAATTTATTTTTTTACTACAATTATTCAAAAACATAACTTGCTCTAACTTTTTCAGTTTTTATTTAATTTTAGTATTTTTTTTTTTTGAACTGTTTTAAAAAATATGCTCAACAAAATGGCTATCTTAAAAATTTTAAATTTTTAAATGCGTAAAAAATTTTTTTGAAAATTTTTGAATTTAAAGAAAAAATAAATGAATTTTATGCCATTCAATCAGAGTTTTCATACTTAGTACTGTAAAAAAAACCACGTTTAAATATAGTGATTTTACATGGAGATATTAAGGGTGATACGGGACTTTTGGGACATACTGTATATTATGTAAATTGTATAATATGTTCAGGAGTTTGTGATAGTGATGTTTATATAATTGTTTGGATATAAATTATGTAAGTATGTACCTATTTATGTAAACTATATTATAATATATTTGAGATATAGCGAGATGTTTATTCGAATGGGTTTATGATCTGAAAATGGCATAATATTTTTAGATATGTGTTATGTTGTAGGTACCTACCTTATATGATATTATGAGCATGTATGTATGTATGTATGTATGATATAGTCGATACATATTTACATCAGAATAATATATATTTTTATTTTTAAAGGGAAAATAAGAGGGGAGGTTATATATTTGTTTAGGAAGGGGTAAAATATATGTCGGACAAGAGTTCGATATAGTCGATACAATTAATGTACATTAGAAGATTATATATATATTTTTTTTAAGGGGTAAATAAAAGGGGAGGTAATGTATTGAAGGGGAAGGCATAAAATATATGTCGGTCACGTGTCGGATCGGGTGTCGTGCGAGGAGTTTATACAGGGTGTCCCGTGAGGATTTACTCATTAGCCGTAGAGGGGGACTCGCCGCCCGGACAAAAACCAGTTTATTGACGTTTTACTAATAAACTAAAAAAATTATTAAAAATCATGAGATTAATGAAAATAAAATGTTAAAAGCTCAAAATGTTCACAAAAATATACTCTATAGAATGGCTATCTTCAATTTTTTCAAAAATAAAAAAATAAAAAATAATTTTTTTAACTTTTTTACTAAAAAATTTAATTTAATTAAAAAATAAAATATTTGTAGTGCTTACCTCTGCGAGTCTTAATAAAAAAACATAATTACGATATCTCCATTATTTCAGGAGATATCGCAATGAGTAAATCCTCACGGGACACCCTGTATGTGTTGCGGGTTGCCTATATTGAGTTTTTTTTTTTTTTTTTTTTTTTAGTATAATATAAGATGTTCCTAGCCATGGCTATCTACTATCTACATATATTGATATTAATTATAAGTTGCATTTTTAACATTTTGAATATGATAATTTAAGTAAGTAATTATAATAAAAATGATAATAATAATAATAACTTAATAATAATAATAATAATAGTAATAATAATAATAGCAATATAAAGGTATAACAGATAATAAATGGCAAGTTGTATAACTTAATATATTGAGCCTATATTGAGTAATTAATACAAGTTTGGGAGGTGCGTGTACTTCGAATTGCCTATACAGAAGTGTCTATGTTTTTACATGTAAAATTTAAGGGGGAGGTGCTCCAGAACATACATAATCATCCTACTATAGTATATTATCACTATCAATCTATTATTCTAGTGCAGTGCTCGAATTGGAAATATAATAGAAGGGGTGCTAAAGGACTTATAAAAATTTAGCGTTCCACTCAATGATTTAAACCAAACTAACCCGTGGGGGGCTTCGCCTCCCACACCCCCCATGTAGTATTTTCAACATAAATCAAACAATCATTAAAATTCAACAAAGGTTACACTACAACAATATATAAATATTATTAAATTACAAACAAATCTTTTATTTTATTTTAAGATATTTTATACATTATTTACATTTTTAAATTTTTAATATATTCCATAGCTCTACATATGAATTCTTTATGGTTCTCTTCAATATTTTGTCGTTTAGTGCGTTTTGTATATATTATACAATTGATAAGCAGTACTTCAGTAGGGTACAAAAAGAAATGTTATAATTAAACAATAATTGATAAAAACCGACCTCAACTCATGAGCATAACAATAATGCTATAATTATTATTAGATATAGATATTATGAACTACATAGGTACTGTTTACAGTGTTACACTGTTACAGACCATCCGATAACATAAATTTTTTATTTTAATCTCGATATAATATACATTATTTATACACATTATTAGTATCAGTATATGTAAGCCTGTATTATAATCACGGACTAAGATTTATAGTCTGTGGTCCGTGATTATATTAATAAATTATCTTATATATTTTGATTTTTATCATTAATGAAATTTACAATTTATCGCATATTTTGTTCAAATTGATAATACATAATAAATATCTATAAATAAAAGTTTTATAAGTTTTTCAATAATAATTTACACGGGAGTCGTACCGTCCCCCCGTTCAAATTAAAAATATAAGAAGGGGTACGCTAAAAAAATCAAAATTTGAAGGGGAGCTCCGTCCCCCTGCGCCCCCCCCCCAATTCTAGTGCAAGGTGTATTATACACCTTGTTCTAGTGTCATTATGTATTATTGATTGCCACGAGTAGAAGACAATAGAGTAACAAGATAACAATCGTCGCTTACGGTTTAATATTTGATTTATTCGTTTTGTTGTCGGTGGTGGTTTTCTGGTCCTCGTTTCGGGCGGCCGTGCGACGAGTCTTCAACGGTGCTTTCTGTAAGCTTTAGAATCGCCTCATCTTGTTCCTTCTGCATATGCAAACGATACTCACGATTTGCGTTCTCGTAATTCTGCAGTACATTATGTCGAAATACACCGTATATGACTCCTCCCATCAGAAAACACCACCGGGTTGTTCGAATCAATGGTGAAACGTTTACTGGACTCTGGAAAACTCTGACCATCGTTCAGAAAACGACTAGGTACACGGAAAAAACAAAACAGTTATTTTCAATATAAAAATAGTAAAATTAACTGTATTATACAATTGCTATAGGGATAGCTATAATGTTAGTCAGATTTACTAAAAATAATATTTTTATTATATAGTTATGATTTTATAGTAAGCCAGACAAAAATTATAGTGTTTTGTACCAAACATGTTTAGTACTCTTTACTAGTTTCGTGAAATCATCCATGTCTACATATAAAATAAATAAGTAATTTTCATCACAATATATTATTATATATTCTACTATAAAAAATATAAAGATAAAAAAAACCACGTTGAGTAACAATTATAATGATTTTTTGCATAATTAGTAGTACCTATAGTTTTAAGTATGTATTTGGCAGGCGCCAGAGCACTATTTGTTTTCTCTCTCTGACCCACGCGCAACATAGCAAATTTACGTTCAGCAGACCAATTTTTTGTTGTTGCTTTTAGTATTAGAATGAATTTACTTATTATCAAACTCTAACTTAAGAACATTATCTGTCACTGTTTTTTTTTTTTAATATTTTTATTTGTATGCGATTCTTAAGTTTTAACCAATTTTAAATTATGCTCATTGGCTCTTACACGCTCATAACTTACGTCTTACTACGCATTAAAGTATTAAAAAAAAAAATATAACGACACAGGCAATGTTATAATTTGTTTGATAATAGATAGATTACAATACTAACAGATCCAATACTAAAAGTAACAATACACAATTGGTTCTGCTGAACGTAAATTTCATAGGTATAAGGTGAGCCTGACATCCTTTTTAGACAGGACAAAATGAGAGATAATCACCGTGATTTGAGTTCACTTTTACTTTAAAATAATTTAAAGACAGATACAATTGGAAGAGACTAAGATAGTATATAAATTATACAATATATTCTACAAATAAATACCTACATATTAATTTGCTAATATTGTTCTTCTAATATATTTTTCTGGCACAGCTAGATTAAAAACGAATCTATTAGTTACCCCAGCCCCCACCCCAATAAAAATCTTGGATAATTCCCTTAATATTAAGACAATTTACTGTAAGTACCTCCTATTTCTATAGTCTGTATGATGATAATAATAAAATTAATATTACTATTTACCTACTCTTTTATATTCAAAATGTTTCAAATGTTTATATAATATGCATTGCCATGCTAATAAACGTAGCCATGTAGGTATAATAGGCATATTCGTATTATGTATTTAGATGATTAATTATGTAAGAATAAGTGTGAAAAATGTAACTGTATAAAAATAATTTAATTTTATAATATAAATGATAAATATTTAAACTTACCGTTTGATGTCTGTAGCCTGTAATATAATTTTGTCTCTAAATAATAATTCTTAAACACTGTACGTTTGAGTAAAACTGTCGGAGCATTAACAATAATATGATGGATATTATATTATGATCATTAACACTGGTAACCTATTTTAATTCGTAATGATTAAAATATGAACTTCATGAATTATGAACTGTATAACATGACAAATTAATATTAATATTTAATTTGTCATGCTGTATAATAGTCGATCGACGATTGAGCAATGAGCATTGGCATTCGAACCATTTGTTCATTTGCAATCAACACGATGTTCGCTGAATTTAATTTCGCGAAATTCAGTGTTGCATCAGAGTGCTTATTGTGTTCTTTGTCGATGGTGATCTGGGTTTCTACCACGGTTGTAATTTGTAAATATATGATATATCTACGATTTTCGATATTCTTTCGGTATTTCATATCTATAGTATATTACAACTATATAGTATACTAGCTGCCCGATCTTCCTCCGGAAGAAATTATTTTTTTATAATTTAATTTAAAAAACATAAGCCTATTTTTTGGCTATACAAATAATACAATATAATTACATATTGTAGTTATTGTTATTGCTAATTTCTGAAAATTATATTTCCTACATTTAGAATTCAACCACTGGAGTGGTACATTTTATTCTTTTTATTATAGAATAGAGATAAGGCAGAAAAAAATGTAACAATAAATTATTTGTTCAATGTATAATATATATATTTCAAATGGAAAAATGCAAGTGCAAACAAATAAATAATTAATAATCATAATAACAATAATAAATACAGTGTGATTCCTTTTAAAGGTAACACTAAATAATTCTGTCCAGTGACATCGGATTAATATGCGGTTTTCGGGAGGGGATAGGGAATATATAAATACAAATTTCTTGATGATTTTTACATTTTTCGATCTTTCCAGGTTTAGTAATTCAGCACTTATTTTATCATCGACATCATTTGGTCTAATTTTATCAACTAACCAAACCAGTAAGGCAGTAAATGAACATGAGGAAGACCTTAAATAATGAATAATTATACGTAGAAAAATAATAATAATTAAATAATACTATTCATTTATTACCACTTTTTTGCCACTCAACAGTATACATATAACACTGAGTTTCACCAAATATCCGATGTTTCACAATTAAGTTCATTAGAACTTTAATTTTTTGATGAAAAACTCTAGCGATAATGTCGTGTCTGTCTTGTGTAGTTTGACCATGTTTGAGTTCTCTTTTTATTTCCATCCAATTTGGATTACATGTAAATGTAATGAACAAATTTGGAGTCCCAAAATTACGAACGTAAGTCATGGCATCCATAGTTTTTTCGTGCATGTATCTAATAATTAATAGTATGTACAATATTTTAGATTGTTAAAATGAATATTACAGTACATTTTTCGTAGCAATTTTAAGTTATAAGATACAAAATATTTTATTACCTTGGACCTCCTGTAAATGAAGAAGGTAAAATAAAAAGTTGTCCAATGTCATTCACTTGACCATCATTTTCTATAGCATCACGTAAATGAATATAATCTTCCGCTCTTAATTTTGATTGATTATTCCGTATAAATAAAAGCCGTTCTGATTCTATTTTGGCATACATATCAACCTTAAAAAAAAATTACATTCTTTTTGTATTATTATAATGTTTATACATGTTTTTGATTAAGTTGAAAAAATATTGTTTACTTACCCAATATTTATTAATAAGTTTTCTATAATTATGTAAATGATTGTAGATATGATGCCTCACCATCAGTCTATAATGTTTTGAAGAAACAGTTTTATGACTATTGTATTCATTTAAATTAACATTAAATGACAAAATATCAATAGCATAACCATCTTCACCGTGTAGAAATATCAGTGGATATTCTAGAGAATCATAAGACCTTAAAAACACATAAGTAAAAATTAAGAAAAAATGTACAGTGTATACACTTTAAAAGGAATTTACCTATGAATTTCACTTATTCGTTGTAACTTTTCGTCTTTTCTAGATAAAATTATATCGCGATTTCCATATTCTTCTCCAATCATTACTACAGCCATTTTTACTTGAGATGGTGCATTAAATCTACCTCTATGTTGACCTTGAGGAACCATATTTGCATTTATGACTAATCGGTATTGATCAGTGGGCATAATATGATCCAATGCAGTTTTGAACTTAGTAATTAAAGGATTGATATTATGTAACAATAATTGCAAATCTCTTATAATATCTAAATGTATAAATATATAAATTAAAACGTTTTAAACAACAAATATATTATACAGTACAATTACCTTTATTCAATCCACTGCAAATACCCATTCGCACATCAATTTGTTCCTCTTAGTCATCCATAAAATAAACTTGTAAATATTTATGATTTGTATTTGGTAAAGGCATCCACGACCCGGCTAAATGATACACTTGACCTCTTATTTTAAATGTAGGCATATCATTTTCGACAATAGTTTCTGCTGCTCCAAATTAGGTCATATGAAATGCATTGTTATATTTATTAATATTTCCTAAAAAGTGTTCTGAAATACTTGTTGAACTTTCCAAAAGAGTTTTCATTGGTTCTGGTGGTTCATCGATATTAGGAATACGAACAGTTCCATTTAAACAACACATACACATACCAGCAGATTCTCCTTTAATTAAGAAAATAATATAAAATGTTTTCAAAATTCTAAAAATGTATACACTAATAAACTACCTTTGAATTTCATTGCATTGCAAAATTGACAAATTACATCCATTACACCGATACAAACATCATCGTCGTCATAATATGGATGCTTAGAGGTTGATATAAATAGGCAGACCGGAATTTTACCCACTTGAACGGTATATCACCTAAAGTATATGCATTTATAATAATAAATAGTAGTGAAACATAGGCGAAGTATAATAAACAGATATATTATTTAATAATGTATATATACCACATACCAAATAATGTGGGTTCAACATTTGGTCTTAACCTCTTACGCTGTGTAGTAAAAAACATATTGGTTTCAAAGCGACAATTGCACACTCTAAAGTTTTTATTATTCGTACGAATATTGTTTTCGCGTTCCAATAAATCGGTCCTGTTGCAACTATTAAGCCATTGTATTAACCTATAAAATATATTTAAATCATTAGGTGGGTACACTTTATAGAATTATTAATTACAATTATCAAGTATTAGGTGTTATTAAATACCTCCCTCCTCCATTTTGAATTGCATACGATGGAATTGCCTGAATGCAATTTGAACGAAGTTCACAATTATTATTATTATTATTATTGAAATAATATATTTAATTAACACTTGAGAAAAAAATTAGATCTGTAATCTGTTAGTAATGCTATACAACAAACGACTGAACGATTGGAGTTAGAAATGTCGATCTCTTCGATCGAATAAATAAGGGAGCGCGCATGCTTTATTTATTATTTTTTTTTATTACCTTTGTACATTATTATAGGTCAACGATTATAAAATAAACAAAAAAAAGAAAAAGACATCGTTATCGGTGAATATATGAAAATAATTGGTAATTAGTTAATTATTATTATTATTATTTTTATGAGGGTTCAAAACCATTTTCCTTCGTCTCCAAAATCAAGTTAGATTCTTATATATATAGATTACTGAATATTATTTGATCTAACTACTATCAGATCGGGAGTTTTTAAATTTTTTCCTCGATATCTGTGTATATAATATATTAATATATACAATGCGGTTATCGCGTACCAAGCAGTTTGAGTGAATATAATACGAATGAACGCATGACTAGAATAGGAAATGATAATAGTTGTATTAAAATAAACAGTTTTCTGTAGGTAGGTAACATATTGTAATATTAGCCATTATGCGTAGTCGTCGTGTATCTATATTCTATAGTGCAGGGACTCGTCTTTTGATTGTGACTGATGGGGGCGTGATTTTAGCTGTTAAAAATCAAAATATGAACAGACACGATAGTATTATAATTAAATTTAACAACGAGAAAGCAAATTTGAATATTCATAATCTAGCGTGTATGAATATTATGATGATACATATTGCAATATATGTGATTATAAATTATAATAATAATATTATGTAAGATATAATAATACTATAAATAATTGATTAAGTTGTATATTAATAATTAATACAAATACAATTATTGTACGCACGTGGGACTGAAGAATTCATATTCATAAGTTAAAAGTACTTGCAACCATACATTAGAGGCATGTGATTTTTTAGAATATCTGAAAAGTATATTTTTGTTTTCAGTATGCTCTGCGTATTTGTTTTTACTGTTCTAGTATAATATAGAGATAGCACTAGAACGGTATGAGTTATTATATTATATTATTATATTAATAATGTATTATAAGAACGCTAAACGTGTTTGGATTTAGGAATTTTAGCCTGTGCCCTACCACTCACCGTGATTATACTTGTTAGGAAACCCACGACGGTTATTATTATTTTATATACTCAACGCGTATTACGATTGTTGATGAGATATATTAATATATTATCATTATTAAATTGTATCGGATATGAAAGGCTCCAAACTAAGTAGGCACACCTAATTATATTTAGAAAATATCTCGGATTTATTAAACGCAACACTAAACATTTCACATCAGTGAATTATCTTCGTTCCTTCTACTTTACATTAGTGCGATCAATTATCGAGTATGGAGTTGTGGTATGGCACCCATACCTTGCAAGACACCAGCATAAGCTAGAGCAGGTACAAAATCGATTCCTAAGCTACTTAGCATTCACGAGTAAAACTGACGTGTCCCCCCATGACTATGTCCAACTACGTAAAATGTTTAATATCCCATCTCTCTCTTCGCGTCGCACCGATATAGATATATATTTTTTAACTTCCCTTCTAAATGGTACTTTAGACGCTCCTAACTTACTTGCTAAAATTCCATTTAAAGTTCCTACCCTTGGAATACGAAACCTAGACCAGTTTTATGTTCCCCATCACTCTACTGCCTATGGTTACAATCATCCACTTTACAGAATGCTCAGAATTACTAATTTAAATGTACCCTAGCTGTTTTGGCTGCATTCTCAGGCTGCTCTTGTTATTTGTACGCTCTAGTTTTTGTTAGAGTTTTTATGCTTATTACTGTTAATTTGTTATCTAATTGTTATTACCTACATATTATGTATTATTGTTTAACTGCCGATTGGCGTAAAATATATATAAATAAATAAATAAAAAATTATAATATTCGACTAGGGTTTGACTATAAGCTAACCGAATCGAACAGTCATTGACGATGAGTATTTTTAGTAAGTACATCCTAGCTAGGCACTTATTTAATGGACATCAGTATTATTAATTGTTTTAGTATCATATTCGCATATCAACCGAGTAGCATATTGCATATACATACATAAGCTAAACTAGATATTTTAACTGGACTAGGACAAAAAACATTTCAACATTTTATTGTGCTCCATCCAAATATATAAATTCTTTATTTGTCTGATTTGTGCCTATTCGTTCATAAAAATGATGCCACGACCATAGACATAACTCAGTAGGTATAAGTGTATAACTCTCTCATAGGTTGTTATAATAAAGCCGTGTATAGATATAGATGGAACATCTTACTCATTTACTGTGTAATCATTAAGATTTGTTTTTATAAATATCAATAATTGTAAATTAATTGTTAATTGTAGTCCTTAATCAGTTTATTTTCTAAGGAAGACGCCATATCAGCCCCTCCTCATCCGAATTTTGAATTTTAAGGACTTTTTTATGTCTCAATATTTAGCGTCCAAATCAATTATAATAAACTGCTACCACGTAACTTAATACGTTTAGTACATTTTTAAAACATAGGTTTTAATTGTAACTATTAATTATTGTGGAATATGTAGTATATACTAATCATTGTTAGGTATCTTCAATTTCTTTTATCCACAGCGTATACGCATGACAAAAGTCCGGGAAATTCGACTCAACTTAGGCGCAATACACACACCGACTGAATGTTAATAATACTGTCAAACTAAGTGAACGGTCGATACAGTAGATATAGGTACGCACATATTCAAAAACTCATGTGAATTGTTTACACCTCACTGGTACATTCCGATTTCGTTCTCCAACTTTTTATGACTTAGGAAAATGTGTAAAATATGACAAATACATACTGTTCTTTGTAGGTCATAATGGTTAAAGGTTCGTCCGTAAACAATATTGATACGTAGATGGTTGTAATGATCATCATTCAACAGTTAGTGGTTGTGCGATTTCACACTCTCATATTAAGTACCTGTAATAAATGTAACTATTACAGTATAATTATTTATTATACGTACGTTTCTCCACCCCCCCCCCCATATCGAATTTCAAAATTTTTTTTGGTTAAATATTTAGCGTGCAATTAGCGTGAATTGGCGTGACTGGTTTTGGAATTTGCTTGGCACTAGGTCAAGTTTAAAAATGTAAACAAAGTGGGGGGGGGGGCTGTAGAAACGTTTCTCATCCGAATTTTGAATTTTAAGGACCTTTTTTTATGTCTCAATATTTAGCGTGCAATTGGCGTGAATTTGCGTGACCTATTTCAAAACCGTAAACCCAAAGGCCCAAGTACTGTGGGCTTTACCCCTTTATTGCCATTTCCCCAGCCCCCCTCAAACAGCAAATACATTTTTTTTCGAATTTTTTTCAACGCCAACATTTAGCGTGCAATTGGCGTGAATTTGCGTGACCTATTTCGAAACCCTGCATTCAAAACACCAAGTACCACGGGCGTTACCATTTTTTAGACGTTTCCCCAGCCCTCCCCCAAAAGACAAATAAATTTTTTTTCGAATTTTTTTCAACGTCAATATTTATCGTGCGATTGGCGTGAATTTGCATGACCTATTCGGAAATCGTAAACCCAAAGCCGTGGGCTTTGCAAATACGAAATACGAAGAACATACAAAATAATTTACGAAAGTTATAAACTACCTATATAGTATATACTAGAGGTGGGTCGAAGTGTTCGAAGTTCGAAAAATCGAACCCAGTTTTAAAAAAACTGAACCGAACCGAACACGAACAAAAAAGTTTGAAAATCAAAATAGTTCGAACTTAAAAAATTTACGAAAAGCAAAAATTCTAACATGTCAAACGTTTCGAACTAAAAATGTAAATATATTTATAAATTTATAATATATAATTTATATAATCGAAGTTTGTAACACGCTGAACAATATTAAAAGCTAATATCAATATTGATTATATAGGTAGTTATTCATATAAATATATGGTAAATCGTAAATATGTGGTTCGAGTTATACTTCACACTAAAAAGTTCGGTTCGACATACCAAGGTGGCAAGGTTCGGTTCGAGACCATATTTTTGATTTCTACCCACCTCTAGTATTGTTTATAATATATGTAATATGTATTTATTATGATCTAATAATAATTCCGTTAATAAAACAAAATCATTATAATCAGATGATTTTTCCTGCCAAAATTCGAGAAATTTAAACCGTTGCTACTCAGGGTCGAAGACTGAATGAAACATTATTTAACCGTTTTAATTCGTATGAATATTGTGTGTAATAAAACCTTAAATCGCTTATTTGTACCTACGTATTCGGTGTATTACCATTTTTAGTATCAATAACTCTATAGGTACCTACATAATGTGCTCAATTATGTATCCATACTGCAGTTTTTAAATGTTATTTATTCAAAGAAAATTAGTGATCTGACCCTTATTATATTGCATATAATTAACAAAATTGATCACATGGATATTATGCTAGAAGATACATTGGAATTTCTGTTAAAAAATAAAATAAAATTTTTACTATATTATTATATACTAATATATATGCATTAAGCAGAAATGTATGTATTAAATATAATACATAATAAATTATTATATAAAATATAGTTTATTTATTTTATATATATTATTATACTCATTTATTCATAAATAATATGTATATACTATATAGCTATATAATTAAGCTATATTATGCTATACGTAAATAAATAGCTATATGTAAATAAATATATTAATATAGGTAGCATTATATACAATTAAATGTAGACTGTAGAGTGCATGAATCATTATAAAATCCAGTATAATATCATAGAATTTAGCATTAATGGTCAGTCTAATATAATATTGTCTTTTATTTATTATTATTATTATTATGTATGTTTGAATAAATTAATTGAAATCATACTACAGAATTGTGTTTATGTTAAGCAATATACATTTATAGTACCTATACTATATATTATAATGTAGATTATAATATGCAAAAAAAATAGCCGTGTATACCATTCATTTAATTTAATTATTTTAATGGTTACACAATTTGTGTGGTTAATTCAATATTCCATGATCAATATGATAGGCTACTCATGGTAGCTAACTTACCTGTCAACAGTATATATATAGTATGATTAGTATGTGTCGTAGTACAGGCAGACTGATGCCTGATACTAACATTGTCGATGAACAGTTGTGTACCTATATAGTACCTATACTATATATTATTACATTACATACTAGCTCTAAGTATAACTCGGGGCCCGTTGGAATCGCTGAGAGTGGGTACCGATTTTGGAGACAATGAATTATAAAAGTCGCAAAGGTTGTAAGACGAAAGTTTAGGATTTGTGATAAGGATTAGTGATATGGATTGGAGATAAGGCTAGACGCTTTGGCGGGAATGTTAAAAGTTTGAGTGTCTAGCAATCCGTCACAAACGTTGTAAATGGATAGGCTGGATACGATCTCCAGGATCACCTATATAGAGTATACCTGCACATAGAGTGGTATGTGCCGTAGCATGACCGGTGCTTTATCTTATGTAAAAAGTGTAAAGTCGAAAACCGTGTTGGAGTTTCTAGCAAGTCAGTCATCTCAAGTCAAAATCTATTAACTTTCAAGTTAGCCACTTAGGTAGGCAATCCGACTTCGTCGGATCGCGGACTATGTGCTACAGCAAATCAGGTAGGCAATCCACCTGCGGTGGATTGCAGACCCGACATCAAGCGGCTATAAGTGAAAACCCTATCACACAACTTACGAAATAATTTACGAAAAATTCAAACTATATACATACAAACAAATATGATATGTATTTATTGTGTGATATAATATAACAATGAACATTTTGAGAAATGTGCAATTATAATTCCTAAAAAATATTAACATATAGGTAGATAGTTAGATACATACTATTATATTAACCAATACATATAAACATGTACCTACCTATAGTGTATATATATTAATTTAAAAAAAAATTGCAAAAACCTGCATGTTATTTGTTAAAGTGTCTATCAAGTCAATCATCACCGTTTAAGACGAAACTAAAATGAGCAATCCGTCTATCACCTATTATATAGTAGGTATATCACATAGAGTGGTATGTGCCTTCGCATGTCCGGTGTCTTTTCTTATGTAAAAAGTGTAAAGTCAAAAACCGTGTTGGAGTGTCTAGCAAGTCAGTCATCTCAACTCTCAAGTCAAAATCAAGATTAACTTTCAAGTTAGCCACCTAGGTAGGCAAACCGAAATAAAATACAAACTATATTTATATAACAATCATGGAAATTTTAAAAAATATGCAATTATAATAATTCCTAATAAAACAAATATAATATGTACCTATTTATTGTGTGATATAAAATGATAATGACTTTAAATAATAATAATGTACGATATGTTCCTGTATTATTATATTATTATTTAATTTATATGAAAAATAACGTGAAAAAAAATGCAAAAAAAATCGGGATTCGGGCGTCCGTGTATACCATATGGCATTAACAGTTTCAACGCACGGACGGCGTACAACGGATTTGAACCCGGGACCTAGTGTTACCTACCTAACGCCTAACCTACTCGGACACAGTTTGAGATATGAAAAACAGTGAAAACATTAACACTACGGAGCGACGTAAACCGATATATTCGATGTACATCGATGTTATCGCATATAATTCGCTTGTAATACGCGCATCTCCCATATATTATATATTTAACGGGGCGTGTGAAAGCGTTTTCCGTTAATAATTATTAAATCATAAGGAAAAATTAAATTATACACGTATATACATGTATATATACGCGTGCGGCCGGTCGGTCGCCGGCGTAATTTCCAAACGCGATTGCGAGGCGAACGAACCGATTTTGGGGGAAAAGCGCATATAAACGGCTTCAAAAAGACTCGATTCGGGCACAAACGGGTGCGAATAGACGAAACGGTGGGAGAAAAGGAAAATATCGGCAAAAAAGTCCTGTCGGAGTGTATTTATTGATCGACATTGCACGAATATAAACCGCACACCGGTGGCTTCGAATTAAGTATATAAAAGGGCGAAAAGATATCGTGTAAAAACAGCTAATTTTCCGAAAATCGGCGAAATGATAGGAAAAGAGGTGATACCGAAAAACGTTTTAAAACCGACCGCCGCCACTGCGAAGGTACGCGATTGGTCGCGCTATAAGGAATCGACGGGACACGGCCGGCGGGCTGGGGAAACGGAGCAGTGCTTCATTTTTTACGCCATGGGTTCGCTATAGCCGGCGTTTTCCTTTCCATTGGTACACTATAGACAGCTGATTTCCTTGTCATTTTATATATTAGGAAGGATGAAGGATTACAGCATAATATAAGGTATAGCATATAAGCTACTCATGGTGTAACTGAGTAGCTATTTAATTACCTCTTATAATATATTATAAAAAGTATTGTAGTAGGTAGGTATACTATCTGTATTAGTATTCGGACGTCGTCAATCAACGTCTCTGTAAGAACCGTCGTCGACTTGAGCTTAAATATATTATGAATAAAGGTTTGTTTGGCTACTAAAGACAAAGCAATATGTACAATAATACAATGCAATATTTATTGAATAATAATAATAAAAATACAGTACATCAGTATTATTATATACCTACAATAATAAATCTATGTTGTAACGGACAAAGAAATTTATATTTAAAGACTTTAAGCACATCTTCGTTAACTCAACGTCTCGTTTTTTTATTTATTGTATTCATGAATACTTTTCCACACTTGACAAAAGATTTGAACTACATTTTTTGAACTGATTTTATAATGTTATGGGTTTTATACATTTATCTAACAGCAATGCTCTAACTATTGTCTAATTAATGTAATGATTGATGGGAAGAATTCTCAACACTTCTTCCATAGTACACTAACGTCAAAATCTTTGTTATGAATTTTAAACATTATTCAACTAGAAAAAACCAACTACTAAATTGTTTTTGAATCAAAAAAATTTAAAAAAATAAATAATTTTCAATTTCCAAACAGTTTTTACTTTTAATATTAAATAGTAACTATTAACAACTATTTAATATACTGTATTGTATATAATTAAGTTGAATTTAAATAAAATTCACACACTTTAAGTAACAAAATGTTTACATATTAAAATTTAAATATTTATAATATACATGTTCATTGTTTTAAAAATATTTTAATTTAAATCGTGTAAATTAAAAATTCACATAATATTAAACTGTTTTCCTTTACTGGAATTGGCCTTTTTTTGAGATCATCGTACAATTCCCAGTTATGCGTACCTCTTTTAGCATAAGCTGTATAATGGCCTATCGAATTTCTCAATCCATTTTTTCCTTTATAGAAATGTATAGCACCACGAAGTTCAAATGTGATGCTTTCATACACAAGTATCTGTGGAATATCACTCAGCTTTACTTGAACCATGCTAGCTGCTTCAGTACTACACATGGATGAAGTTAGATCATTACCTACAAAAAATATGAATATGCTTAGATTTTTAGCTGTTGATAAAAACTATTTTTTACTTATAGAACTAAAAATATATTTACCTTCCCATTGCAAAACATCAATAAATAAATGGTGGGTTGATATTTTTGAATGTACAGCTTTCATACCATCACAATTCTCACTACATTCCAAATACTCCACACCAGTGCGTTCTTTGATGAAATGCTGTAAGCCACTTAAGTTTCCGTTTTTTCCCGTCTGATACGTTAAATACATAACTTGCCACTTGGATGTTTTTATGCAAATGTTGGAAGAACATTTTGAAAATTCTTCAATTGTTGGGTAATCTTTTAGCAAAGCTTTCATAACATGACCCATGGTAGCATCACATTTAGCTAATGTGATGTTATATTGCAACAGTTGTAATTCTGGTTTTAAATAAAGCATTATAACTTCTGTTCTTTTAGTGTAAGTTGAGGATGTAATTCCATTTTTCACTAAACTTGATATGAAATTGAAGTACTTATCATCATTGAATGAATCCATGAACTCTGAATACATTTGACTATCACAATATGATATCTGAAAATATTATAATTTGAAATGGCAGTTAACAAAATAATATAGATTTTTAAAGTTTAATATTATTATAAAACTGTGCATCAAAACTTGATACCCACTAAAATACATTTCTAAAATGTAGAAAACAGTGGATTATGTGTATTAAAAAAAAAAATTATTTTAACCAATTTTCATAAATATATAAAATTATACCAACAGTTATTGTTACTTACCATGAGTATAGATGATAATGCATCAAATGCACAGGTGTTACTTAAAACAACTCTGTCGGTTTTGTTAATAGTTTTAGAACTCTTTAGGTCTTGAAATCTTGACCCATTTTTTAAAATAGGCAACGATTGAATTTTATTGCTATTCTTCAAATTCAAATATCTTAAATGCGGGTTTGGAACTAAATAAGAACAACTTTTTCTTTGTTTAAGGCTTTTACGATTCCATTCCTCAAGTGCGGCATTTTCTTCAGTAAAACTCGTTTGTCTATTGTTTTCTATATCCTCATCTACTGACATTGGGTTATTTTCATTAAACTCATTTGAACTTTTACAACACAACTCATCAATTAAAGTAATTTTTTTGTTAAAATGTGTTTGTTCATTGACTGTATCAACTACAATCAATGCTTCATTTTCATCATAATCGTTGAATTTTTCCAAAACAAAAGATGGTGACACATTTTTTGAGAGACAATTATCACCTAAATCTTGTTGATCATTAACATCGTGAGTTTCTAACAAATTAAATGAAAATGAATGATTCAAATCAGTGTTATATCGATCTTCAACTTCTTCAGTAGAAGAGTATGGTGACATATTAGATTGATTTTTGGCTATTCGGATAAGTGATGCTCCTTTTAAAGACATAACATGATTTTCTAAAAATATTTCAATATTAGTGGGTAAAACAACATTTTTCATAGTGACCGTTTTTAATTTTTTGAAGCTGGATTCAACTGCAGCTGAACTACATATTTGTTCTCCATAGTTGAAGATTGGTATCATAACACCCGACCATAGGGGGAGAAGCTTCATGCATTTAATTAATATAGGGACTAGTGATGGAATATATAGAGGATTAAGTTCAGTACCGTCCTGTATTAATGATTTACTATTTTCAAAAGTTTGTTTTGCCCATTCCTCAAATGGATTATGAAGTTTGTCAAAACCCTTCATTAGAACGTTCATACTCTTCTTCGATACACATTTTAGCTTCATCTTCAGATCTTGCGTTATAAATTATGTCTTCAAATTGTTGCTCAAAATCTACAAATCCCGTTGATGTAGCTTTTATAATAATTTCTTTGTGTTTTTCACATGGTGTCTGTTCGTGTGTACGTTTATTGTTTCCAGCTGTTTCATTAGTAATTATAACAAATAATGACAGTAACATTGATTTAATTTCAATTAGTGACTGATTTTTAATTAAAATACCAATAGAGCGAAGAATAACTTCTTTGACCCTTCGAGGAACAGTTTTTAGTGGTATCCAGTTACTGCATGTTTTTACAAAATGAGCAACATCAATCCTTATAAAACAATGTGGTACTAAGTGTGAATTTCCTTCTATTCTTTTAGTCAAAAGATCAGCACAAATTATGATGTAGTCCTGTAGCGTCGTATATTGTGTAAAACTTTTTGCAATGGCAGAAAGCAATGCCATGGATTGATCACATACAGCTTCTTTGGGTCTTGGAACATTACAATTGACCCAACTGGATAACCAATTAGAAATAGCCAAACTGTTATGCCGCTCACTCAACATATTGGTAACTGTAAAACTACATTTATTTTGTGAATCATAGACCAATCCTTCATACAGAAAGATTGAGCTTGTTTTTTGCTTGCTCAACTTTAAGAATTTCTTCACAACCGAACCTGTAGCATCAATGATCAGTCTGGGTCTTGATCCTTTACAGTAGTTCCTGTAGATTTGGATTTGATCAGCACAATGGTAATGTAAGGAAAAAGGATCACATCCAATATCATGAATTATGTTCTTAAAGTCATCTTCTTGTTTCATCAAAGCTAACGACGTTAAGGTATCTTCATGTCTACGACTGCCTGCTGTCACTCGTGATTTTAAAATGCGTAATGAATTACCAGATGGAATAATGGACGGATCAGGTGCACCTAAAAAATTACAGAAAATGATTGATATGATACACATGTCACATGATACATTTAACTATTTTTATAAGGTAATATGTGTTGATTTTTTAATAAAATTATACTAGGGTAGAAGTTTGAAAGTTGCCAATTCAATAAATGGCAATTGACATACCTGTTTTTATCAGACGTACTGCTTCTCTTTCTCGATACGTTTCACTTGATAGTCCATCGACACAAATCGATGAAAATGCTTTTTCCATTGCTGGTCCTATCATACGACATTTTTTTGTTGTTTTGTGTGCCTCTTGAAAATTACCTCTGAATGTACAATGCATAAGAACTCTATAACAAATTTAAATTATTAAGTATGAAATTACTAAATATTTTTAAATAAATAATCAAATATTTTAATTTGAATATTGAAGTACCTACTTTAATATTTTTAACAAGTACTTATGCAAATTGGTAGATTATACAATTTAAATGTAAAAAATTACTGATGTAATATATGATAATCATTTTCAGCTTACAAAGACAATGTGCACCTATGTACTTAATATTATTGATGGAAACAAAATATAAATTATTATCTATTTGAAAAATTTAATTTGAGGAATATGTTTTTAAAAAAATTCATACTCTTTGATAATTACATATTAGGCAATTTACTTTTATTGAAACATTAAGTTATCACAATAATATACTTACTTAGCACCACCAGGGGGTTTATCAAAAACTGTCCCATTAAATCTGGAGTCGCAAACAGAGCAACGTCCCACGACATGTATGTATACAGATCCACTGGGATAAACTTTACCTCTTCGGAAAGATAAACAACAAGGCAGTTGAAAGTGTGCCCAAAAGTGTTCAGCAAGTATTGGTGTCCATGTACCTTTAGGCAAAACATAATACGATCTGGTACTTTGCATCGGACGAGATTTATCTGTTAGCTTAAACACTTTTTCTTGAGGTTGTATCTGATCCCATTCTTCAGATGAAAATGTAAATACAAATTTTTTACATGGGAGTGCATCACCTTCATCATTAGAACTGTAGTCATCAGGCGATTCTTCTAAAAACATTTGTAACCATTTTAACATTAGTTTTAATGGTATTAATAAAATAAAATAAAATAAACATATAAATTACATAGTATTATGATCTATTCACTCACAAATTTTAAATATTATAAACATAATTTACTTACCATCATCTGGTAAGATTGGTGTATGTATAATTTCACAGGACTGCTTAAATTTTAAAGGAAAACCTAGCTTTTCCATTATACCATGACGTCCCTTTTGAACAAAAGTATGAATAGCATTCGAGGACATGCGGTCACCAATATAAAGCCTTATATCTGTCCATACTTGATTTGTAGCTGCAACTATATCTATAAATAATTTCAATAAATTATAACAAAATAGTATTCAAAAGTAATTTAATAAATTGTAAAAAATTTGAATGCACAAATTGTCATGTAATTAATGTTTATTGATTTATTATGATTCAAAAAAAGTAAAAGGAGTGTAATGCAATAATTGACTGTTTAATATTGATCAGTGTTAAATAATCATTACTTCTGTATTAATACCTACTGAATAGTATGATACATTTACCTAATAATGTTTATATTATAAAAATGTATTAAGTATATAATAGATTATTTATTTATTTATTTTTTATTGATCTTAAGAATGGCAACTATGGCCATTAGCTGGATAATTTATTATAATACAGTTAACTGGTACCTATTTTAACATTTTGTCAATTTTATAACATTGACTGCCTGCTGATATGAAATTTGTTTTTAACATTGAATAACATTACCTAGTATATAACATAATATATGCAATAAAATAACACCAAATTGCAATTTTGAGTATAACAGGCAAACCTTCCCAAAAGCAGAGAAAATTAATGGTAATGGTAAGATTAAGAACCCAGAAGAACCTCATAGATTACTGGTAAGGAGAGCTTTGATATTTAAAATACAATATAAAATATACAACAATTTATGTCTTTATGTCAGCACCTTAAACCTCACTATAGAATTAAATAAGTTAAATACAGTAGGTACTTGATATGCTAAAAAACAAAAAACACTTACACATTTCATTTTTCTCGTTCTTCAAAACCACTCGTTCTTTGAATGTTAGAACTAATAGAACTGCATCAATTATATCCAAAGGTGGAACAGCTCCTTTGCGTCCGACCATTTCAATCAGTTTGAATTTTCAATAATTTAATCAATTATGATTTATGATTCAAATAATTTAGGTCTATTAACTATACACAGTGAATCAACAAATCAAGCGTAATAAAACTCAACTAGATATGTAATTACGGTACTGTTCAATTAATATTTTGACAGAAAAACTTAAAACACAGATGTTAAAAATACTTGTTACTCGTGGAAGAGGTTATAACATTGTGTGGTTTGAAGTTTCCAAAAACTGTACCAAAATAAAATTATTGTTATTGTTATTATTTCTATTTTCTTCCCATAGCCAGCAGCTGAATAGGGATGCCAACATGAGAATCAATTGTATTAGGTACAATATTGGTATAAGATATAAATAGATGATGAATAATAATAGTTACTGATGAGATATAAAAATTACATGTTAGATAGGACCGTTACATTGGCAACACCATATACAAAAATCCAGAAGAAAATTGTACCAACAAAAAAACTAATTTGAATAAAACTCGCCTAGTTGAAGACAAAAAGGAATATTTAATAAAAAAAAACTGAAATCAAATTAAAAAATTGAATTTGAATAAAAAGTTTTTATATTATTTTAGTTTAAATTTTTTATCAAATTCAATTCTTTTATTTGAAGTAAATTGTTTTTTTATTAAATAAATCTTTTTTTATTGAAAAGAGATTTTTTAATCAAATATAAAAAAGTCAATTCTTTTATTTGAAGTAAATTGTTTTTTTTTATTGAAAAGAGATTTTTCATTTTTTAATCAAATATAAAAAAACAATTTATATTAGCTTTTAAGTTTTAATATTGTTCAGCGTGTTACAAACTTCGATTATATAAATTATATATTATAAATATATTTACAAATTACATTTTTAGTTCGAAACATTTGACATGTTAGAATTTTTGCTTTTCGTAAATTTTTTAAGTTCGAACTATTTTGATTTTCAAACTTTTTTGTTCGTGTTCGGTTCGGTTCAGTTTTTTTAAAACTGGGTTCGATTTTTCGAACTTCGAACACTTCGACCCACCTCTAGTATATACTATATAGGTAGTTTATAACTTTCGTAAATTATTTTGTATGTTCTTCGTATTTCGTATTTGCAAAGCCCACGGCTTTGGGTTTACGATTTCCGAATAGGTCATGCAAATTCACGCCAATCGCACGATAAATATTGACGTTGAAAAAAATTCGAAAAAAAATTTATTTGTCTTTTGGGGGAGGGCTGGGGAAACGTCTAAAAAATGGTAACGCCCGTGGTACTTGGTGTTTTGAATGCAGGGTTTCGAAATAGGTCACGCAAATTCACGCCAATTGCACGCTAAATGTTGGCGTTGAAAAAAATTCGAAAAAAAATGTATTTGCTGTTTGAGGGGGGCTGGGGAAATGGCAATAAAGGGGTAAAGCCCACAGTACTTGGGCCTTTGGGTTTACGGTTTTGAAATAGGTCACGCAAATTCACGCCAATTGCACGCTAAATATTGAGACATAAAAAAAGGTCCTTAAAATTCAAAATTCGGATGAGAAACGTTTCTACAGCCCCCCCCCCCCCACTTTGTTTACATTTTTAAACTTGACCTAGTGCCAAGCAAATTCCAAAACCAGTCACGCCAATTCACGCTAATTGCACGCTAAATATTTAACCAAAAAAAATTTTGAAATTCGATATGGGGGGGGGGTGGAGAAACGTACGTATAATAAATAATTATACTGTAATAGTTACATTTATTACAGGTACTTAATATGAGAGTGTGAAATCGCACAACCACTAACTGTTGAATGATGATCATTACAACCATCTACGTATCAATATTGTTTACGGACGAACCTTTAACCATTATGACCTACAAAGAACAGTATGTATTTGTCATATTTTACACATTTTCCTAAGTCATAAAAAGTTGGAGAACGAAATCGGAATGTACCAGTGAGGTGTAAACAATTCACATGAGTTTTTGAATATGTGCGTACCTATATCTACTGTATCGACCGTTCACTTAGTTTGACAGTATTATTAACATTCAGTCGGTGTGTGTATTGCGCCTAAGTTGAGTCGAATTTCCCGGACTTTTGTCATGCGTATACGCTGTGGATAAAAGAAATTGAAGATACCTAACAATGATTAGTATATACTACATATTCCACAATAATTAATAGTTACAATTAAAACCTATGTTTTAAAAATGTACTAAACGTATTAAGTTACGTGGTAGCAGTTTATTATAATTGATTTGGTTATTTAAATAATAATATAATACAAAACATAATATTTTGTACAGTGACAAGCGAATGTCATACGAAAATTTTTTACGATTTTTATATTTAAGTTTTATCGATTGTTATAAGATTGTTTTTTATTTTATACGTAATGTTCAATAAAAGGATATTATATTACTATTATGTGCCTATACCCGCAGCGGGATTGTTTCTCGAAAACCGCGTTCTTCCATTGTACTTCCGTCACTCGGAAACATTCAAGGTATAATATTATTATCTACAACACACATCCGGTGTGCTCCAGACCGATCCGGCCTACTCGGTTGTGAAATTCTCCCAGCGAGGTTTATTTTTAATTCATTAAGGATTTTCATTTTTTATATTTGACGTGATAATATCGTTGCAATCGTCATTGGCTCACCTGAGTGCATCATCGAAGTCGTGATTACAAAAACGTTTTTTTTTTTTTTTAAATGTTATTAATCAGACGTTTCTATACGTAAACACCAACAGAATTTACGAATTTGACGGGATACATAATATAATTGTTGCATAATATACCTACGTATTGGTCGTCCCGTCCAATTAGTGTTTCGATTGAGGACTAGACGAGACGCGGTGAAAACAAAATAGATGTAACTGTTGAATTGACTATTATTGCAAAACCGAAGTGGAAAAACTTTTTTTCAGAACTTTCACCCGTACAATTCACTGTAAATTCAATATTTGTTTTTATAATATTATGAATTGTGAAGTATAAAATTGGAGTTGCCTGAATGAATTGCCCGTTCTGTTGACACGAATCAGGATTAAATATGCAAACAATATTTAAACAATTTACGTATCGCAGATAGAACTGTTATTTTTATACATTGATAATAATAATGAACTACTTTTTTGTATTTGACGATACAGAGATTGGGTTAAAATCCAAAATACAATATTGTCAATTTCATCTTGAGGAAAATTACTTTAAAATTGATTTATGAGCGAATTTTTAAAATCAACATTGATGTATTTATTAATATGCTGCTGATTGAGTATGCGAGTGTACATATTTCGAAGTACCTTTAATTCCCAAATAGTTGTTGATGTACTTATGTTCGTCTTCTGAAAAATAAATTATAAAAATTAAATTTCTTAAACATAAAAAATATTAATGATGTGTTTGTTTGCCGGAATTAAATTTAACTAAAAGTCATATATATTTTTTTTTAATCTAAATAAATGATTTAAAAAATGTATTATATTATATAAAATATTTTAAGCGAAACCACTTGTTTGGAACAATTTCCAACCCTATATGGCTGCATGGTAACCTACTGTACAGCAGAGCAACATCCACTTACCCACCTTTCCTACTTAATTTTTTTAGTTTATACCACGTTTTTGAAAATTACTCGGAATTTTTTTTTTATCCCCCCCCAAAAAAAAAAAATTCTAATTAGATTCACTTTCCTATCAACAAATAAATGCTGAAGTAGAAAATTTGGATACCAACATTATTTTGCCCCCCTCAGAATCTTAAAAAAAAAAAATAAGAAAATAATCTAGAAGCTACTAATAAATATGTGTTATTAACTTCATGCGTTTTAAGAAATGTACTGTATTTTTTTTTTAAATGTCTTATAAAATATTGGGTGGGTGGGTAGAATAAAATCTTTGCTCCTTGTGTGAAAATCGTTCGCCACGCCACTGGGCGGATATCGTTACCATATTATGGCCATGGCCATTTTAAATTAGATTTTATTTACAAAATTAGTAAATACGTCAACAACACAGACCACAAATATATTACATTTATTTATTAATTTTGTGTCAAATAACCGCACATATAGTTATATAATATAATATAATATAACAGTATATTATACTGTTTTGTCAATTACGCTTAACGATCGTCGTAAGAGATACGCACGAAGAGAATACAAATAAATAACAAAAAAAAAAACTCGTGAACAAGTATAAACGCGTAGGAAAAAAAAACAGAAAACCGAATGAAAAAAAAAAAAACAAAAAGACTTCGGTGGGAGACGAAAACACACCACGCGAACGGAATAAAAAAATATAAAAAAACCGACGTTGATTACAATATTACAGCGTTTTGTTCCCACTGCGGCGGCGTACTTGACCGCGAGGAATCCGACGGGGGTTTTTGTGTGGACAATAATAATAATAATAATAATATATAATTCCGTACGGTCACTAATAGTATCGAGTTACACATTAGAGGCCCCGCGGGTCGTCGTCGTCGTCGTAGTTTGGTCGCCGATAAAACGGTCGGAAAACTTGAAATTACAGGTACCTATTCTGCAGGGCAATTAGCAATCGTACCCGTGTAATTTTCAATGACGACAACAAAAGAAAAAACACACACGCGCGATGTACAAATCGACGTGCCGCAGACGTATATAATATTGTGTGTCGGTCCTAATGAGATTGTGACGAGTTTTGGGAGAGCTGTCAGACGCAATTCACGGTCATTTGCCCGACACGAAAACACTCGGCGAGGACCGTACAGCAGGCAGGCAGATCGTAATAATAATGATAGTAATAATATTATAATATCATCGTTGTTATCGCCACTATATTTGGCGATTTTCGTGGGAAGGCATAGGACCCGTCCGTAGTTTATAATATTATAACACTGTCACTTGACCTAGCCGTACACCATCGAGGACGCCACCACAAGCTGAGACCAGAAGAGACAATTTTAGAAAGTATATAGCACATTTGTAAATTTTCTTTACCAATATTTAGTACGTAATTTGTATACAATTGTATGACAAACTTCAAAGTTTGAGAAGAGTCGTACAAATTCATAAAAAATACGTACTAATTTATGGTGTAGTTACAACTATGATTAATAATTTTTAACCTTGGGTGGGGCCGAAATCACATCACCTCAGCCCCACCCATTATTTTTGTTTGATAACGGGAAAACCAAGACCGTACAAATTTTGAAATTTGTCATACAAATTCTCACAAATTACTTACTAAATATTGGTAAAAAAAATTTTCAAAAATTCCAAATGGGTAGGACGTACGTCAGTTTTAGGGGTGGGCTCATAGTTTATGCTCAGTTCGCAGCTAATTACCTATACAGATATTTCTTATTCTATTAAATTGATAATCTGATATCACGAGCGACTCGGCCCCTCTTTGTGTGTACCTAATCACGTTCATAGGACTAAACGAAAAGCGAGCGGCTGGTTTTATTTTTACCGAAATCGCGGTCCCTTACGTAATGTGGGTACATATATAGTTTTCTTCTGTAGAAAACCGTTCCGATCGCGACTTCGGGTGTGGACTATATTCGTTCGGCAGTCCTAAACTAAATGGTCTTCCATTGCAACGGGTCACCAATGCAATTCGAACAAACGCTCGCCACAACTTTATGTTTGGACTGTTTGGAGATATTATAGGTAGGTATTATTAGTTTCAAATAAACTGCAAATGGCAGAAAACTGCAAATGCGGGTAATTTCCGGGAACGCTTCGTTACTCAAACGCCTGCAGGTTAACTTGGAAATTGAAATAGTTTTGTAGTCTCCTTTATTTTGGAGGGAGGCTTTGTGTAATTTTCGGGGGGGGGGGGGCATAGCCACTTCGCTACTCCAGCCTTCTTAGTTGAGCTTATGTCCATAAAATATACATCCATTGTTCGTTATATATCCATTGTTAATTATAACTTATAAGGTAGGTATAACATTAATATCGTATAAATACACAGCTAATATAATATGCATCTGGCTATAATTGAATTAATAACTACTAAATACGAAATAATATTATATTAAACAATGGCATAGTATTATAAATAATATTATCTTGGACCGTAGTAACGAGATTTATTTATTTAAACAATAGTTTTTAAAATCACTTATTTATACGACCAAAGAAAGACCGGACAAACTTAAGGAGAAACGATGGTTATAGTGTCCATTCCGCGGAACTATGGAGAGGCGCCCAACTGAAGTGGCGCCTATAACGAGACATACTGCAGAACTGAGGACGACGAGAGGACCATCGGCGAGCTATCGGACCGGGATGCCGGAGGACGTGGTCGGCCTTTGCGGTGACCCGGTCACGTTCTCGTCGGGTCTCGTCGTTTGGACGGCTTGGGGCGGTGCATTACAACATATACGGCCGAAATCAGACGGCGGAGCAAGAGCTGGATGGCTCGATGGCGGAGAAAAATATAAGATATGGCATGCAGCGGCGACACACGCAGCAGCCGCAAACGCGGAAGAAGGATAGGGAGGAGCAGGACACGTTTGGAAATTAGCCGCCGCCGAAGGACCACCGAAAGCATATGTAACGGAAATGCTGCCCGCGTCCGGGAAACCGGCCCGCCCGGCGACGGGATTCGTTTTGCAGTGGCGTTATGGGAAATCGGCAGGGCGAACCGGACGAGAAAGGCAGGCTGCGGAGATCGAGGTGCATATATATACCAGAGTTGGTGTCGGAACCGGAGATAGTCGAAGGAGGAACTGACAAGAAGTGACGGTGAAACTGAGGGGATAAGGAGCGAAGTGGCAGTTCCACGAGAAGCGCGAGAAGAAATATTTTTAAGAAATACGATTCGACTGCATGACAAATTACTTACATTACAACCAGGCCGGCCGTGACAGATGAACCTTTACCTTAAACATTACCAAATATAACGACCACATAACATACGTAAGTTATATACAGTATTTTTGAACTAATATAGTGTTACAACTTATTATAGACCATAATATTATGATAATGTCGAAAAATCGTGAAAATTTGTTTAAATTTGTGTAAAATTATAATTTCAGCATAATATCCGTATATTAACCCGTGTTAACCGGCGAGTTTCCACTAATTAATATGCTCGCCGGAACCAGGCCGGCCAAAAGCCGGCCACGGCAAATCAGCCTCACCGCAGTAACCCCGAATTGAATAGTACCAAACAAAATCACAACACATAACATACGTAATTTATAAGTAAACTATAGCGTTACAACTTATTATAGACCAATTTGTTAATTTTCAGTAAAATTATAATATTTCAGCATATACGATTGATTAACCGGCGAGTTTCCACTAACTATGCTCTCCGGAACTCTTGAAGCCTTATGTCGCGCTTCTCTGGACTGTCAACACCGTCACGCTCCTTACCCCCCGATCTGCAGTTTCACCGTCACTTAGAAAATTCCTCCTGTCGCCATCTCCGGGTCCAACAAGCACCTCGATCAGCAGCCTGCAATAGCTGTCTACAGTCCGAACCGCCCGCCCGAACGCCTTGCCGCTGCAGAACGAACACGAGCCGGTTGCACGGACGCGGGCAGCGTTTCCGTGATCGTGGTCCTTTGGAGGCAAAGGCTGATTTCCAAACTCGTCCAACTGCTGCTCCCTGATCCTTTCGGTTGCTGCCATCGTCGCTGCATGCCGTATTCTTCGCCGTCGAGCTCCCGCACATCCTCGCTTGCTCCGTCCAGAGCACTGAACCGCAGTTGGCCGGATGTATAGTTGTAGTGCACTGCGCCGTCCTGGTCCGACAGCCCGTCACCTCAGAAGATCCTCTCGTCCTCTTTGGTGTGCAGTATGTCAGTAAAATCCGCGGCAATGGACATTTCACACCAGCGTTTCTCCTCAACGGTTTGTTCGAACGTCCGGTCGATGCTGTGGTCGTTTCAGAAAAAAGCATTAAAAATAAAAAAGAATTTCATTGTTTTATATTAATAAAGAAAAATTTACTAATTAACATTGATTATATTTTTTATTTTTGTTCATAACTCATAATACTTATGATATTGTATAACTAAAATACCTAGTATAATTATAATACCAATTAGTTCAATATTAAATGTTAGAATTTGAGTGTAATGTACAATTTAAAATATGCATGCTAATCGTGTTCAATGTTAATGTAAATTAAATCAAATATAAGTATTGATTATGATATTAATATATTATGTGTAAAAAATACTTACCTCGAAAAATGGTATTGTTGAAAACTAAAAATAACTCATTTAAAATTTAAAATGACAATGAATGTCTATGTCTAACACCAATTCGTAGTTAAATTATACAACAGTACATAAATTTTTCAAGTACTTTTTTCAAAAGTTGGTTACTTAAAAAGTAGGTAGTTGAATACTTTTACAGTTAACTCAAGTACTTTACAAGATTCCTATGCGTCCATTTTACTTATGAGTTTTTGATGAGACAAAATTAGAAATAGTACTATAACAAATACCTTATGTAGTAAAAAAAAAAAAAACGGTGAAAAAGGTTTATTTCATATGCGAGGGGGGAAAGCTAAAGTAGGCAGGGGTAAAGCGTGAAAGTTTAAAATAGTAAAGTTTCGGGTTCAGCGACAGTCGTGCAAATGCATGCTAATGACGTGCTAATGTTTGATAAAAAAAAAAAATTGCAAAAAAGTGATTATTAAACTTGTGGGGGGCTGGGGTAACGTTACGCCAGCCCCCCATAGTTTTTTTATGAATAACTTGTAAAAAAATGTAGTGCAAATTCTAAAAAAAGTCGTGAAAATGCATGCTAATGGCGTGCTAATTCAAAGTAAAAGTAAAGTCAATCTTAACTCGCTCAAATTCGGTGAACAGGGATGTATAGCCACTGCGAAGACAACCGTCAGCCGTCAAAGCACAACGCCATGACGACGGCCCACAGGCAGGGGCGTGCTCACGGGGGGGATGAGGGTGTCATATCCCCCCCATGAACTTTTTTTTATGCATTTACTTAAGTTTCTTGCTGATTAAGTTTAAGCTGATCATTTTATTAGTATATATACAAAAAAACAACCATCAATTGTTGAGACTGTTGACACTGATAGGTACCTATGTAAACAAAACACTTGATTATAATATTAATTTAAATTAATTATTATTGAACACGAATTTAATAATATATTCCTAATGGCAGAGGTAATCAAAGTCAATTTACAAATTGTATATTTAATTTTTATCAAACTATTTCTAAACACGATATAATGTAATTTAGGAAATGGCTAAAGTTATCAGCTTAAATCTATTAGTGAAAAGAATAACAAAAAGACAAACCAATCGTGCAAATCCTTTTACAGATTCGGATAATAATAAAATATCAGAAATAAACGTTGAACGTTATTATCGAACTACAATATTCATTCCATATGTAGATTTTTTTATTGTTCAATTAGAAGAAAGATTTATTGCACACAAAAAAATTTTTAAAGGTTTTTCTTTTAGTAGTATTTAGTACTAATTATAATTTTTACTAATTTGTAAATGTATATAGGATTTGAGACTATTTTTTCAAAAAATCAGTTTTTAAATACAAGTGAAATTGAATCCTTTAAAAATCTGGCAGATTTTTATTCACCACACATAAATAAAGACAACAGTTTAGCTGAACTAAAAATCTGACGAACAAAATTATTGGAAAATTCTGAAGTCATTAAAACTGGCCTAGATACTCTCCAAACCTGCAGTTCCTCTATTTATACAAAGTTGAATAAGCTATTAAAAATTTTATATGTCCTACCCGTTTCAACATCCACCCCAGAAAGAACATTTTCAACATTAAAGAGGGTGAAGACATACACAAGAAACTCAATGCTTGAAGTAAAATACTCTTCAACTTATTAGTTTAACCGAAATTGAATATATACTTACATTTTATTTTAGGAACGTTTGAATGGATTAACGCTATTGGTAGTTCATAAAGATAATATAATCGTTACCTACTCCATATGAAGTCTTAGATGAAATGGCTTAGAAACCAAGAAAACTTGAATTTGTAATTTAGGTCTTTAGACCCGTAATTTTAACATATGTCCGAATATATAAAACATTAATATATTTTGAATTTTATGTTTAGCTATATAGAATATAGTTTTAAAGTTTTCAGTGATAATTTTAGAATAACAAGTAGGTAGGTATGTATATAATATAATATATCTAGACGACTAGACACGCGGTAGCGTGTCAAGCCAAGTTCTAGCTAACAGAACTGGCGAGCAGCACCGTGTGTAATATTACACGAACCATTTGGAACCACTTTTGACCCCCTCATAACTCAAAAACTATTCCACATAAACATGTCAAATTTGGCTCATATATTGAGACTAACGAGATACATATGTGCTCTAAATTTCATAAACACACTTCAAACCGTTATTTAGATATTAAAGTCCGAAAATCGTCATTTTTATCACTGGCTGACCTATAGATCAAAATTCTAACCCAGTTCCAGATGACCTAGAAAGTTCAAATTTGGCATACAGATAGGTAGTTAGGTTAATACAAAGGAAAAAATCAGAAACTTGAAAATTTTTAATTTTAAATTTTAAATTTTTTAATCAATTGATTTTATTATAATTTTGCAATTATTTTATCTATTATGTTTAATTTTTCAATTAATTAATGAATTGCCTCTAATTTAATGTAATTTTGACTTAAATAACCTTTCCCGTATCGCTGCTCCAAAAATACGACTAGCCAAATATATGTCGATATTGTCGACCCGCGCGCAGCAACATACTTTTTTTTCTATCTATGTATGTAATTAATATTATTTTTTTTAAATATTACAATTAAAATAATTAAATAATTATTAAAAAAATAAAAATTTAAAAATTTAAAACCTTAGATGGAGTACATCTTATCAATTTAGATCCAAGTCAAATCAAGGCACAAGAGATCTCTATTGTAGAGTACAACCACCTGCGCACGCTATACCGCCCCGACTTGGCCAAATTAAATATAAATAGAAAACGCGTAAAAAAAATTCCAGATACTGAATGGGCAATTCACTCAAACATTTTAAAAGTTCAGGAAAATATAAATAATAACACAAAAAAAAAAAATTTTAACCTGTAAACGTAGGAAAATACAATAGTTTAATAAAAACCATTTGGAAATAATTTTATTATGAATAAATAGCTATTAAAAATGTACATACAAAAAGTAATGATATCCCAACAAAACATATATGTAAAATGATAGCCAAGTTCAATTTTGTAATATATGCTTTGATTGTTGACTTCAACGACAAAAGAAGTGAGATCTAAATGGATGCCAAGTTCAATGGTCAGTCCTGAAATTTATTTATAACAACATGAAATATAATTTCTTCTTATCACTTAGGATAATGTTTTGAAGCCTAAGGTCTGACTTGGCTAGTTTCTATATACGAATTATGTTATAGCCTTCGCAAGTTCTAAAAAGTTGGGAGTTCTTTTTTATTCTTCTAAAAATTTGGCTTGCTATTAGAAACTAGCTATCGAACATAGTGCTCTTCCAGGACTGTTTTAGTAGGTACTTGATGATAATTCGTAAAATATGGAAACTAGCCAAGTCAGACCTTAGGCTTCAAAACATTATCCTAAGTGATAAGAAGAAATTATATTTCATGTTGTTATAAATAAATTTCAGGACGACCATTGAACTTGGCATCCATTTAGATCTCACTTCTTTTGTCGTTGAAGTCAACAATCAAAGCATATATTACATAATTGAACTTGGCTATCATTTTACATATATGTTTTGTTGGGATATCAACCTACTTCTAAAATACCAACGTATACACCTATAAGAACATTTTGTGTCTATGATAATCAACAAAACAAAATACGGTTCATCCCCCCCCCACCCCATTGGAAAAAGCTGAGCACGCTCCTGCCCACAGGTTCCTGAATTTTCGTTTTAAGTCATCTAAAACTTTCAACTTAAAACTACCTAATGCAACGGCTAAATAGACTATTTAGCTATGCCTAATACGTTATACGATATAAACACAACGAGCGGTAATAATCAATCAATAGTGAAATGTTATTTGTATACAGATATAGGTCGTCAAGCGTTCAAGCAAACACGATAGCGACACTCGTCAATTCACGGGACAGGTCGGAGAACGTGCAGAGGTGACCAGTGGCCAGCAACACTGCATTTTCACACCAATCGCCATCTCGCATCCTCCCCCCTTGTTTATTGTGTCTATCCTGTCGGTCTTATTTTTTTTTTTAATTTAAGTTATTTTAAATTACAAATTGTTAAATTGTTCACTTATTTTCAGCTCTTTTCTTATAATAAACATATTTTGATGTGAACAAAAAAATATTGTTTCTTTTTAAGATAGCTGGCTAATTTAAAAAGGGTTAAATTTGTTTTTTTATTTATCAGATTTTAGTACTGTTGGCCTATTTTTAAGACTATTTTTCGGGTTGCCATTCGTACCACCCAGGCACGTAGCCAGGGGGGCCTGGGTGGGCCGGGCCCACCCTAAATATACTCTGGCCCAAGGCCGGCCCCCCCAAATTCAAAATATAATTATTTTTACCAATTATCAAAAATGTGATTATGCACATTGAGAGAAATCTATTGTGATTACTATTAGGTAATACAATTATTATTGTAATAATTTAATTTTTATATTCGGGGAACCGTGGATAACTTTATCTGAAAAAAATACAATATAATAGGGTCTTGATACCCTTTTTAAAAACAATAATATATTAGCCGCAGTTATAAGTCTATGCTAAGTTAGCTTGCGAAAGAACTTTTTCATGTCTGAGACGACTGAAAACCTTTCTGAGGAATCGCATGACAAATGATCGTTTAAATAATTTAGCTTCAATGAGCATAAAAAAAAAAAATTCTAAAAACTTAGATCTAGATATTTTTGTACAATTGTTTTCGGAAAATCATAAAAACAGAAAAATTATTTTATATTGCACTGTTTAATATTTATATAAGTATAAGTGTATTATTAATATTTTCTACTAGTATGTGTTTTTTTTTTTTTTTAATAAATTTGAGTTTCTTTAAAAATTATATTAATTTAAAAATCGATGATCATTTATCTCTATTATTTTTGATAAGTATTCAAATATGAATTAATTTTTGAAGTTAAACAATTGAAGCAGCTTATTATTTTAAATATGTATGTAGATTTATTTTTCATAGCATGAAAAATGTATCCCATAAGTGAAGATGTAGGTAATTCTATATTTATTTTTTTTTTTGTTACAGGTACTTTCTATTTTTGTAATTCTTAAATAAGTAAGTATTAGGTATAACTTGTTGTGAAAAAAATAATTTTAACCAATTACCAACTAAAGGTAAATTATTTAAATTAATAAGATTCTTTGTATTGCATACCCCTTACAAGAATTTCATAAAGAAAAATTTTGGAAAGTAATAAAAGGGCCAAACATTATTGGCCCCCCTAGTAGAAATTTTCTGGCTACGTGCCTGGTACCACCACATGACATCGAAAATGTATTCGTTGAACTTGTATCTATATAATATGTATCCAAATATAGATTGTAGGATGGTTATTTTCTTATTATCTATATATTGCATACCTACTAATACGTAGAAGCTGATTGTTTATTTCCACCAACAATGTTGGGCTCAAGAGCTAAGAAAATCCTCGGTAATACTACAATAACTAGGGCTCGGATTTATATGTAAATACATATTTTCTCTGCGACCTGATAAACTAATTTCGGCAAGTGATAAATTCGTTTCACAAGATTTTTGATAAAATGAGCTATATTTGATTTTACATATTTTGTCATAAATACATGTTTTTACATATTTCACAATTGTTTTCACATATTTAGACAATTTTACTGTTTTAGCGTCTTTTCTTCAGACTTGGCTAAATAAGGGTTCCTCGGTGACAAACGACCGTCGAACTCAACCTGTTATATTTTCAATTATTTCTAGATACGATTTTATCGATTGAAATATCAGATATCTTACCGTAATGTATTACGATTAACACATTTTTAAACACGTTGGACACGAACGAGTGAACACTGCGATGAGTGTGTAGTTTTTAATGTGACATCGTAGTGTGAGTTTCGTTATATTTTACATGTTTATTACCAATAGGTTATGCCAAAAGTACAATCGTCTAAGACTTGCAAAGCAACAAAATATGTTTCTGAATATCCAAATGAACATTTACAAAGTGAAGGCCACGTTTTGTATTGTACCTACTGCTTGTAAAAAATCGATAGCAATTGATTATTTTTTTTTTTTGATAATACCTACATATTTTTAATTCTTTAGCACATATTTTGTTGTATATAAATACATACTTTGGTTATATAAATATATATAAATCCGAGCCCTAATAATAACTATATACAGGGTGTAATAGAATAGACATTTTAAATAAACCTTTTGTTTTCATACATATTTTTTTATTGGTACAACATATAATATGTGATATTATTATAATTATTTTATACAAACTAGATTTTCATGAATAATATGCATGTATAATATAGGATTATATATCATTGTTTACATTTGTATAAATATATAATATCATAGAACAATATAATATAATAAAGTGTGATACATGTAAATATGTAATATTATGTATAATAACTAATAAATGTTATACGACTTGCTAGAAAAGTGTATTAGAGCAGGTGCGTGACGCTGGCACCCGCAAGTTTGAATTTCAACTCAAAAACCACATCAGTAATTGTTATACAATTTGTACAAATTTGTAACCACAATTCCAAAATTTGTACACCCCCCCGTCCCCCGTAAAATCCAAAAACAATTTCCGGGTGCCAGAATCACGTGACGCTGGCACCCGGATTTCGATGTATTTGGCCTATCGACCCAAAAACCACATCAGTAATTGTTATATAATTTGTACAAATTTGTAACCCCAATTACAAAATTTGTACACCCCCCGGTCGCCCGTAAAATCCAAAAACGATTTCCGGGTGCCAGAATCACGTGACGCTGGCACCCGGATTTCGATGTATTTGGCCTATCGACCCAAAAACCACATCAGTAATTGTTATATAATTTGTACAAATTTGTAACCCCAATTACAAAATTTGTACACCCCCCGGTCGCCCGTAAAATCCAAAAACGATTTATAATCGTAATTAAACCTTTTATTGCATTCCTACTATCTTATGTTTTTTGTTTTAAATTAATGTTATTAAATGGGGCGCCCGTTAATTGATCCACATTTTAACTACCTACCTGATTCGAATAAAATATTTGTTTACATTTTACTACCCGGATTGGGCCACAAATTAAATCTATATTTTTAAAGTGTACCCGGAGATTGGGCCATAAAAGTATAGCACACAAATATACTATTAATACGAATATATAATAATGTTCATTAACTAATTATTATTGTTTTAACATATAAAAATACAATTCGTCAAATAATTAATATTTTTTTTAAATACTTCCATACAGATTTAACTAATTTAATATACAACAAGGTCCATAAAATTAGTCAAATATGAAATAATTTTTATAAAGAATGCTAATACTCATTTTACAAATATAATATAAGGACCATAAAGTTAGTCAAAAAATAAATAATATGAAAAAACATTTTCTAATAGGTACATAAAAATATAATACAAGACATTTCGATCTATAAAGTCAGTCCAATAATAAATAATAATAAATAATTTTTATAAATAATGCCAATACTCATTTTACAAATATAAATAAATATATAAATATTGACTCTCATGAGCAAAAGAAAATTTATAATTATTAAAAATTAATAAATTTTTTCCTCTTTCGAACATTAACACTTCCATTGCACCTACTTTATATTACGAAGTACGAACCACGCGTGTATTACTAGATGTCGATCGTATAGTTTGCTAATCAACTATAAACGATCACAATTTACAATGTTTCATATTCTTTGCACACTATACGCTTATGACTATTTTTATCCATTTCATTTGATGACAATTGATAATTCTACATCATAAGATATTGTATAATTTATTACCTTTTGATAAGGCATACGCAGTCGCTTCGAGTAAAGTTTCGTGTGCGCTGCAGTATTAGGAATTGTATCAATTTATATAAAAATATGTATACGCGCAACATAGACAAAACGCATTTACGGCATTTTACGCAGAATACTTTTTTTTATGATTTTAAGTAATCTTAGAGTAAACAAATAGTGCTCTGACATCCTAACCAAACCATCTGACTTCAATATTATTTTATTACAATTTAAAATGTAATAGCAGTGGCCCAATCACTGGGTCTTCCTATTATAAATATAAAATTTTAGTGGCCCAATTACCGGGCCTACCTTTAATAAAATAATATAAAATTTTGGTGGCCCAATTACTATATACCTATGTAAAAAAAGGTGAATTGTGGCCCAATTCCAGGGCGCCCATTAAATGTAGGTACTGAATAATATAATTATAATTAAATAGGTACCTATAACTTTTACCATCTTTCTTATTTTTATGCAAAAATTATATTTAATATATCTTAAATATAACATTTACCTATTTACGTGGAACCCTGTTTTAAATGTTCAATCCTTAGCTAATATATAACTATTATAATAGTTGAACATTTTATAAATTTTTAACTACAAAATAACTATTACATTTTGTCAAAATTTGAACTTTAAATGCTCATAAAAAAAAATTGTGCACATGTGTTTTTAAACTGCTATTGTAACAATATATCAGGAGCGTTGCATTAAATGTTTTTTTACCCAACAAATACAATTTTATTGATATTTATAGAAAAAAAAAGTATACAGCCCAAAAACAGTCAAAATATTTTCAACATTTTATCGTGTATAGAAAATGCAAATATAAACGACCAGTGAAAATTTCATTTGTTTTAGAGTTAGACCAAAAACCAATATCAATTTTGTGGAAAACCGTTTTTCCGTAAAAATTCCCATTTTTCCTTAATTTTTATGCTGTTTTTCCCCTCGCTTTTGAAAGCTATTGGGAATTTTGACCTGCCCAATGCACCAACAATATTCACTTTCCCATCGAACAAGATACAGAAGTTGAAAATCTAAGCATTATTTCGACTACTTATCGTGTACACAGAGACACAAAAAAAATAATCTTCATAAACATGTTTGAAGTCAAATATAATTGGAAGATTGTCAAAAAGTCTTGTCTGGCACCCGGAAATTGTTTTTGGATTTTACGGGCGACCGGGGGGTGTACACATTTTGTAATTGGGGTTACAAATTTGTACAAATTGTATAACAATTACTGATGTGGTTTTTGGGTCGATAGGCCAAATACATCGAAATCCGGGTGCCAGCGTCACGTGATGCTGGCACCCGGAAATCGTTTTTGGATTTTACCGGCGACCGGGGGGTGTACAAATTTTGGAATTGGGGTTACAAATTTGTACAAATTGTATAACAATTACTGATGTGATTTTTGAGTTGAATTTCAAACTTGCGGGTGCCAGCGTCACGCACCTTATTAGAGCCACGAGATGTGTTCAAGTAATCATTAATCAAGTGTTAATAAAAGGTGATAAACTGATAAGTGTTAACCGCATATCCACCGGTCCAACAGCCAATAAAATCGCATTTCAGACAAGCTATAGTGTGGCCGAACTCGTATATGGTCCTTAAAATACGATGCTGGGTAGACTTGGGAAGACACGGACTTGAGGACTTCCCATGTTCAGCGACCGGCCTCGGCCCGTTTTGTGGCGCAGCGGAAACTTCATACAGCTGACTGTTCGACTGTAATATTATTTAAAAATATTATTTCTACTTAATCGTAATAACTGCAATGTAATAATTGGGTATAAATGGGTTTGATATTATATTATAATATGACAAAGTGTCTTCACTGGAAGGCTTCTTAAATCCGTCCTTTCCTCAAGCCACTTATTCATTCAATTATCTATTTTACTTATTGTTCATATTTTTATTGTAACAGATTGTAAATAAAAATTATAAAAATAAAAAAAAAAAAATATATTATAATATATATTAAGTACCTATACTATTATTTATTAGTTTATAATAATTGGGATGTCATTTTCGTAGATATTGATCCGGACAAAATTATGCTGGCCCAGCGCTATGTCAAGATTTTTGGACGAAATTGTTATCGACTCTTTCAAACTGGACAATCTGATAAACGGTGAAGTTACCGTTACATCGCAGCCATCATGAGATGGACCAAAATATAAAATAATGTATGTCATCGGGTTGTCGGCTTGTGGATGATAAAATCCTGGAAGCTAGTGGAAAGGCAATAACCCCTAAAATCCTGTTACATCTTAACCTTAATAAAAAACAAGGAATGATTAAAAAATGGCAACGGAGTTATTGGCCTACAGATCTGAAAATGTGTTCTTGAACAGGTAACTCCTCAACGTAATATTATGCCCGGTCCAATAATAACTTGTCGTATTTACATCACAAAGATGCGCGACGACTGCTCACCAACGCATCGACATTCATCAAATACCTTTGGTAAGTTTCCAAACTGTACCGTTTATTCCTCCGGAATGCTAAAGAAAATTAATTGATTAGATAAATATTATAATATAACAATTTTTAAATATAGACGTTTTCAACTTACAGTTATGCAGATGGATGTCGACCAGTTTGGGACGGATTTTTCTAATGATTTCGAACATAAATAATACATTATTATAATGATTATTGTTATGCACAGGTACGGTCGGGGTTTGGTAAGTTCCCACACGAAACATAGCAGGTAAGCGAGTACATATGTAAGTTCCAACACGAAAAAAATACGCCGGTACGTAATTTCCCACACGAAAAAAAATACGCCCGTACGTAAGTTCCCACACGGAAAAAATTACAACTGTACGTAAGTTAAGTTATTAAGACTTAGGAATGACAACTTAAACGAAATTTTTTTAGGTATAAAATAATAATAATAATAGAAAAAAATCAAATTTTATTTGGTTTATTTCGAAAGCTCAAACACTTCACATAGTCAAATACTCACATAGTCAATCTGATATTTTATTTTGTTTTTCTTCTTCCACACATTATTTGTATAGGTATAAAATAAACAATAATAATAGAAAAAATCACATTTTGTTTGATCTAATAACACTTTACAATATAGTGTTTGAGCTATCGCAATAAACCTAATAAAATTTGATTTTTTCTATTATTATTTTTATTTTATACATATACAAATATTATACACATTATATTATTAATTTTTATTATATATTATACGGACTAGATTCAATTGGACTTTTTTTATGCAGTACAAAAACAAAACAAATTTTAACCACACCAACTACGTTTAAGTTGTCAGTCCTAACTCCTAAGTCTGAATAAAGTGGGAAGGAAGTTTGTGTTTGGCAAGGCTGAGCATTAACGAATTAAAAGTTAAAATTATAAGCAATGTATATAAACATTATTATGTGTCTGAAATTTCGTGTGGGAACTTACGTACAAGTGTAATTTTTTTTGTGTGGGAACTTACGTATGGATATCCAGAGGTTATTTTTACCTGCTATATCTCGTGTGGGAACTTACATTCGCCCGTACGGTCAGGTATATTAAATTAATTAAGTAGGTAGGTACTATATTAATATAGTCTATTAATTATTTTTTTACTATGCTTTTAGACTTAAACTTACATTATTGGATCGGACATACAGTAACGTCGAGTTGAGGTACCTGTCCATAAACACATTTTCGATCTTCCGTAAGCCGGCACCAACTCCGTTGCACATTTTCCAACACTATAGGCATTAAAATATGAATTATTGTTGCACATAAATAAATAACAATTTATATTTAAGCTGAATGATGTACAAACCTCATTTTTATCTAGGTTTTTTGGCAGATGTAACAGTATTTTTGGGGCAATCGTTTTCCCCACTTCCAGAATCTTATCCACGCACAAATCTAACGGCCCGATAACATCCATTTCATTATATTCTGGGCCGCCCCATGGTGGCGATGTGAATATAACGTCACCTTTAATCTGATTTGCCAGTTTGAAAAAGTCTGCAACAACGAACTCGATTTTTTCGAGTACTCCATAAATCCGGGCATTTTGCTTGGCCATCATAGTCTTGTCTTCGTCAATATCTACAGCAATGACTATTACAAACAGAAAATATTACAATTATTAGAAATTGCAGATAACAGGTACTTAATATATCTTAACATAATATTATAAAACAAAGTCCCTTTTTTTCTCTGAATTCTTAGATCTTTAAAGCTACGAAACGGATTTGGATGCGGTTTTTTATTAACTAATATAGTGATTCAAGAGGAAGGTTCATATGTATATAACATGCATATATTGTAGAGAAACACTGTACCTTATTTTTTTACGTACGAGCATATCTCGAAAAGAACTCTACTTATTTTTATACGGTTTTCACTAATAAATCGGTTGAGTTACTTGGAAGGTTTTAAGAAAGTCAATAAAAGCAATTTCAATAGATTATTACTTGAAAATTGGAGGGTGTATAGAGCTTGATTTTTCGACTCATATAGGTTGTAGATAGGTAAAGGGTAGCGCACACATGATTTTTTTTTAGCATACGAAAAAATAAATTATTTTTGTCAATCTAAATGGTTGCACAATTTGTTACATTTTTTATTAATATTATAATTAGAAGAAATATGGTATAATATACATTTTGTACAAATATATTTATTAAAATACAAATCTTTGGCCTGGAACAGGCTTTCGGGTGGGACAGCTATAGTTGTTATATTTTTTTATTATATATAAGTAGGTACATTATAGACAATAATTTATTATTACATTTCGGTAATTAAAATTAAGTAGAAATAATAATATGTTCACTTTTATTTCCACGAAAACGGTTTTATTTATTTTTAATGCAAAAAATATTACAGTACCTTTGTCGAACAGTCGGGCAAGCTGAATTATGTTTCCGCCGGCGCCGCAAAACGGATCCACGGCCACTTTCACTCGGCCACACTTTTCTGCCATATATTGGCTTAGTATCTCGGGACAGACCGAATAAAAGCTCTCTATAAAAACAAACATAATAATTATAATATATATATAATTTTTATTTTTAACATGATATGATATATATATATATATATAAATGTTTTTTTTTTTACATACCCTCGTCCATTAGAATACCCTTATCAAATTTCGAAAATAGCGTATGTCTTTTTCTCCAATATTTAAATGTAATTGGTCTATCGGTAATATAAAAAAAACATTATTTAATTTCCAATTATACCTATAGGTAAATGCACTTACGTGGTGTCGGTCCGCGCTGCTGACGGCTCCTCGACGCTGTATAAAGGCAGCGGAGTGTCGTCCATCGGACTTCCGGCGGCAACCAACGGCGGCGTCTGCTGTTCCTGACGGCTGGAGGGCCAGAGAAACTCCGCCGCCAGAAACATGACGGTGCCGACGGACTAGGCGACAAACCAAATCCCGAACGCCAGTGTAAGAGTCGCCGTCTCGCGCAGTCCGACGCCGTCTCTCCTGCGGCTCCCGGAAAACGGATTCTCAATGCCTGTTGCATTGCAGGACTCCTCACGATGTTAGCGATGATCGCGAGTCCTGCGCACAACAGGCAGAGTAGCAGTGTTATGTATGCTATGGCAAAAGTAAAAATGACGGTGATTATCAGCATTAAACCGACAACAGCTGTGAGATTGTCGTCCTGCAATTAAATAAACATTAAAGTTAGTAATTATTCATAGTGAATTCGTCGACAAATGTTTAACACACATGGGGGGGGGGGCTTGCAGCAGCGTTTTTCTATATAATATCAAATTATACTTACGTATTCTTCGATGAACAACTCGGCTAGTTTCCTAAAGTTTTCTCTTTCATACGGTATATTGAAAACTTTAAGTAGGTAGGTATTTACATAAAACAGATAAAACGGAAAAAAACTAATTAATACCAATTAAATAACAAAAACAAATCTATTTATATTAAACTAGTAGAAAAAAAAAAAACAACTGAATACTCTGCAATAGAGAATGAAAAATATTTGAGGGTTTCAAAGGGCAAGCTCAGCTTTATATGATAAGATAGCGTATAAGCTTGGCTTGGCGTCTAAGAAGGAAGTGTCAGGATTTCATGTTTGTTGATTCCTTCTATATTAAAAACACACCATTGGAAACAAACATAACTTTTATTATGGAAATTTATGAAATTAAATGAAATGAAATAAATAAATAAATAATACTTAATTTAAATAATTATTAACTCTGTTTTTAATGTAAAATTGAGTATATTATTATTCTGCAAATTAAAATCATAATTTAATAAAGCCACTGCCACATATTATATTGACGAGCAATGAGTACTGCCATATAACATAATATACATTTTCAAAAGATCTGTTATTTCTAATGCCTATTTGCTATTTGTCGAAATAAAAATATTATACTTCAAACTGAGAAAAATCTCTAAGAAAACATTTTCCACAAAGAGCCAATCAATAAATTATTATAACCTTATATGTATTCACATAAATTTTTGTATCTATATTCTGAGTAAAAATTTCATACATTATAATACAGTATAAAATATAACTCAATTTATATTTATATTATAAAAAATTATTAATCATTAATATGTATTTATGAATTATATGTTTCTAATTGTATCTAGATCCTCACATAATATTGCCACAGGTAGAGAATTTTTTTTTATATTAATATACTGAGTTAATTTTATACAGTATAAAATAATTACGGCGGTTGAAATATTGATTTGTCTGTTTTAAATTTAATTTGTTGTAATTTGTGTTAATTATTTTGTATGTTTAATTCGTGAATTGTGGCTATTGTCATTTCTTTTGTAATATTACTATATACGTTGGAATAATTGTATAAGATTACTTCGTTAGAATAGTTTACTATCTGGGTTTCTAGCATTAAATGTTTTTCGCTGCCTAAGCGGTCTGTAGGATTTATTTTATACTGTGTTAGTATATCATTGCTTGTGATATATATTTTTAATTTTGACTTCGATTTAGGTGCAATAGTAATATTGTCATTAGATTTTATTTTAATTTAATTTTTATGTATTCGTGTTGCACTTGTGATGCTTTCAGTTGTATAAATATTTAAATTATTATTTTCATTATGTTTGTAATATACCTATATATATATTTTTTTCTTCTTCTCTCTCTCTAAAAAATAAATTATTAAAATAATAGGATTAAAATTAACATTTAAGCATAATTTTATAGTCAACGACTCGAATAAGCCGAAACAGTAATATAGTGTAAAAGTAGATTAGTATTTAATGTAGTAATAAGACATTTGTATGTAGAAACATCATTAAAAATGAGGGCATTTTTTTTCAAAAAACAATGGGGACTGTCGTATATTGTAGACAGTCGTCAAAATATTATTTCATATATATAATAGAGGTGGGAACATTTTAAATTGTAAACTATTGACATAGGTCAGTGAAGCAATATGTGCTGAGGCAGCAAAATGGATTTTACTATATAAAACCGCCGTACACGCAGGCACGGGAGTCCCATTGTCGCTGAGTGAATGGGCGAGGACGTATGTACTGAAACGGCGATCGTAGTACGGGCTAGGCGATCTGAATTCGCCAAGTGTATTTTATTTGTGTTTGTTTTTTAAAATATAATAAAAGTGTTTCCGACTTGAAAACCCGAGTTACAATTATTTAAGTCATTCTTAAGTTCTTACCTTTAATAGGAGCAGCGCCCGGGATAGACTTACTATGTGTCAATGAGGTTTTATTAACCTGAATAGTGCCAAGGTATATGTAATCTTTGAGTCATTTTACTAGATTGGAAAGAACTTAGGATTGACAAACGCACACCATCGTACCTCCAAGTTAACAGTGCCATTCTAATTAATTTTAGAGAGTGTCATTAGCTAGAGAATACGAGGGTGAGGCGTATAGTAGGTTTACCACGTATTATCCAATACGGGTGATACGACAAACACTAATAACATGATTTTTATATTGATTAAAATTAATAAATGAAAAATATTTATATTATACCGGGTGTCCCGTGAGGATTTACTCATTGCGATATCTCCTGAAATAATGGAGATATCGTAATTATGTTTTTTTATTAAGACTCGCAGAGGTAAGCACTACAAATATTTTATTTTTTAATTAAATTAAATTTTTTAGTAAAAAAGTTAAAAAAATTATTTTTTTATTTTTGAAAAAATTGAAGATAGCCATTCTATAGAGTATATTTTTGTGAACATTTTGAGCTTTTAACATTTTATTTTCATTAATCTCATGATTTTTAATAATTTTTTAGTTTATTAGTAAAACGTCAATAAACTGGTTTTTGTCCGGGCGGCGAGTCCCCCTCTACGGCTAATGAGTAAATCCTCACGGGACACCCTGTATACTGGTAATAATAAGACACCTTTAATAATATTGCTTTGATTGCCAAAATTAGTTTTATTGTGAGGAATATTTAGGTTGTTATTATTTTTTAGTCTTGTATGGTAATCATTGGATGGTTGATAATCCTTAATTAAGTTTTTTATTGTATACATATATAATAAAGTTTGACGTTCATATGATATCCTAAAGGTTTGAACATTAAGAATTGTAAATATTAAATTTGAATTAAAAAATCTAGGTTTATTTAAAATAACTTTTATTAAAGATTTTATAGTTGTACATAATACATTAATACAGTAATCAGTGTGCTGGACTCGAATGACGTCACACTGATTAGAAAAAATATATACACTGCACGAATGAATGTTATTTATAATTTATATAATTTATTGTTATTAATAACGTGACTTTTCAGAATTACATTTGACGCTTCCTAACGTAATTAATAAAATGCGAAACAAAAATAATGAAAATTGGATTTTTATAAACGATGTTCAGAACGATATAATATGTCTTACGACTCAGATGAACCTTGATTTTTTCAATCAATGTGATTCCATTTTTATGGACGAATGCCGTGAAAGTTAAAACCTATATTCAATGAAAACTTGTATGTTTATTTAATTGTATAATACTTTAAATTAATATATCTATTCGCGTGAAGTACAGTTTTTGCAATTCTAATCAGCTATGTTAATTAATGTTATTATTGTAGTCGATCGGTGTTCTTGCGTTTTCGATTACGATGTGGATATACCACGGTACATATAAAATCATTAAAAGTATTCATTTTTTGAATCAATTAAATTTTATAAATTTCTAACATCCTAATAAAATTAAAAATATTAAACTGATTGTTGAATATTCTAACTAAACTAGATACATAGAATAATCATAAAGTAAAAAAGAATTTAAATAAAATTAAAAATGTTCAAACGATTTAAATTTTCTTAAATCTATTTAAAAATATTTACATAATTTAGTACCATAATATTAATTGGACCCTGATGAATAAATGTATGTCTGATGATTGATTTAATTTTATGCCTAGTGTTATATAATTAATGATAAACTGTAAACTATTATTTTACATTTGTACGTCGGTAGGTACTCGGATTATACTTTGGATTTATAATATAGTTTTCTAATTAAATTACAAACATAACATAATATAATATTATATTATTATATGATCTTTCCATTTCAGGTTTTGATCAAAAATAATAAGTAAATATTTTAATTTAATAACTTTTTCAAAGTAAAAACAGTTACAAATATATAAATTAATCAAGCATCTGAAATTATGTACTGTTATATTTTTTAATCGAATTTTCTACTAATTTATAATAAAAAACATATAAACACATTTTTTAATATTCATTTCTAGAAAATGTTTATGCAACCAAGCTTTAATATTATTAATAGGTACATACTACATTGATTCACTAAGTAATACAATATTCATCAATTTCTTTTAAAAATAATTCTTTTATCAATAATTTGAAATAAACACATCTAGAACAATAGGTAAGTACCAACAATACCACAATATTTAAATTTTTTTAATGGAAAGTATTTTTTAAATCTGAATACAATCAAAATTACATATTATTAAATTACCTTATTATTGTTACTGTTAATACCTACTAGAATGAATAAAATTCGAAGCACCCCCCTATGTGCCCCAAGCATCCCCCTATGTGCGCCTATGCTGGTACCTGCTCAATAGGCAACTCTGGGCACTAACTAGTTAGTTTTAATTAATATTAACTTTGTAACTTAACTAGTTGCATTCAAAGTGTAAAATAATCTAATCTAACTGGTTAAAAATAATAAGTAACTAGTTATTTTTGTAGTTTTTTTCATTTATAGTCCAGTCAAATTAGAGGAAAAAGAGGCCAGCTCGGAAAAATTCTCACAAACCAATCGTAATGATTGGACAAACATTTCAATACCTACATACTATCATTATATAATATTATGATTTTTGTTATAAGGAGTGTCTGAATATTTAAATTTTGTTTACCAGTAAAATAAACAAAATAATATATTTTGCACTGTAATTTATGGAGTACTTACTATTGGTTAAATCTTGTGTGTTGGTATTATTATTTATCTGTTCATCCAATATTTTAATGTGTTTTAGAGACACTACTTCAATTTTTATAGTATATTCTGTTAGAGTCAATATCTATCTAGAATTTAAAACAATAGGTACTTATTAGTTATTTTTGACTGAATACTTTTCAAATATTATTATTAAGTATAAGTACCTACCTAATTGTATAGGTAGATTCAATGTCCACAGAAGTTAGTGTTACGATGACAAATTCATGAATAATTAATTTTCGCACAATGTATTTGGTAAAATCTTTTCTACCATATTCATCATGAGTGGATTTTTCGACAAAGGAATGAATACACTATGTAAAAAATATATTATAACCAATAATTTTGAATCTGAAAAATGAATAACTTGTAAACAATTTTCTATTTTAAAACATACAAATAAATATTAACAAAAACATTTAAAGTTAAACTCTAAGATCACGAACTCATCACTCTGGTATTTGTAGGTAGGTACTAAATAATTAGATTATACTATATATAAATTTATAGGAATCATATTTCAACGGTTTCATATTGAATTTACCATTTTTTTTTTTTTATTGAATATTATTAATATTACCTACCTATTGGAAATAATTGATTTGGAATATTATAACATGCATTCTAGACTTATTCATGTAGGTATAAACAATTTCTGATTATGACTTTTTATAAATTAGTGAGAATTAATCTAAGCTAGTATTAAATCTTAAGTAGGTACAAAATGTACCTTGCATTGTGTATGCACAACAGTTTTTCAAATATTCATCAAGTAATACATGGTGACAAATCGTGAAGCGTGATATTGAATGATTTTTCAAAAATTTAATTTAAATTTGAATTGTCTGTAGATTTACAACCAAAACAATTCAAATTATTTTGAACATTTTATCGTGTATAGAAAATGCTAATATAAACATTCAGTGACAATTTCATATATTAATAGTCATTTAACACATATTTTAGTACCTACCTACCTACCATATATCAGTAGGTATATACTTTGAATTGTACAATTCTGACTCAATTAAAATTTTTACTAGAAATAGTAATTGTTGGTAATTGTTAATTACTATTTACACAAATATTATGTAATTAATTACCAATTACAAATTACATCAACATTGTATGATCAATTAACAATTACAAATTACTTAATTAATTGAATAGGTATAACGCATAACACAACATAAGTACTAATATAGGCTATAGCTCAATTACTCGAAGTATAAAATATTAATCGAGGAAACCTTTTCAAAATTAGCCATAAATAAATTTTTATTTTTGTTAATACGACTTCAATGTGAACTTAAATCTTATATTATTATTTTATTTTTAGGTAACTATAGATTATAATATAATTGATTATTATTCATTAGTATTTACTATTTAGTATCCATTAAGTGCATTTTATAATGATCATTTTGAGATTAGTATGCATATATTATAGGTAAGGATTTTTATTGTAGTAAACTTGCATCGGTCGGAGCACTTATATCGGAGCACTAAATATTTTACATTTTATAAATTTATAAATTTTTAGTATTGAATATATTCAAAAATATAATAAATATAAAAAATATGCTCCGACCGATGCAAAGTAGACTTGTTGACCAATTAAAACATCTTTACATATTTTAAATCAAACCACTAGAAGTACTTTAATTTTTGTCAGTCGCTAAGGTTGTTTTGATGAGAAATTAATAAGGTTTGCAGGGGCCTTAAGTTAATCCAAGTCTGATATTAACAATCTTGTTAATGAGCATCAGGTTTCAGCCTTCACTATAGATACGTTTTAATAAAATTACTTTTGAATATGATTCAGATTAGTGATTATTGTTTGAAATTTAAAATATAATCAAGTAGGTACCTATGTGTTTTAATTATATTTTTATTGTTCTCATTAAACATGGAAGTTTGAACTTAAAAACTAATAATTAGGTGTTGCGTATTTAAATATAACAATTACAATAATTGGGAACTGTTTTTACGATGCACTACAGGTAGTATAAGCAGGTAGTATAGATCCACTACAGGTAGTAAATGTTGTGGGTTTAAAAAAAAATATAGATTCTGAAAGTGGGTGGTAGATTAAATAAGTTTGAGAAATTGTGTACCTACTAATATAACTTAAATTTACTTATTTATTTACTATGTGTTTTTTTTTTTCGTTAATTATACGATGTTATGTGAATCGTAAACGAACATTTTGTAAATCAAAACTTTTGCAGCAATTTCGTTTAGGTAGCAGGTGAACTCCGCGTTAGATTATCACAATAAATTACACATATTTTATCTTTTAAATATTGATTTTATATTGTTTTATTAAAATGAAATATTCTGTATAAATTTGAAATAATTATGTTATTTCTGGAAATAAAAATTTGAGCTACAAAATAAAATTTGAGGATGTTTATACATTTTTTAGACTTTTGTTTACAATATAAACTAGGTAGGTTTTTTAAATTTTCAATATTTAGCTATACAAATTGATCATTATATAAATTGGTAACCAAAACAATGTTAACCAAACATTTACTTTAATAAGTATTTATATAGATATGAAAAAATTGTCAATTTTTTTGATTTTTTATTCGATTTATGTATGATAAAATTGTTGTTTGTGAGTGAAAATGTTTGGCGATTTAATACAATGTACCTCATAAGGTTTTCTAACATAAATTTAAATATAATATATGGTAACAACGAACAACTAACATTATTTATTTCATTGAATTTCAAATTTTAACGAAATCGCAAAATATTTTATTTAGTCATATTACAAGTTCTCGTATAGACATAATATAATATAGTCAGACAGACGTCTCCATCAGAATAGTTTTTAATCATAAACATATAAAAATATACGATGATTTATTAATGAATTCAAATTTTCAGGAAATATGCAGGAATGCAGTATTCATTATAGTGACCTACTCAATGATACGAGGTACCCTCCAAAAGTCCAAAGTTTTATTCTTAAGGAGTTGTGCAAAGGCAAATTTTTCAATCCTCGAGGTCACTCCTCGTCTTTTTGTGTGTAGTAAATTAGTTAATAACCATTAGTGTGTGTATACTACCCACTAATACCTGATTATACTTATTAGTCGGTTATTACGCACTCACATGCATATGTCATATTTTAGATATTAGATATTAGATAAAAATTAAATTAAATTAATTTAAAATTAAATTATTAGATAAAAATAATATTCAAAATCAACTTATGAACTTGAAATTATAATAGCTATACGCCTGAAAAAAAACACTAAAATTTGTTTGCTTATAATATCACTTGGTCACGCATATTAATGAATAAACTTTTCATAGATGTCAAATCTGTTTTTCGGTGAAAATTTATATCTGTTAAGGTGCTTTAAAATATTCGTTTTGGAAGTAAAGGTGTTAGACAATTTTATAAAAACATTAATTTACTTCGTTATAAAATTAATCTAATTTTAAATATCCTATTAATTAACCTGTGTTGCTTCCAGAGTAAATAGCCCTTTGTGGAATTATAGGACCTTTGCTAAAATCATAAAAATAATCTCAATAGACATATCAAATTCACCTAACTTATCAAAATAAAACTAAAAAATAAATAAACACAGTTTCTTTGTTTTTAAAATAATTATATTAAGCTTAAATTTGTCTGAAATTACGTACATATATTAAATAACGAGAATAACGATTTTAGTTATTTTCTTGTAATTTACAATTTTATTCGTGGGTACTTCTTAAGTATATTATTAAGTACAAATATTGAAATACCTATGATAATAATGCATACAATATGCAAATAATATTTAAGACAACTTACCGGCTTTCGTATTATTAATAATAAAAATCATTTTTCGTATACAATGATATTATATCATTGAATTCAAATTTAACAAAATCTATTTCAGTGACTCACCTGTAACCTACTGTAGTACAGCAGAGCGACACCCACTTATCCGATTTTAAAATATTTTATTTGATAAAATACCTATTTTCACTAAGAAATTCTGTTGAAATAAAGTCAGTGAACATGGTATAATATTAATATAATTTGCTTTGTTGAGTCTAAAACGAAAAAAAAAAGAAGTTTATGGTCTGAAAAATAATATTAATTGTTACATTCATATTAATATTATTTTAATCATTATAATATTAACATCTGTTAGCCGGCGCTGTGTATATGCAATTTCACTACATTGGTGTGGAGGTGGTATCTTCGATCTATATTCTATAATATTATCGCTAGTCGGTAAACGCATATAATATTAAATTAATGTATTTTGGTTTCGATGACAGTTGTAGCATACGATACAATTTTCAAAATTACAATTTAAATAATTTGTATACATTTATAAATTTTAATTCAGAAAAATAATATGTTTTAGTTTTTAAATACTTTTTTATAATATTTTATACTAATACTATTTTATAATTCTGTAATTTGTTAATGTCCATCATGTTATTTATGTAAATAATTGTCAGCTATAATATATTTTTTGATTTTATTATGTAACTTTAAGAGGACATAACACCCACATGTGTTGTCGCCGCCTTACAAACGCGTAAAATAAATTCAAGTTTTATGCCGTTAGTATAAAAATTAGAGTGAATCGACCATGAAACTTAACGGTAAAAACGTTATATGTGTTTTGTTGGAAGTTTTTTTACGACAATTCAGTTTTGAAGTGATTTATAGCGTGTATAATAAATGTAAATTAAAAATGCTCATAACTCAAATAAAAACAAAATGATCGACTACTGTAAAAAAACTTCCAACAAAACACGGATAATGTTCTTACTATCAAGTTTCATAATAGGTCGATTCACTCTAATTTTTAAGCTAACAGCTTAAAACTTGAATTTCTGAGCTTAAATTTGGTGTGATGTCCTCTTAAAATATTTTCATTTCAATTTTTACATATTTTTAGTGCAATTTCCAAGTATTTTTAACGGAATGAAATGCGGCCTTTACTTATAGGTCATAACTAGAAAAAGGGCTCTCTCCATTACCAGTTAGTGCCAGTTAGATGTACCAATATAAATATATAGGTAGTAATTATATTATATTATATCAAAATATTATTTTTTCGGAATAGAATATTCCCATTTTCGATGGTTAGGTTAGGTTAGGTTCCCACACATTCGTCCCCGAATAGAGAATAAACGACCTTTTGTTATAACCTATTAATAATATATCTTATATATCTCTATATATTTTTTTATTGTTTGTTATAATAATATATTATGTGTTTGAATTGTTAATAAATATCAAAATATTATATGTACATGATACAATCCATCACTACTGTTTACGAACAAACAAAGTACTGTCGTACTGTCATAGTTTATTGAAAATTAACCGGTAAAATAACCCTCGAAAAATATAATCTCTACAAAATGTATTTTTCGCAAGAGTTTTGGATCGTCAAGAGTTTGCTTGCGTCGGTGCCGGTGGAATGGCGTTATTGTTATCAAGACAAAAGCATCCACCTACTGATGTAGGTAATTGAACAGAGAAATATGAAAGAAAACTTAGTCAGATTAGAGGGAAGCTGGTAGAACGTATATGATGATTGAGGGTAATTAAATCCAGTGGCTAGGCGTGAGTTTTTGGTTGGGGAGACTTTGAAAAAAAAAATGGCTCTAACCCTATGTCCTAGACTCCTAGCTTGTGCGGGCGAGTGCGTGCGTTTTATATACTGACCACGCTGTTCTGCACGCAATGCGTTGTCCGCATGCGGCGAAATACAAGCTATTTCGTTTTTCCCCACACGCGTGCAAACCATCTAGGACATAGCGTAATAAGGTGCCGTTGATAATTGAGGTAGGTAATACGAACTGCGGTCTGCGAGAAGCGTCTCGTTGTGCAGATAGTAAACCCCACACACATTAAAATTCCCCCTGTACCAGCGCGCCCATAATTGGGAGACGTCTCTTTGACTTAACACCATATTTGGAATGACTAAGTTATTATAATTACCATCCAATAATTTTCATACCTACCAAAATTACCAGCCACTTTTTTGGAATTACACTATATTTTTGACAACATGGAATTTAAAACAAATAAAAATGAAATTTTTTTATTAGTTAATAGTAAAGAAAAAAATATAGTAGGTTTCTCTATGTTAAGCAATTTAAAAGTGCAAATTGTAGATGATACATTCAAAAGTTGTCCGAAATTATACCATCAATTATTTATAGTTCATTGTACAATAAATCAGTCTTATGTTCCACTCGTTTATATTTTACTACCTTCGAAGACTACCTACATAATGCTATTTAGAGGCATTTCAACATTTAGTTATAGAGTGTAAAAAAAAACTTACAATTCAGTCCTATTCGGTTGTATGCCGATTTCAAAAATGCTATTCACAATGCTGCTAGACATGTTTGGCCTTCTATTGAAGTAAAAGAGATTTAACAAGCAAGCAAAAAAAAATAAATACTACTTTAGACAATGTGAGAGAATTGTCTTACAAATTTTTACCAGTTTCTTAATTACAAATTTTTCATAGTAAATTAATTTAATAATACATTTTTTAAAATACACATTTTTACAGACACATTATTTCTAATTGCTAATAATATATTTTTTGATTAAAAACAAAAAAACAGTAAAACTAATTTTAATCATACCAATATTGATACAATTATATTGACAGTCCTAAATCATAAAAAAGATTAGGAAAATATTGATTTTGCGATAAAAGTCTTAGACGTAATTATTACTTACAAATAAAAAATTTTTGGGTAGGTAATAAAAATTATATCCAGGCCGCAATTTACGTATGTTTAAAATATACCCAGGCCGCAGTTTACGTGTGTACAAAATATGCCCGGTCCGCAAAAAATTCAAAAATTTACAGCGACCCCGCAAAGCACACTATTATCAAAGCTAGTTACAAATACTAAACCATAACTTCACTACGTTTATCGTTATCACTTATTGCGAGATATTTAATTAAAACGGTTTTATTCGAATTAAAAAGTGTTTTAAAATTATTTAACATGTAGTAGGTATAAGTATTATATTATTCAATAATTTACTGAATGTTTATGGAAGTTTCACTATAGGTACCATTGAATTCTAAACATTGTGAGAATTCAAAAAAACAATACTAGTGTATAATACGTATACTGTATATGACTGTCAAAACCTAGATAATAATATATTATTTAAAATAATATTTTAATGGATATCTAGTTATATTATAACTAGATATCCATTATTTCCCTAAGTCATTAGTTAATAATATAAAAATTTTAAACTAAGAGACAGAAATATAAAACATAAATAATATAATATAGTGGTAAGATAATCAACGAAGTCTTAAATAAATAACTTTATTACAGTATATTATAATATTAAGGATATGGATAGGTAAAAAAAATGCCTAAATAATAATATGTGTTAGATAGTTAATATGTTATAATATCAATAATATAATATAATATAACAAAATAAAAAATTCAAACAACAGCTATATATATGGACATGGCGTAGTGAACAATACTAAATGTCTATCATTTATTTAATGATAATAATACACGGTAGCTGTTTGTCAGCGACAAGTACGACGATTAGAAAGTTTAGAAAGAAGCGGCCCCGTTACATCGAAAATCGCCGGCCCTATATAAAATTGTAGCAAGGACGGCGGCGAGTAGGCGAAATTTGAAGCAATTATTACGCTTGGCGGGGGAGGCAGGGGCTGAGTACAGTACAGCTATACAAATTGATAATTTAATAAATTGGTAACCAAAAAAAATGTTCACCAAATATTTACTTTATCAAATTTATATAGACATGAAAAAATTGTCAAGTTTTTTAAAATGGTATTCGATTTATGTATGATAACATTGTTGTTTGTGAGTGAAAATGTTTGGAGATTTAATACAATGTACCTCATAAGGTTTTCTACATAAATTGAAATATAATATATGGTAACAACGAACAACTAACATTATTTATTTTTACATTCATATTAATATTATTTCAATCATAATATTAACATCTGTTAGCCAGCGCTGTGTATATGCAATTTCGCTATAGCATACGATACAATTTTCAAAATCGCAATTTAAATAATTTGTATACATTAATAAATTTTAATTCAGAAAACTAATATGTTTTAGTTTTTAAATATTTTATATTAATACTATATTATAATTCTGTAATTTGTTAATGTCCATTACGTTATTTATGTAAATAATTGTCAGCTATAATATATTTTTTGATTTTATTATGTAACTTTAAGATTAATGAACAATATTTCAAATCCTGTTTGCTCCAACGTAAAATACTTAGGCCTTATATTAGATAGTAAACTAACTTGGAATTCCAATATTAAAAACAAACGTAAAGCCCTAAACGCCCGTCCTCATTTATTAAAGCCTCTCCTGCGATCTAAAATGAACATAAATAACAAATTATTAATTTATAAGTCTCTACAGTAAAATGGGGTAACTTTGATAAATTTGTACTGTTTTTTTACAATTTTACTTTTTATTTTATGGATATCTTCTGTAGTAATAACGATAAAATTCCAAAAATTAAATCTTAGTTATAGCTAATTATCCTCAATTGTTTAACATTTAAATTTTTAAATTTCTGATGTTATTTTCTGAGATATTTATCTTTTTAAAATGCTATCAAAGTTACACCACGTTGTGGGCAACTTTGATACCAGCATTTCGTAATGTGTTATCAAAGTTACCCCATTTTATGAAAAAAATATTAAATTGTCGTGGTACTATGGTGAATAAAAATATCATATTATCAAAGTAACCCCACGAAATCAAAGTTACCCCATTCTACGGTACTTAAACTACTATGGACCTATCACCTAGTCCAGTTATGGCCTATTGGGAACCGCAAAACCCTCCAACACCAAAAAAATTCAAGCCTTTCAATCCATCTGCCTCCGCCTACTTTCCTCTTATAATACAAATACAGTGGAACCTCGATAACTCGAACCTCTATAAGTCGAATTTTCGATTCCCTTCATTTAGCCTTCATTCCCATTGCTGTTGGTTCCGGTGTATCTGATGGCCAGGCGAGAAGAAGCAAACTCTTTGATAGAGTTCCGAACACGCACTGCGTTCCGGCGGACGCACTTTTGTTGCAGCCGGTTTCTCCATGTGGGAAGAGTATTGGACACAGCATTTGATCTGCATGAGGTGAGCCAGCTGATATGCTTTGCATCCGGTGATTTGGGTCAACTGGGTTCGAGTCACAGATGACCAGATCGAGGTTCCTCGGTGGTAGACCATCTTCACCAACAAAGACAACTGCTACCTCATTCACATGAGCTGGTTGATTGTATCGCCGTGGGTCATTGTTCGGGTCGGCGACAATGTGCATGGTCACCCTTTTCAGTTGCAACATTGGATTGGCCGCAGCAGCATCTTGTTCCCTTTGCCATACTTGTCGCATGTTTCTGTAACTGAAAATAATATTGTGTTATTATTAAAGCCACATGATATATCCTCATGTGTGTACAGTAAAAGGATAAAGAATAAATGTTATCCATAGGCAAGTGCAACCTGATAAATATTACAGCACAGTATATATTTTTATGTAATTCGGAAATGTACAGATACTGTTAAAGACATATTACTAAGCATACATATTGTAAACTATGAAATACAATTTTGCATAGAAGTATTAAGTAAAAATGTCGCTTGGGTACAATACACACTGTAATGGAAATGTACACAGAAAAAGTAAAATCAATATATATATATATCGTTATATACATGTGATATATATTTATTTATAGTATAGTTAATATGAAATTGTAAGGAGCTGTTGGAGTTTAATCTTAACGTTTAAACTTGAAATAGGTCTTTTAATGAGTGAGTAGTAATTAAAATGTAAACTATAGATATTTAAACAAAAATGTTGCACTACTGTCTACACGAATGTGTATTCAATGCAATATTAACTTAGGTTATTCGTTGTGTCATATAAAAATACGTAAAAGTGCAATACCTATATTAATGTAATGTGTATTCAATGCACTCAACATCATACTAATTGAATGGGTTATTGTAAAACCACATGATATATCTACATGTGTGTACAGTATATGGATAAAGAATAAGGCTCAGGCCACACGATGCGTTTTTTCCGCGTTGGAAAATATGAATGCGGAAATTCCGCAACAACAGTGTTCAACCACACGATGCGGAATTGCCGGATGTGAAATCAAAAATGTATTTATTTATAATATAATATAAATAGTACATTTAATTGATTTAAATTCCAAAAATACTAAATACTAATATATTATACGCTATCATGACCAGCTGACATAGCACCAGTCAAAGTTTGGCTTACGACAAGTACGGTCGATTTTTTTCACTTTGAGTGCTCTTTTATATATTATTTGCGCTGCGGAAGCATCCTGTGAACTAGACTAACCTACTTCAACGACTATATCAAGACAGTTTTGGGTACATCCACTCAACCAAAAAAGAGAGAAGGAGGATTTGTTTTAAAACTTTTACAGCTCAATTCGAACATTTCCTCAAAAGTTTTTTGAATATTACCTACCGAATGTCGATAACATCTTTTGATGAGTCATTGGAAACAATTCATTTAACAAAAAACAGCAAACCAATATGAGGAATCCAATATGCGTTGAGCAAAGACTTACAATTACTGTAAGGTAAGAAATTATTTTTTTTTAATTATCGTAGATAATAATATGTAGGTACCTACTATGTACCTACCTCATATTATACATATCGAATATATTAGTAATAGGTAATTTATAAACACTCAGTAAATTCTACAGCCTACAGAAATGCCAAAACCTACACCTGAACAATGACTTGGAATAGCTGATAGATTTTATCAAAGTAGAAATTTTCCAAATTGCTTGGGTGCAATAGATGGCAAACACATACGATGTATAGGAATCCCATAAACTCGGGTTCATATTATTTTAACTACAAAACAATTTTCTCTATTATATTGATGGATGTAGTTGATGCTAATCTCAGTTTTATTTGTATTGATGTTGGAGCTTACGGTAGGGAATCAGATTATACTGTATTTAAACAATGCACATTTGGTAAAAAACTTTATGCTCAACAACTAAATATACCAAAACCAACATGCTTAACTAATACAGAGAGTTCTCCATTACCATATGTGTTTTTGGCTGATGAGGCTTTTGGTTTGTATTCAAATTTATTAAGACCATATCCTTACAAATATAGTATGTTAATGAGTGTGATGTACGTATTTTGCTAGATTATGTATATGTTAATAATTTAAAGTAATATATATTACTCGAAAGCCACCGCAAATGGATTGATTTAGTCTGTCCAAGTCTGCAAGCAAGTTTCCCCAATAGTGGTCGTTCACGTGGCTGTTGTGCCATGCAAATCTGATTTGCTGCCCCGCATTCAATAAAATACAACTCAAAATACCTTGGTTGCATTAGTTCATTTCTGACAACATCATTACTAATCCTACGCAGGGGCGTACTCAGGAATTTTCAAAGGGGGGGGGGGGGGGGGGGTTGAACATTTTGTTTTTTATCACGGGGACTTTTTCACCTCCTTTTTACAAATATTAAATATAAACAATAAACATGGTAATGTACCTACTCTACAGAAAATAAATTTCAAAAATGAAAAATGTTTATTTAAAGAACAATATTCCGATTCCGATTGATTAACGTGTTCATGTTTTCTTTTAAGATTATTGTAGGGTTCAATGTACTTAGAACTTCCAGGCACACTAGTAAAAAATGTTATTATTTTATTTTTATTTTTATTTTTTGACTTTAAGCGTTTATGGAAAAAGAATAAATACTTAAATTTTAATTCTATCATTAATATTTTTCAAAAGTATATTAAATTACTATACATTTTAATAATTAATCTGTGTGAAATAGTACAAGTAATTTTAGTATATACCTAATTTAGAAAAAACAATTAATAACTTTGATTAAGGGGGCCTTGACAGTTTTACATTAAATTTAGGGAGCCTCACGACAAAAAAAATTGAGAAATACTGTACTAGATTATAGTGTAAAATATCTAAATATAATAAAAAAAACTAGCTGTCCCGGTAAAAGATCATGTTTTTAATGTTGCATTTCAATTTGAAAACTACATATACATTTTTCACTGTTTATTTTTCTAACATAATTTATATTTATTGAAGAAATATATAAACAAATTTTTTGACAAAGGTTGGTTGCTCAATACACAGTCAAATATTAACCAAATATATCATAACGCATTATGTCAAAACAAGAATGATATTCACTTACAAAAGAAAAAAATGAGCAAGGTGCTAAAAACAAGAAAACACCAAAAAACCTAAACAATTTTTCAAAATTAGTTTGAAGTTTATAAGATAACTATTATTGAATAATATTATAATATAAATAATATACCTAGTCATAAAATAAAATATGCAAAATTTAGTTTTTAGTTTTTTATGAGCACTAGAAAATAATACTCCACTCTACCAGACTACTATTAGAATTAGGAGTTGAATCATAATAGTTTTAATTTAATTTAAAGATTTTAAGAAGGATGCAAATATCCAAAGAAGTGACTAAATTTTACATAATATTTTTTTCTAATTGATGTCTACTCGATAAAAATATTGCCAATGAATAAAATGCAAATGTAATGTATAATTACATGTTCCAAATTTATTATACCAACTCAATTAAAAAAAAAACTTTTTATGATTCAATGTTTTTGTAAATACTGACTTCAATTTTAAAAAAATATTAGCATTTTAATTCTGAAGTTTTAAGACATTTTGCATTTAACAGAATGAATATACAGGCCTTCGTAGGACAAGAAGCGCGCTCTGGTGACTATAGAACTGTGGTAATATTTTCAATCAAGAGTGTATACCATGAACATTAGAGGAAGGACGCCGAACTGTGTATATAAAAGTGGTCCGGAATTATCGCATTCCGCCAGAATGCGCGTCGGACCGTAATGATGTCGTTTTTACATATTGTACAGCATAGGGAATTTATTGGTTTTTTAATATTATATTCTAAATGGTGTAACTTATGAATAATTACTATAGAACATTTTTTTAAAACCAAATTGCCCTCGATCGAATATATGTGTTTCCAATAATATAAGACTTTTATAAAAAAAGATTCTGGCGGAATGCGATAATTCCGGACCATGTTTTTACGCTTCGTTCTGCTGTGTTCGGCGTCCTTCCTCTAATGTTCATGGTGTATACGTATAGGGGTCCAGAGTGACGACAACTTATCAATACACCTTGTATGTTTGATTTAAATTTTATCTGGTTATCATAATACAGTTCTTAACAGATAATGCTTGTAATCGTTGTATAATGCATGTTGATATAAAATTGAAAATAAATATATTTGTTTATTTTTTCCCTTCTTAAAAATTTTTTTTTAGAAAATTGCTCCTGTGAATTATATTATGTATAAACAAGAACGCACAAAAGTGCATCGGTTAGTAAGGTCATGGGAGGGGTTCAAACCCCACGAACCCCCCCCCCCCCTTGAGTACGCCCCTGATCCTACGATACACTTGCCCATGAACGGAGAATACTCTTGGTCCCTGACCAGGCAAACGTCTTGGGCTCAGATCAGTGGAGAAAGCCACAAATGCCAGAGTGTTGTTGTACCGGCGGATTTCTTTCCGAAAGTGTTTTGCTACCTACGAATCATCAACCAACAAACGAATTAATAACTCTGGTGGTGGACCCAAAACACGGTCTCCTGTAACAGCCATTTGACCGTTATTGCAACACGTAGAAAAATGAGCCGTTGAAGTACGCTCGCAGGAGAAATGGCGGGCACCACAGTGCCGGCAGACAACATTCAATGGTCCTATGTCATGCCGATCTGGAAGTTCGTGTTGAATGCCAGCCGGACGGTCTCTCAAGGGCGCACATGCTCTCGGTACAACAGGAGGAATCGGTACGAACTGCAATTAAAATGCACAGTTAATAAGAATATAATGTTATAAATGTTTATTTTAATTTTAATAAGATGTATTTACTAACTTCTTCATTAACGTCTAGTAGAAAAAACGTCAAGTGCATCCCTGAATTCAAATTCTGCCTCTGCGTCAGCAGGAAGTAAATCCACATACTCAATGTCATCTTGTACCACTTCCTCTCATAGCATTTCTTCTTCAGCTAGGTCCATCATTACATCTTGCACTTGGACTTCGATAACTTCTATCTCCATTCCGTTGTTACCGGGGATTGCCACTTCCACTTCCAGTTGACCGCCTGGTGCCGCAATCTCAAGGAGTGGTTGAACTACCTACAGTATCAAAGGAAATCTGTTGTAATGTGTGTATAATAACAATCTCAAATATTATCAGCTTAAATATTCAACGTATGTGTTGCATGTGTTATTATTATGATGATATTTAACTGCATATCAATGACATGTGACTTAATAAGCATATAAAAATCAGCTCACCGATAGGGAATGTAATAAGTACAACACATTTATAATTAAATAAATTAAAAACAGTGCATAGAGAGCATGGTACAATCAATTAGTTAGTAAAATTTAAGGTCCATGTAATAGTGAATTACACTAAAGAATGAATAAAGTTGAATAGTAGCATCTCAAAATATGTTATAAGATTATAAGCATTCAACATATGTGTCATATGTGATATTATAATGTTTGACTACATATCAATAAGATGTGACTTAATATAAGCATATAAAAATCAGCTCACCGATAGGGAATGTAATAAGTACAGCACATTTTGAATAAATAAAAAAAGTGTGGAGAGCATATTGTAATCAATTAGTTAGTAACATTTAAACTACATGTTATAGTGAATTGCACTGCAGACCGAATAAAGGTCAATAGCAGCAATTATTGTTGAATAATTATAGCTGTAATAATATGAGTAATTATTTTACATAAATAAAATAAATTGTAGCCTAGAGAATGTATCCCTTCTGATAATAATGAAAACAATACATTTAAGATACACATAGAGGTGTAGAAATGGAAGTGTAAAAAGAACAAAAGTGTTATTATGATAAGTTCAATTAAATTATTAGAAAAAAATACTTTATTACATTTGAATAATAGTATGAATTGAACAATTGGTATTTCAATGTAAAGTAATTTTATTAAATGTGTCTATAAGCATGATAATATTATATGTTAATAAATAAATGACACCGTATGACATTATGTAATAATAATTATTAACTTAATACAATTGATACAGTCCAAGTTGTGTTTATGTGTGGTTTGGTGTAGTATTGTAACAGTGTCATTAGAATACCTAATAAAAATAGTCATGATACACTCACTAAAGATGGCACCGCTCTTGAGAACAGATGACGACGATGTTGTGTTTCTCCTTCATAATCACGACCTAGTACGAAATGTCTCGAGCACACTTTTGAGTTGGCCAAAATCTGTTGTGCATTTATACTACATTTCTCGACAAACAACACCCACTGACGTCTCCGGAGGTCATTCGCTGGAAACCTAATTTAACCATTACATTATGAGTAGTTTTAGTGTAAGTCTAGTATGAGTTGTTAATAAATTTATTGTAACCTGTGCAACGAAACTCCATCAACACCGTCGACGTTTATTATATCGATTATTATAATAACTTTGACATTTTAAAGAAAATAATATATAATAGCATAATATTGTAAACGTAATTAATAACTTATATTATATGTTAAATAACATCTGTATTTTTATTATTAAAAATATGTACGATAAATAGTGAATAATAAGGGTAATAAATAATAATATGTATCTTTTACAGTTTTACGCATAAAACTTACGCATACTCGGCGTCGTTATTTCGTTATTATACATAGACCTATTAACAGGTCTATGCAGTTAATAGGTCTATGGTGTAGTGTGCTCGCGACGTGAAATTCTACGCAACGATACGACTATTGAGTCGATAATGTGGATCGGAGCCTATTAGACCTATTAACCTATTAATAGGTCTATTAACTGTTAATAGGTCTATGATAAATACCGTGATTATCACCAGCCCCATGCAACTCACCTCATTTAACACAATAATAAAAAAAAAAGGAAAAATAGCTTATGGTACCCACCTTTGCGAACAAAAAAGTGTGTCTGGATGGTATACTAACTTGTGTTTATTTACATGATGCAACCATTGTCTTACTTTAGAGTTTGACTCTATTGAGTCAGGCTGCATGCCATAGGGACGTAATGGCAAAGAAGACGAATCCTTTGGTAAATTACTTGTACTGCTTTTAACAGTATTATATTTAATTACAGATTGTCTAAATTACTGAAGTAGTACCGCTACCCCGCCGCAACGCCCACCTCTCGCACCACAAAACTACCGCAGGTGACACACGCAGCGCGCAGACCACAACCTTGAAAACCGGTCACCGCCGCCGCCGTCGGAACGTGACCCAGTTTCGCTATAATTGGAATACACCGGCGACGCCGCCGCCGCCAGCTGATCTCTGTTTACGCGATCGCGATAAAAACAAAACACACCACCAAATATATATTTGAAACTGCGCGCAAAGCACAGCCACCGAACACACAACACCACAACGATCACACCAGAAATATATTACAATATGACTGGTAAGACGTTGACGGAGTTGACGTCGGCGGAGCTACGTGCAGAATGCACGGCCCGCGGCCTCAGTATTTCCGGGTCAAAGCCGGATCTAATCATCAGGCTAGAGCAGGAAATACGGGACCAAGGGCTAGAACCCGAAGACGTGGTCTTTTACCACGACCGGGAAACTACCGCGGCACCTACGCAGGTAGACTCGGAGGCAGACCGGTCCGACGGTCAACAGCCCAATGGAGGTTTGGAGGTCCCCCAAGGACAGAAAACACCAGCGGGCAGTCGACCAGGACAGGGCATGTCCCAGCCGACCATGCAACAGGGCCACACCTCGAACACAATAACAAATGACACTTTTGAAACCGCCGCTGCACAAATAAAACAACTCAGACTAACAATGCCGCCAACTAGCGACGCACAAACATATGAGGCACGTTTACGGGCGCTGGAAGCAAGCATGACGCGTTTCTACACAGAAACACGGTCAGCAAGCTCCCAACTACCACATCACAGTACAGCACCGCGGTATCAAAACCACACGTCACCCGTACAGATACCCACGCAGATTCACGGGGGTTATCAGACGGGTATGCCGTATGAGCACAATAACGGTGGAGCATATCGAAACGCCAACCATATTGCCTCAGGGAACAACACAACGTTCTTCACGCGCGAAACACAAAATAATAATAATTACACGGGGCATACGAATGGCGCACCACTGTACACACCATACACGCACCCGCACACACAAGAGCGATCGGTACTAATACCGTACGACGACTTGCGCGCCGCAAGGTCCTCATTACCCGAGTACACAGGTACAAGGGCTGAGGACCCCGTCAGGTATATAGCGAATACAGAATCGATACTGGTGCAGGCACGTATACACCCCACGGGTTGGTGTAGGGCAGTCGAGCCACAATTAAAAGGAACGGCGAGTACATGGTACACATCTATCAAGGCGCTCGACCTATCCTGGGAGGAATTTAGGGTAGAATTTTTCGAACATTTCAACAATTCCGAAATTCAATCTCAATTGCGCGCCGACATTGTGTCAACAAGGCAAACGCCAAGACAATCGCTAACAGAATTTGTGCTGATTAAAAACCAGCTATCGCGCCGCGTAAATACTGGTCTATCCGAACCGGAATTGGTAGGTATTATCGCCGGCCTAACGCGCGACACGTTCCGTACGCACATACGCCTACACCGACCAGTAACGTTCAGCGAGCTGAGACGCATCGCAGGCGTTTTGGACCCGGCAACGGATAAAAACCCGCCTACTCAACAATGGACTCCTAGGTCTAAAAAAGAGACGGAGACCCCACAAAAAGCCCTCCCGGTTAAAAAAAAATTTTTCACCATAAACACAGAAAAAAAACCACCAGGGCCGTGCAAATATTGTGGGGAACCCCATTGGAACAGTAAGTGTCCAAATAAGCCGACCACGTCGGGAAACGGCGGGGGAGTCGACGAGGACTAGTCCCCCTCATCGACTCACCAGCAACCCCCCACCCACCACCACCCACTATCGGTAGTACACACGGAAAAAAAACACGTAATCGAAAAGCGCGTAGTTCGGTAATTCAACACACAGAAAAACCAACTACGAAAATTTTTTCCGTCTCACCACCAATCGGCACCCGTTCACAGACCCCCCAACCTACACCACCCCACCACAGAACACACTCACCTCACCGGTGACACGTGTGTTCAACAACAACCAGCTTATGGGGCAGCCACAGGTGTAGGGACAAAGGCAACAGAGACACGGGTGTTCACCTGCACAGGTGACGGGGATACAAGCACACACACCACGCTTATCCCCGCATTAGGTCAGTCTGCGCACGTAAAGCAAGAGGCGAGCAACGAGGCAACCGACGTTGACAGTATGGTCATGGCGGTTGACACCGACGACCAGACAGTTCCCGTCGCGGTTAAGAACCAATTGTCCCGCTCGACCGATTGCACTACGACTAATAATGATACGCGAACACGCCCGGACAAAATTCCGACCCCCGCGGTCGAGCTCGAATTTCCGTCAGGCTTCGTAACAGCTCTATTAGATTCGCAGGCACAAAAATCGTACGTAAACCCGACAGTAGCCCGTAAATACGGCAAAACACCTCCCCACGGACCAACAAGCACAGTCCGGATGGCGGACGGTCACACTGCAACAACCAGTGGCACCTCCACATTCGAAGCTAGGATAGGTGCACTCGACATTAAATTCGAAGCTACCGTCCTAGACAATTTGTATTGCGACGCGTTACTATGACACGACTTTCTTGTAAACAATGAAGTCTCTTGGGACTACGCCGAGTGCACAATCCACATGGGTAAGCAAATACGAACGTCAACATGTTGGAAAGGGAAGTCCCAACCACCCGTCACTTGTCCCGACTTGTCACAATTAGAATTCGGGAACGACCCCGAAACTCGCGCGAAACTAACCAAGATTTTAAACAAATACGCGGTAGTATTCAGCGAAGAAGTAGGACGTACCAAACTAATTGAACACGAAATTTTGCTTAAAGACCCGACCCCGATCGCGCTCAAACCATACCCATATCCGCAACAAAAACAAACCACTATCGACGATATGGTGCGCGATATGGAACTCCAGGGGCTCGTAGAACCTAGCACCTCACCGTGGGCCGCACCAGTAGTATTGGCAAAGAAAAAAGACGGATCATTCCGCCTCTGTGTCGACTACAGGCGGCTTAACGACGTAACGGAGTCCGACGCGTACCCTATGCCAGATCTCAACAAAATGATTAGACAAATGCGGGGCGCGAAAATTTTCAGTATTTTTGATCTTCGCTCGGGGTACTGGCAAGTACCCTTACACAAAAATGCACGAAAATACACGGCATTTCGAACACGTAGAGGGCTATTTCAATTTCGAGTTCTCCCTTTCGGTCTCAAAAATAGTCCAATGACTTTTGTGAGACTCATGAACGAAGTAATGAGGGGGTACCAGGATGAGTTCGTACAAGTATACCTAGACGATATAGTAGTATTTTCAAGGAACGAGTACGAACATCAGGCCCACTTAGACAAAGTTCTAGAGCGTCTCAAGAGGTTTGGACTAACGTGCAACACAAAAAAATTCAAAATCGGACTACGCGAAATTTCATTTTTGGGGCACATTGTAGACTCGGAAGGCATACAAAAGCAACCGGAAAAATTAGTCTGCATTGACAATTTTCCGGTTCCACGTAACGTTAGGGACGTACGAAAATTTTTAGGGGTATGCAACTGGTACAGCCAGTTCGTAGACAACTACGCGGACACCATAGCACCCCTAACAAATTTATTGAAACAGGGGAATAGGTGGAAATGGACGGATGTCGAACAACGCGCGTTCAAGTCAATAAAAAACGCGTTAGTCACATCGCCGAAATTGTCCCCACCAGATTACAACAAAACATTTTGTCTCCAGACCGATGCAAGCGAGATAGGAGCTGGTGCGGTACTATTCCAACGGGGTGACAGACCGGAGGAAAGACGCATCATATCCTACGCAAGCAAAAAGTTTAGCGAGACACAGACGAGGTACGCCGCGGTAGAACGCGAGTGCCTAGCAGTAATTTGGGCAACGGACAAATTTCGACCATACCTAGAGACCCGACGTTTTGAACTCCTAACAGATAACTCGGCACTAACATGGTTATACAGGGCCAAAGACAACAATTCAAAATTAGCACGTTGGTCACTACAACTAGCTAATTTAGATTTCAGTGCGGTACACGTCCCGGGAATACAAAACGAAGCACCGGATTTGTTATCCCGCGACCCAGCACCGGGGGCACCCGTAGACGAAGATCAACTTGAGGAAAAGTTGGTAGGGGCGCCCGCAACGTCAACAACCAAAGTAGACCTCAAAACCGATCGTATCTTTTCTATGCGCGATAACCAAGTCAGTGACGACACACCGCTCACCGCGACGACTCTCCAAAAATGGCAGTCCGAAGACGCCACGATTTGCGACGTAGTCGCCGGTCGGCGGTCACAGGGGGGACGGCTCTGCGCAGAACACTAGGAGCTCAAAATCGGGAACAAACGCATACGTTTTTTCCGAAGGACTCCTACGTATAAACGTACTGCCCTCCTACTGGGAAAAGCAGTAACTACAAAAATCATTTTTTGGGGAAATTGAACTTTTGTATTTTTATTATTTTTGTAATTAATTTTAAGATTTTAAGTATATCTTTAGACTGAAACAGATGGACATTTGTGCTGGAAATTCAAAAATGCTATTCATTTTGTGATTAATAAATTATTTTTGACAGTTTTCACATAATAATGCAGTTACTGCGTTTCACGTTAGCATTACCCACATAATATCATATAGTGGTACAATTTATAAAATTGTAAAGTAAGTACGAAGTACCTACTAGAGTCAAAAATATAAACTTATTATAAATAATTACAATAACAATATTGAATTAAAAATTGTTATATTTTAATAATACAAACGAATTATAGGTTAACTTAAATTTTACTTTCGTGGTTAACGATAAGTTATAATAAATAATAGTAACTAATAAGTTACGGCAGTTGCGCGGCAAATGATAACAACAAAGTGCTTGTGATACTAGAAGAAAACGCAGTAAAAGCATTTAATGTTTTTGTCCTAGCGGTAAATGCAGTAACTACAGTGTACATACTGCTTTTAATTGTAGGAATTGTTAATTACTGCGTTTTAGTCTAGGAAAGGTATGATTATTGTAAACATACTGTAGTTACGACATTTGCAGATTGAGTTTTAAGCCACTATATGTCGTATATTCTGTATTAAACCTTAATAAAACTATACTCAGAATAATCTCATTAATAATATAACATCAAAACCTCATTTTTGACATTTTTGTAGTTACTGCTTTTCCCAGTAGGAGGGCAGCGTAGGCCCCCACACACCCGTCGTGATACCAAAAACCAAAGCGCAACAGGTAATATGGAGGTGTCACGATCACGTTCTGTCTAACCATCCGGGTTGGAAAGAAACATACAGGGCGGTACGACAACGGTATTATTGGAAAGGGCAAAAGAAATACATAAGGTTATATGTCGGGGCGTGCCACGTATGCGCGTGCACGAAACCGCTAAACTCACGCCCAACCGACCCAATACAACCTAGAACCCCCCGCCAACCATGGGAAGTTATCAGTGTCGATCTGATGGGCCCATACCCACGTGCCGGTAAGGGAAAATCGTATATTCTGGTAGCAACTGACTGTTTTAGTAGGTGGACCGAGGCTTACCCCTAGGAACAGCAACCTCGAAAACAATAATCGAAACGCTAGAACGCGAGTTTTTTTCACGTTTCGGTTACCCCCGCGTGTGTCTCAGCGATAACGGCCCACAGTTTGTGTCAAACGAAATGTTAGACGCGTTAGAACGCTGGGGGGCACAAGGTTGGACGACACCAGTCTACCACCCGAGGGCCAACCCGGTAGAACGCCACAACCAAGACATAAAAAAAGGCTTACGCGCAAGGCTGGTCGAGGGCAAACATAAATCATGGGACACAAAGCTACCCGAAATTCTATTTGCAATACGTAACAGGTGTAACGAACAAACAGGCTACCCACCCGCGGTCCTTGTCTTAGGCAGAGAGTGCAAGCGACCGGCCGGGGATTGGACAGTAGGTAAATCGACACCAACGCACGTCCGCAAAAATCAAGAAGAAAGGGTAGTGCGGGAACAACGTATTTTAAGGAGGCTTTCCACTACATACGTTCGCGTGTACGTGCATAAAAATACTAGTCTGTGATTGGTTGGTATACATGGTAAGCTTATGGTATACCACAATGTTTATGCGTTCTTACCACACGATTAACCATGATACCGCGTTGTTGGATCCAGTTCAACAATTTCGTGTACACGGCAGTTTGGTATTGATAACAAATGAAAATTCAAACCATATCAAATTTAAATATAAATTTATTTAATTATTTTCTTTTCGGAAATGGTCATCAAGTTTTGTACTTTTGTTATAAAGTCTACTGTCTAGCTTTTCTAAATAGTAAATAAGTATTTTTGAGATAATTACTTTCAATTTTTTATTTAGAAACATGAATCCATCTAAAATACTAGTGAGTATCAATATTGTTACCTTTTTTTAAACCTTTGCTCTATTATATATATTATATTATGGCTAAATATATTTAGCCTTGATATATAGAATACTAGCTGATCCCGTGCACTTTGTTGCCCGTTAAATATACCAACTCTATATAACTCAAACTCTGTTCAATTTGTAATTTAATATTTGGTGTATGGTGTTCAAAATGTATCTTAACTTTTCTGTTGCCTGGAATAAAAATTCTGATTCGCAGCAGTATATTATCAGGTAGGCGGTAGATTATATATAGAGATTGAATACTATAGCACGAATGGTGTGACACAATTAATTAAGCAATTAATATCGCAAACATACTGAGCAATTGCGAAGAGCGCAGTGAAGACAGTATTAATTTAATCAATCTATACAAGTATTGTCGCCACTCATAGTCTAGTCTATCAGTATTCAAAGCCAGGTCGTAACACTGCTCATTACTATTTTAGCTTACTATTGTATTTTTGTATTAAAGTATACTAAGTATATTCAATATAACATAATATTTAATTTAACTTTTAAATGAATATAGTCTTCCCAATATATTTCTTCAAATGACGCTTGCAGACATTGGGTTTTATTTCTTCTGTACAAATATAAAACTAATTTTTATAAACGTTGCTTAGTCTTGGCAAGTGTACTATTTTTAATTTGAATTGGGTAACCAATATACTGTATACTAACTGCTCTGCATGTACTGAGTACATTGTACTCTGTACCGGTTGGAAGATGGGAATTTCCTGTAGTCATTGCACTTTAAAATTGAATTTCATTATGCATTTTTAGATTTAACATATACTATTAAAGTATTAACTAAATCACATTTATATTATTTTATTTTATAGGGCTCACTATGCAAAATATGTAAACAGCTGATATACAAAAACGATAAATCACATGTATGTTCAAAAAGTAAGTTAAAGGATTAAGATTGTATTGTAAATTCAAAATTTTTTAATTGTTATCCAGTCAAGTTTTATGGAGACATTTAATATTTTCAGTTTTTTAATTATATTGTTGAAAAAAAATGACTGAATAATAGATTTTAAATTAATATTTTTATTTATCCTGATTTTATCATAATAATAATAACTACCATAGTTATTTAAATTTTTAGCAAGTTCAAAAGAAATCACAACTAAATTGATAGTTCTTGTTGTGGTATTGGATTATTGTGATTTAAGTTTGTCAACCATCTTTTTTAAAATTCTAATTATCAATTAAAATTAAATAACTTGTTTTTACTTCCAGTTGAACCTCAATATTCTTTCCAAAAAATACTACCCAAAGTCCAAAATACAACAAAAAATGTACCAGTGTCGGCAAGTTCCTCATTTTCAAATTTATTGAGGGAAATTGAAATTGAAGAACAAAATGTATCAAGTGTCTCAGAATTTAATATAACAAATGAGAACTTAGTAGAAAGTGAAATTAACGATGATGATGATGCAGAAGATTACTCCAAACTGATTATTGCTGTGCGGGAGCGTCATCCTCTGTGGGATCACAGAATACCGATGTCTAATCGATATGAATCTATTAAACAAAAGTTATGGGATGAGATATACGTAGAATTAAATGGTTAGTTTTTGATAAGCATGATTTGTTATTAAATATTTAGTTGAAAAAATTTACTCTATTATAGGTGCATATTCACTAGATACTATTAAAAAAAAATGGAAATATTTGCGAGAGAAATATGTTCGCCAAAAAAAAAAACCAGCAAGTGGAGCCGGAGGAAAAAAGAAAAATTGGTGTCACACAAATGAATTACAATTTTTGGATGATGTCATTATGAACAATAATAAGTAAGATGAGATTATAATATTATCTACCTACTTGTATATTACTATACAACTGATGTATGTATAATACAAATTGCTGTATATTTATATTTTTTTAGAACAACTAGCAATATAAATTTACCATCTGATGAACCGAGAACTAAGGCATCTAAAAGTATTAAAAACAAAGTGTTCATCTATATTTTGCCCTAACATACATATTGATAATTCCATTATTGTGTTTTTATTTAATCTTCAGGGTCAAATAATGATTCAATTGAAGAATCCATCTTAAATGAACTACGTCAATCAAGACCAATACTACCACTATCAACTGAAAGTAAAGCAGACGAAGACCAACATTTTGGTAACTATTTAGTATCGCTTATAAAAAACATACCTAAAAAAAAGAAAATGGCATTGCAAGCAGAAATAATAAACAGAGTCATTTCCATTATGGCAGAAGACTAAATTATTTATTTTTTATATTAATTTTATATGTAAGTGTTTTGTTTTGAAAAGTTCTAAAATATTAAGTTTATAAAGTCAAAGAAGACTATTGTTAAGTTTTGTTATTTTCATGATTTAAATAAGTATTTAATTATTTTGAAATAATAATATTTTATTTTGAGAAGTTGTAATTTTTTTTTAAATACAGTTTTATTACATTAACAAACACCTAATGACACAGTTATTTTTAATTAAAACAATTTATCATATTGGAATTCAACAGCACCATCACTTGAAAAATAATCTTTTAGTTTGTTTCTTATTATCTTGGCATTAGCTGAATAAGTATTAGTACCCAGTTGATTGACAGAAGCCAAAGCACCCATTTCCTGATTATTCATATCGCTATTAGATATTTCTGTATAATAGCGAACACCTACAATATATTATATTATATAATGATAAAAATTAATAAATAAAAATATTATGATACTTAAGAAATAATTACCTGCATTTTGTTCCGACATTTTTATAAAATTATGCAGTACAACCGCGGCTTTTGTAATTGCAATAACTGTTTTTTCTCCAGCAACTATGGGTTTTCTAAAAACACGCCACTTAGAAGACATAATACCAAAAGTATTTTCAATAGTGCGTCTGCTTCTAGAAAGCCTGAAAAGGAAAATATTTTAGTTTTATCAGAATAAAATAATATTCAATTTTATTTAATTTGTGAAAATTACCTGTAATTGAAAATAGATTCATTTAATGGTAATCGTTTTTTACCTCTTCCTGGGTATGGCCGCATAAGGTTTTCTAAAAGTGGAAAAGCTTCATCACCTACTGCATAATATGGGATTGGTCCACTTTTATTATCTATTTCTTTTTCAATAGGGAAACTTAAAGTTTTATTCAGAAAACCTTTTCCCATTTCTGAACTTGAAAAAACACCACCATCACTGCACCTTCCTGGTGCACCAATATCTACCACAGTGAAATTGTAACTAGCATCACACATTGCCAAAAGTATGATACTATGCGATCCCTTATAGTTAAAGTTCGTAGAACCAGTGTTTGCGAATGCCTTTAAAATAAACATATATCATGATTCATGAATAATATTAAAAACATAAATCATACCTGATGAACAATATGTTTGCCATCAATACTGCCTAAACAGTTAGGCATTTGCCATTTGTTTTCGAATTCTTTTGCTAATTGTGCCCATTTATTAGTGTCTGGCATAAGTAATACCTGAAATTTAAAGTTATGATTCATTATATAAAGGACTAAACCTTATACCATGGATGAAAATATATACTTTCGGGCTTAAAGTATCCCACAGAACAGTACAACATTGTAGTATTAAATTACTAACAGTTGATTGTCCTATACGGAAAGAAAACATTATAGATGTCATTGATTCCCCGGATGCAAGATATCTAGTAATATAAATTATAAACAAGTTAGGTTTATATGCTCATTCATATTATTATATATAATGTGAAAATTAAAGTGATATACAAATTATACTAGATACTAACCTATTCTCATTCAGGCAACTATCTAACAGTGAATAGGCTTAACATAAGACATTAGATATAATAAACTATTATAATTGTGTGAATACCTTAAAGTTGCACTTAAGATTTCTCCAACTGACAATACATCTGGTCGACTAGGAATACGTTTAATTTTTATACCTATTATGCATGTTAGTTCTTCAAATGTAGTTGAAGACATTCTCATAAAATTCTGATAGAGTGCAGAATTTGACAATTGCTGTTCATTTGTCAAACAATGACAATGGCCATGTACTCGCCTCTCTTTCAAAAAGGGTTTAATATACCATCTGGGTTTCGATCTGATAAAAAACATTTTTTTTTTTTTTTATATAGAAATATAATATTAATAAAAAAATTTTAAAAAAGCTGGGCCAGTGGGTGTCCCTCTGCTGTACAGTAGGTTACAAGTGGGTCACTGTAATGGATGATGTTAAATTTGAATTCGGTGATATAATATTCACAAAAAAAGAATTAATTAATTAAAATTTAAAAAAAAAACACACAACATTGAAAAATGAATACATTCATCGTTCCACTCAGAATCTAAATAAAAACAACCCAATTCTTTCTATATATGTTTCTTTGGAACTTTTCTACTTTACGGGACATCTTTTTTTTTGGTGGTCATTTTTTGGGTAAAAAAAATATTGGTGGAATCAGAATTTGGCGCACGAAGTTAGTTTTGAAGTTATAGCTAATCAAAGTTTTAACTAGAATATACCTGAATTTTAAATGAAGATTCTTTATTACACATGGAATGTCATAGGCTGTATAAAGTACAATTTAGTACAATTTGTTAGTAAATTGTGTACCTATTTACAAGCCTAAGATGGAAATTTACAAAACAAATTTATTTACCTTTGTTTTCTTTTTTTTTTATGTAACATATACAAATATACAAGTAAGACTTTTCTCCTGTGTACTTCTGTATTATAATTATAATAATTATATCCTACCATTTCTTAAGTTCTTGTAAAAAACTTCTACTAAAAAAAAAATTATTTAGTTTCCCTATTTCGGATTTCCCATTATCAAATATCAGCTATCAAGAGTCAAGACTATCAATAAAGGAAAAAACAATGATATCTATTATCTATTATCAAAGCAAATATTATGTTACCAAACCAATATGTTACCAATGTAAACCGATGGGAAACGTTTGGGAGACCGTTCATAGCGAACGGGCCTCGCCAATAAATGCACGTACACGCGAACGTATGTAGTGGAAAGCCTCCTTATGGCAAACAGGTAGTGGTAACACCGAGTACGAACACTGGCACACCGGGGAAGTTCTGCAAGGGCGACACAGTCTACTACAAAGCACATCACTTATCGAAGGCACATAAGGACTTCCATGCCGGATTCGCACCAAAATGGTGGGGACCGGTAAGGCTAGCAAAACGGGTCGGAAAAGGAGTTTTCCTTACCGATCAGCAACCGCCACGGAAGATACATGTGTCTTGCCTAAAACGCGCGCCCATAGGACAAAAATAAAATAAAATTTTTTTTTTATTTTAAAAAATTTTTTTTTTTTGTATTCACTATAAACATCCCTCTCTAGCACCATGGCAAGACAAGGGGACGACAGATGGGAACCAGTGGCGGCCCTGATCAGCCAACTCGGTTTGGTCCACACAGACATGCCGATAACAGCCGCGCAGGTACGCCGTATGCCACTACGTCAACTGCTACAGGACCCGGTGAGGGCGGCAATTTACAACCGTGGATGGGACGACCGGACAGCGGACGTGGAGCGGCGGTTGCGTCCACAACAGTCATCCACACCACACGGCAGCCGCACCAACTCCATCACACGGCAACAACGCCCACAACAAGCCGGACCCCACACACAAAGGGCCCCCACAGGGGCAACGAGGGCAACCGCCCCAGTACCACCCAGGGAGCCAGGACCGGTACCCGTGGTGGTAGGGGGAACCCAACCGCAGTAGTCAAGGTAAGGACGGAGGCGCAGCAAGCACGGATCAAAAAAAAATTCCAAAAGTTGAAGGAGAAAAGGTTGGAACGGGAACGCCAGGCAACGCAAGCACATAGGCTTGCCAAGCGCACCCAACCAACCTCGAATCCCGACACGGCCAGCTGCCCCCCAACCGAACCTACACCTCCGGAAGCCATGGAGGTTGACCAATCCGCGACCAAGGACGAAAAGGCCGAGGAGCGGGGGGGGGGGGGGGGTCAACCAGCCAAGCTCAACCACAACGAGCGTCGGACGAGGAGCAAACCTCCTACGACGCATGGTTGGATGAGCAAGACAAGCGGCTGGAGGGGCTACAGGGGGGGGGAAACGGTGTACCAACAACCCTTCTTCACCCCAGCCACATCCCCGACAAGGGAATAAATAATTAATTTTTGGGCGGAACCGTTTTCGGCCAAAATGAACCTTAGCCTTTTCGGCCAGTTCACTTTTCGGCCATTCTGGAATGTCCGTTTTCGGCCAGTACACTATTTTGGTCACCAATTAAAAATATTTTTTTTTCTATTTAGCTATCATATAATACAGTTATATTTACTACAGATACATTATAATATGTATTATCAATTTACAAAAAAAAGAACAAAAAGTTATAGGAAAACTTATTTTTTTTAATAACTAGCACATGCACACATATTCTCTATATTAAGAGTGATTACTAATTATAGTTGGGAATCCAACATCTACGTATACGATACGTTGAATCTATACGTTGATGGTCGATAAAAGTAATAACTAATAACTATCTAGGCGTATAGAATATCTTTCATCGTTATTTTCGTTCTATTATATCGATTGTTCATAAGCCATAACTCTGTTTAGTGTGTGTACGTACTACGGCGTGTTCGTATAGTCTTAATAGTCCGGTGTGTACTTAAATTAGTTTATTTTTTTATACACTATGACAAAATTTATCGAAAGTAATCGTGGTAAACGTATGTTAGTGTTTCAAAATTATAAATTTTCGTATGCAAACACTAAACTTGATGGAACAACGCGGTGGAAGTGTGTGGTTCGTTCATGCAGTGTTAAATTATACACTGATAAAAATGAAAATTAAATATCCCTATACAATTATTTTTTTTATGTAAATTGTAAATTATGTATTATAAATTGTAAATTATGAAAGTTGTGACTATATTTTTTACGTTTTTAACTTAATAATATTATGAAAATGTTGACTTAATATTTTTCATGTATTTTACTTGACTTAATAGGTACGAGATTTTAAAATAAATTGTAAATTGTAATTATGAAAATTGTGACTATATTTTTAATAATTTAATATACTTAATAAAATAATATAAATTGGTATAGTTTAATAAAAAGAAAATATTTTTAATTGGTGACCAAAATAGTGTACTGGCCGAAAACGGACATTCCAGAATGGCCGAAAAGTGAACTGGCCGAAAAGGCTAAGGTTCATTTTGGCCGAAAACGGTTCCGCCCAAAAATATATGTATTTAATAATTTAATACCCTGAAAAATATATAGGTACACATCCAACCTTTATACAAATTAAAAACCAAGAAATCCAATGAAACATCAAGGATTAGTGAAACAGTTAGGAATACACCTAAATGAGAAATTAACTTGGAAAATTCACATCAATAAAAAACTGTATCGAGGATACACAATTGTTCATTCTTAAATATGAAAATCCTACACATCTTGTTCTATATTTTAATACCCCGCAGATAAAATGTTATAATAACACCACTTACGCATGTCCAGTAATCAGTATGGGCTGCCGCTTCCCAAACAAAAATAAAAAAATGGAAAATTATCCAATACAAATTCTGTAGGATAGCACTTAAAGCCAAAGTTCACGGGAAATATTTTATATTTTCATTTTATTTTTTCCAATGTGAACAGTACTATTAAAATTAGAATCATTGTAAAATGCTGTTCTTTTTAGATTCTGAGCGGAGCGATGAATGTATTGGTTTTACAATGATGTATGTTTTTATATTTTTATATTTTTTTATTTTTTTTTTATTTTTGTGTCTGTCATCACGTTTTAGGACAGTAAAAGTGCTTGGATTTTCTTCATCAGTAGCTTTTCTGATAGGAAAGTGAATCTAGTTGGTACTTTGGGGGGTCAAAAGTATAAATTTCTCAGTAGTTTTCACAAGCGCCGGGAAAAACAACTTAAAAATTAAGGAAAAACGGGAATTTTTAAGCAAAATTGGTTTTCCAAAAAATCGATTTTGGTTTTTGGTGTAACTCTAAAACAAATGAACGTATATACATGAAATTTTCACTGGTTGTTTATATTTGCATTTTCTATACACGATAACATTTTCAAAATATTTTGATTTATTTTGAACTGTTTAGGGACATTTTCATTTTCCATTTTTTTTTTAGTTTTTTTTCTAAAAATAGCAATAAAATTTTATTTGTTGGTTGCGAAAGCTTGAAAATTTAATAGAAGGCTCCTAATATATTGTTTCAAAGGCAGATGAAAAATATTAAAAATCCTTAGTCACAATTTTTTTTTATAAGCATTTAAAGTTCAAAAATTGACAAAATATGGAAAAATCACGAAAATTAGCAAATTATTTTGAGTTAAGAATTCGTAAAAATTTTTCTTTTTAAATCTAAGATTTGAAAATTAAAAACAAGATTCCTTATAAGATTATCTACCTTTATCAAAAAAAAAATGTCTATAAGAAAGTCAAATTAAATTTTTATGAGCATTTGAAATTCAAATTTTTACAACATTGAATATTCACTCGATTTCCCGTGTAGCGATTTCCTTATTTTGTTGTAATTCAAAAACATATAACTGTAGATACATGAAAATTTCACTGAATGTTTATATTAGCATTTCCTATACACCATACAATTTTGAAAATATTTTGACTCTTTTGGAGCTGTTTATGGACATTTACAGCTTTCAATTTTTTTTAGTTTTTTTTTCTATAAATATCAATAAAGTTTTATCTGTTGGGCCAAAAAGTGTAAAAATTTAATACAAGGCTCCTGATATATTGTTACAATAGCAGTTGAAAAATATTAAAAATACATAGGCACAGTTTTTTTTATAAGCATTTAAATATCAGATTTTGACAAAATTTATCAAAATCTCGAAAATTATCAATCATTGAAATTAATAAATTATAAAATGTTCAGTTTTTATAGCTAAGGATTGCAAATTTAAAACAAAGGTTCTCATAAATAGTTCATACTGTAACCAAAAAATCTAAAAAATATATGAACACAGTTATTTTTTACAGACATTTTAAATTCAAATTTGGACGAAATTACATATTAAAAAACCTAGAATAACTATTTTAGTTATTTTGTTGTGATTGAATAATATTATTCGTGGGTACTTGAAACTTCTAAAGTGTACTATTATATATCTATGATAGTATCACGGTTTTTGTTGATGTATAACGCGTTATAAGTACCTAATGGACATTGTGATATGATTAATTTGGAATTTATTATAGGTACCTATTATAGGTCAATTTTTTGTTTTATAAGACATATTATATACATATATAATATGTCTTATACATAGACTGACATACCGTCTCCGCTCAGAATCGTTTTTCTTATACAATGATATTATATCGTTGAATTCAAATTTAATATCATCCATTATACAGTGACCCACTTGTAACCTACTGTACAGCAGAGCGACATCCACTTACCCACCTTTTTCTTAGTAATTTGATACATGAAAATCGAATTTGGGTTGAGTAGTTTATGAGTTATAACTTATAAGTAATTAAAGTTTAGACGAGCGGTGAAGTGGACAAACATTTCGCGGGGTAACCCCGAACCACTCCACTCCGCTCGACTAAACTTTAAATACTTATAACTCATAAACTACTCAACCCAAATTCGATTTTAATGTATCAAAATACTAAGAAAAATATTCTGCTTTGGAATATAAAATTAAAACCCTATGTTGTTATTCAAAAAAGTAAAAAACTTAAAACATTTTTTAATAAAAACGTTGTTTTATAAGCGACTTGAAACTATGTAAAAAAATATCTTCAAAAAAATTTACACTTTTTGAAATAATGAGTGTTGTTTGATAAAAGAATCACCCAGTATACACATTACACACTATGACATTCCTAGTTCTTATATAACTATATTATATTATTATGCATTATGCACAGATACGTAGGTTTACAACATTCATCAATATTGTCTTTAAGGATTAGTTTATCTTTAATTAATTTATTAATATTTTTTTGTTTAAAATTGAACGCTTGTAATTAAAAAAATATTAAAAGTGTTGTAATAATTATTACTAGGTATTTTGTAGTTGGAAGTTATTTGAGTTGAAGAACGATTATCCAATTTAAAGAGAATACACTGTAATGGTTTTTATGTCAAGTATTTCATTTTACGTCGAACATAATATTTTTATGTTCTTTGTCGCGAACTCGTGAATAAGATTTATTCAAGAGTGCTCAATGTCCACACCAGGGTAATATTTTGAATATAAAAATTATATTTCCACGTATTTGATAAAATACAATTTTACATAGTGAAATTAGGTTAAGAATAATCAAGTTAGTATCATAATATTCAAATATTGTATTATATATAATATACGCATATGGATATCTAATTTATGATGTAAATACATTTTTCTGTAAATCGTTTTCATAAATATTCCTTGAATTTAAGGTGAAAAACGAATTACTAATATATATATAGCTATTATATTTAAAATAGTTACTAAATAATTTTTGTTATTTCTTAGTTAATAAATTACAATATTTTACGTTTTTAAAATAATTTAATCATTACGCGTTAATTATTTGAAATATGGATGTACATTTTTTTTATCAATATCAAATATAGAAATTTATACGTATAATCTATGCACGTTATTAAAAAGAATATAGGTACTAATTATAATTAATTAAGACGTATAATTCTATGAAATGCAATATATTATCGTTCTTATTATTATTTTCTACGTTTTGTTTATGACGTATTAACTTGGAAATGAACTACCTATATATTGAACATGTAACATAAAGAAGTACAAAATTACTATGTACATAAGACACGAGTATTTTATTAAAGGGTATTGAATTAGTAATTACATAATTAAATACAAAATTTATAAAAAGTGTTCAAATAAAAAAAATTGCAAATATTTTATTTATGGATTTTTAAACTTTGATTATAATATATTATAATGATATAAATATAATTTTAAATACGAAAAAAAGTTTTATATGAAAGTTTTTTTACTAAATTTTTTTTACTGTTCATTAGTTTTCTTTCTGCTTTCTATCAAACTAAGTAGTCAACCGTCGAGAGAGATTTACCTGGTATGTTCATTATTTTATATTTTCAAGAGTTAGGCAACTTTATTTATTTATTATACATGATATATGTTGTGACATACAACTCAAATTAATATCACGTTAATGTTGATTGAAACAGAAAAGTTATGTTCAACTTATAAAACTAACATCTTATTTACTCCAACTCATAAATAAAATGATCAAAACATTCAAAACTTTGAATATCAATTTTTAAGAATAAAAAATAAATAAAAGTCCTAAATCCTAATGAGTGTTAAGTTTCTAGCTGCGATGGTAAACGAGATATTATAGTATAGCCGGATAGCGATCATTTACAAATATTTAAATTATTTTTAATAACATGGAAAAAAACATTCTGTAGATAATATATGTAATAGTATGAAATATTAAGACTTGTGTTTGATTGATATTTTATAAAATGTTAATCAGAATTATACCATAAAACTTTTCTTAACATATCTATTATACATTTTTTTAAACTGCTTTTCGTTGACTTTATTTTTAATCTTCTTCGATTTTTTCAAATAATTCAAATACAAAGAACGACAATTAATACTACATTCGAATTTTAAAGTTTCCTTTTTGTTTTCTTGGCTTATCCAAGTGCTCACCACTCTTGGTATTGTTTGTATATGACGCATAACGTTATTGTAGACTGAATGTGGTATTTCGTCCAAATATACTTCTACGTCCGAATCTGTTTCTTCGACAAATGCCGAATTGTTTTTGTCCAAATGTTTTCTAGAAAAATAACATTGTAATGCAAATTTTTAATTTTAATACCCACAGCCGCACAGAAATGTACAGTATGCCGTGCAGCGAGTATAGTTACTAGTGAGTATAGCAGTATTATAGGTATACCTACCTATACCTATTCCTAAAATCCTATTTCTTATAAATTATAATGGTATTACTAATTGTTAACTACATTATGTAAAGATCAATTAAAAAGTTTGACTTGGATCGGGTAAATTTTTTTTTTTTATATCTCAAGTGTTTTCGGGTGCTGTCAATCAAACCACATCAAATTTTCTTATTGTATAACGTGTAAATACAGACTGTAAATATAAATTTTTTGTTTAATAAAAAAAATAATCTCAAATGATCAGCGTTAGTTAATGGTTCCGCACGCCGCCACTAGTAGTAAAAAATAATCATCAAGATTTGTATCCTTATGTAGAAATTGCATTAAGAATTTTTCTTTCATGTCCTATATCAAACTGTTCGGCTGAGATGTAGTTTTCAGTATTAAAAAGGGTTAAGTCCTATTTAAGATCTAGAAGTTCTAGACTAGAACAACAGATGAGAGGCTAAATTGTTTGGCTGTTTTGACGCGATAGAGTCAGATTTAACATAACAGTTAATTTATGATGATATCATTGATACCTTTGCTAATGAAAAAGAACGACGTAAACGTTTTTAATTTTAACATATATCTATAATATTCTTTTTTAAATGTTGTCAATTAATCTACATTGAGGTTTTTGGTCGAATTAATAATAAATACATATACCTACTAAAATTATGTAATATTTGCTTCGATATAAATTTATTTTTTAAGTATACCTAATATACCTTTCCGATTATGAGTGTAGCGAAGAATGCAGTGATTTCACTATCATCTGTTTTTATACAAATACACATATTGGCATATTGCTGAAAAAATTCAGGTTGGGAGGGGGCGTTTTTTTTCTTACATGGGGCTCAAAATTCCTATAAATACGTCTCTGACCACTTACTCAACGAACACACCCAGCATATCCTCACTATATAAGCTATAGAACAAGAACATATAAATGCAGAAATGTAGGTTGCCAATAGGTTAATATTTGAAATCAAATTATTTGGATATTTTGTCTACATATTACACCGCGGGGTACTATCGCTATTATAGTTCATAATTAAATGGGTGTTTAATGTTTATATACAGGGTGTTGCACGATAAATATGTCAAACTTCTAGAGGTGTTTACTGTTTAGTGTTTCTACACCTCAAATGGAACAAAAAAGTCATTATGACCCCTGCCTTAAAAAATAATTATTGTTGTTAGATAAAACTGAAAATTTTCAACATTTTAAAGTTATAAAACATTTGTGTTATTCTTTTTAGCCAAAAAATCAGGTGGGAACCTTGTAAGATATATTGTCCTAATCCCAATTTTATGAGCTTTTCATAAATGTATTCAAATTAATTGTAGTACCTACGGTTTAGCAGATATGAACATTATTATGAATGAAACTTGGGTTTAACCAAGAAAACACAAACATGGAAATTATCACCCTTATTATTGATAATTCGATCATGGTCAAAACTCATAAGGACTTTTTTTGTTCCATTTGAGGTGTAGAAACACTTCTTGAAGTTCAGCACATTTATCGTGCAACAACCTGTATAAAAATATATTAAAAATAAAGTACTTACCTAAATACCTACCTTAGATACAAATATACAATTATTTTTAGTATATTAATATAATATAATTTGGGTAATTTATAACAAGTAGATATTATTATTAGCACATCTTATACAAATAAGAGATGAGCAATAGAGGTACAGTGTTGCATACTTAGTATCTTCTCATAGGAATGGCCGAGAGGGGAGGGAATAGGTACACATTTTGTATGCATAATATAAAATGTATTATGAATTATGAAGTGGTGTACGCGCTTTATATTATTAAAGATATTATATTTGTTTTATAAAACAACAAAAACATTTTATCGGCCCGTTCCCTTCATATATCCACGATCCACCACTGAGGAGGAACTCCGAGGAAGGTATTGTATTGTTGCGTTATGGCTATTACCTTGAATTTAGCACGAAATCTGAGCAGGGCATTTCGTCGTTGTCACCGAACGTTGTCACTGCATAACACGGCGGTGCTCGTAGTCGCCGTCGTCGTCTACATATTCTCCGTTGCGCAGTCGTCACTGTCACGGTCGCCAAAGTTTGGTCTGCCGCAGTCGCGGTGCCTCGAGAAGTCGAGAACCATTCAAAGGTGTGCGGCTCGAGCAGCGCCTCCAGCCGCGAGTCCGGCAGTCCTAGGGTGTGGGCGAAAAACGTTCTGCACACCTTCACCTTGATGTCGTCGTCGTCGCCGTCACCGCCGCCCAGCCAGAACTCGGCGGTCTGCTCGATGATGTCGTCGTCCGTGTCCACCGTCCGGTGCTTGAGCTCGATGCACGAGCACAGATGCAGGTTCTGCGCAACGCGCGTTTCCGGCACTCTGCGAAACGCGTCGTAAGCCGCGCGCCTGCCGGCCACCGACACCGTCATTGAACAGTCGAGATCTCAGTCCTCGTCGCAATCAGCGTCCAGCATATAATCGTACGACGCCACCAGCCTCTCGTCGAACAGCACCGGATCTGGCGCGGCTGCAAGGAATAATCACAATTTAATTAACAGTAGGTATGGGTATAGGTAATACCTATATGGCTATATAGATTATATAGGCTATATCGTAAAAAGGAATTTTATATATTATGAGTACCTATAAAATATAAGGTACCAGGTGATTCTTTTATCATGAACTACTCATTATTTAAATAAGTATTAGGTTTAAAAAAAAAATATATATATTAAATGGTTTCTAGTCATAAAGAACAACATTTTTTTTTTTAATATATCTATTTTATCCTTATAATTTTTAAGTTTTTTTTTATTTTTTTTGAAAGACAATACATACAGTTTTAATTTCGTCTTCAGAATAATTTTTTGAGTATTTTGATACAGTAAAAAGAATTTAGATCTAGTATACTGTATGTCTATGAGCTATAGGAAAGTATATAAAGTTTAGTGGACCGGAGCAGTGGACTAACATTTTGCGGGGTAACTGCTTACCACTCCACTCAGGCACGGATCCAGTACAAAGATCTGGATAGGGGGCAACAATTTTCTTACAACACAAATACAATTATAATAAAATATTATACTTAATTCTGAATTTAAAAATGTTATCATAATAGTAGGTAGGTATATATTATGTAGTCAATGTGATAAATAAATTATTGATTATCTATATATATGTTAAGGTGTATGACCGCAGTAGGCGAATGTTGACAGTCACCGGTGTAGGTTGACATATACCAAAAACCTTAGTGAATGTTGACGAAATTGTCTTAATGCGTTCATATACCGGTGATTGTTGACATTTACAGTCAGTGTTTGGTAAATGTTGACCACACTTGAAGCACAATGTATGTAAAAGGTATTTTTGTATTATTTTGTAAAATTATTTAGATGTTATCGCCCAGCCACAATATGCATTGGAGACGTTTGGACGTTAGTAATGTTATCGCATGAGACAATCCGACTGTCAATCGTTTGCTAGATAATATAATATAAATATACCCTCGTCAGTATCGACGCGTATTCTAAACCGAGCGCAACAGTTTAGTGTAATACAACGGGCCTTAGTGTAATATTTTATTAATATTATATTCGAATTAAAACTAATAATGGATAAAAGTATAAAAGATATTTTTATGAAAAGTTTAGTGCACTTTTAATCAAAAAAAGGGAAGATAATTGTTTTTATTTAAGCACTGAAAAATATAATAAATATATAAGTGAAGTTATAAATGCTAAAGCAAAAAAAAACAAACAACGAAGTGATTACAGACGATTAAATCGATTTGACGTTATGGATATTATGGATAATAATCATAAACTAATCGTCCCGTTAAAAGCAGGTGAAACTAAAATTATTTACTATGTAAAGAACGAAGAACTATACGACATTATGTACGAAGCTCATATAAAAATTGGTCATGGAGGTCGAACCAGAATGATGAACGAGTTGCAGAACAAATTCAAAAATATAACATATGAAGTTGTAATGTTATTTTTAAGTTTATGTGTTCAATGCCAAACCAAACAAAAAGTTCCGAAAAAAGGTATTGTAATCAAACCTATTATAAGTCGTGAACTTAATTCCCGGTGTCAAGTAGACTTGGTAGATATGCAAACTTGCAAAGATGGTGAATTTAAATTTATATTAAATTATCAGGATCACCTAACCAAATTTATTCAATTAAGACCTCTAAAATCTAAAACTGCAGAAGAAGTTGCACATCACTTATTAAATATATTTCTTATTTTCGGTGCGCCAAATATTTTACATTCCGACAATGGACGAGAGTTCGTAAATAAAGTTATATCAGAGCTGTGTTCAATGTGGGATGGTGTGAAAATTGTGCATGGTAAACCACGCCACAGCCAAACACAAGGATCCATCGAAAGGGCAAACCAAGATTTCCAAAATATACTGAGAGCTATGATGGAAGATAATGACACTACAAAATGGTCAGAAGTATTACCATTTGTCCAATTTGCGAAAAATACGACGTATCATCAAGGTATTAAGCAAACGCCATACGAAGCTATGTTTGGCACTAAAGCACAAAGAGGTCTTTTAACATCTTCTCTTCCACGAGAACAAATAGAAAAACTAGCAACAGAAGAAGAATTAGAACAAATACTTCAGTCTATAAGTAAGTATAAATTATAAAATTAAATTAAATATATTAATATGCAGTGACACCTTGTATGCATAAAGTGTGATCGATATATAGTAACTAAATAAGAATTTTTTTGACAGCTCCTCAAACTGACCCAGAAAATAAAGGAAGTGATGGCAATGAAGTAGAGGAAGAGTCTAACGGTAAAAGCGACGATAATCTTAACAATCAAGCAAATAATGATGAAGATAAGCTCAGCGAAAAAAGTGATGACAAAAACCAAAATGAATTATTAAGTATGTAATTTAAAATAATAATACCTATTACAAAAATAATTCAAACAAATATTTTGTATTTAAAAGACATAAATGAAAGGAAGGAGAATACAATTAAGAATAGAGCTTTGGCACTAAATGGACTTCAAACACAAGCAAGTGTAATGCTGCGATCGTCGAACCAAAAATTTCCGCCTGCTCAAGTAGGTGATACTGTTCGAGTGCGTGTTCCAGATATCGATCGAGGACGTATGGATTACCAAAATATCTTGGCTGTTGTAATGGACGTTGATAATGACTTCTACAAATTAGGAACAGAATATGGGATTATCAGTCAGCTGTACACTCGAAATCAATTTGCAGTGTGCAAAGAAAAATTGATATCGTTAAACGACGTTTTATCCGATAAGACAATTTCTTTGAGACAGGTATCGACAGCTGCTTCCAAAAGTGGTGGCCAAGGTTATGTAAGATGCAATTGTAAAAAAAAATGTAATACAAAAAAATGTAATTGTAAGAATGGGGGAATACTTTGTAACAGTAAATGCCACGATAGTTTACCATGTTGTAATAAATAAAACTTAATAAAGCATAAACTTATACTACCTAAACTTAAATATTAAAAAATTAATTTGTTCAACTATATTTATTTATGAATTTATTAGCTATCTATTTGATTATATATTATATTGTCGTTGTCACACTTGTCAACATTCACTAAATAACTATTGTGCATGTCAACAAATACTGGTAAATGTCCGCATTGTGAGATATTTGAAATAATTGATAACATTCACCAAAATGATTAGTGAATGTCGACATACACCGGTGACTGTCAACATTTACTGGCATGCGGTCATACACCTTAACATATATAATAATCCAACTTGATTTTGGAGACGAAGGAAACCGGTTTTTAACACTCATAAAAATAATAATAATAATTAACTAAATAGGTACCAATTATTTTCATATATTCACCGATAACGATGTCTGTTTCTTTTTTTTTCTTTATTTTATAATCGTTGACCTATAATAATGTACAAAGGTAATAAAAAAAATAATAAATAATGTTTTTAATACGTATGCGCGCTCCCTTATTTATTCGATCGATGAGATCGACATCTCTAACTCCAATCGTTCAGTCGTTTGTTGTATAGCATTACTAACAGATCTAATTTTTTTTCTCAAGTGTTAATTAAATATTTTATTTCAATAATAATAATAATTATTATTATTATGAGTAATAAGAGGTGCATCGTTTTCCATTGTGAAAATCGTTCAAATTGCATTCAGGCAATTTCATCGTATGCAATTCCAAATGGAGGAAAGAGGTATTTAATAATACCTAATACTTAATAATTGTAATTAATAATTGTATAAAGTGTACCCACCTAATGATTTAAATATTTATAGGTTAATACAATAATGGCTTAATAGTTGCAACAGGACCGATTTATTGGAACGCAAAAACAATATTCGTCCGAATAATAAAAACTTTAGAGTGTGCAATTGTCACTTTGAAACCAATATGTTTTTTACTACACAGCATAAGAGGTTAAGAACAAATTCTGAACCCACATTATTTGGTATGTGGTATATATACATTATTAAATAATATATCTGTTTATTATACTTCGCCTATGTTTCACTACTATTTATTATTATAAATACATAAACTTTAGGTGATATACCGTTCAAGTGGGTAAAATTCCGGTCCGCCTATTTATACCAACCTAAGCATCCATATTATGACGACGATGATGTTTGTATCGGTGTAATGGATGTAACTTGTCAATATTGCAATACAATGAAATCCAAAGGTAGTTTATTAGTGTATATATTTTTAGAATTTTGAATACGTTTTATATTATTTTCTTAATTAAAGGAGAATCTGCTGGTATGTGTTGTTCAAATGGAACTGTTCGTATTCCTAATATCGATGAACCACACGTTTTAGTTTGAACTCTTCAATATGCCTTAATATCGTATAATTTTTCTAATTTTTTTTTGGTTTTCTAAATGCATTTGACTGCGGGAGCCAACACTCCCCTTCAATTTTTTTTTTAAAATTTGACTCTAGTTGAATTTTTTGTATAGATTTGAATATTGTTAACAAGCAGGTGCCCCCTCTGTATCATCATTCTTTAATGAGCTAATCATTGGCAGTATTGTTTTTTCTGTTTTGGATTCTGGACATTTTATTTTAAACTCTTTAATGTGTTTTCCTACTGTATAATTTTTTCTACATTTTTTTTTGGTTTTCTAAAATGCATTTGCCTGCGGTCACCAACACTCCCCTAAAATTTTTTTTTTTAAGACTTGCAGTTTCCCTATGAATATACTCTCTGTAATGAACTAATTATTTCGAATATGTTTTTTCTGTTTAAGGTTCTGGACATTTTAGTTTGAACTCTTTAATGTGTGTTCCTACGGTATACACCGCTCTAAGTTTAATACGTATGGGTACCTACCTTCTTTGCATAATTATTATACAATGCACTATACACCTTGGAACACCTTATAGGCTGTAGGTATTTAAAACAATTATTAACAATTATATTTTAAATACATTATATACGCACCTATGTTTACACTTATTTTAAACATTTGATGAGCATAGATGGCGAGTACTATGGTGGTCACGTCGAACTTGAATGCATTGGTCTACTTTATCCAGGTCATACATTTCGTGTGTATATAGATCTAATGATCTTAATGCATTTGTAGATTAAAATGAATACCTATTTAAGATTTAAATGAAAATCTCTGTACAGGCTTAACTCATTAACTACTTATTAGATCTTCTTGATTTTTTTTTAAAACGAAAGAGTATTTCATGGAGAATGTTTATATGAATGAACATTTTAGGAAAATCTACCTGTGTATAATATTATATTGGTTGGTATCGGTTAATCGGGCGTGATTGTTGATTTGTATTATTATTTTTTATATATATATATAATATATATACAATAATATCTGCTAAGTAGTTTCAGAGTTAAGTCTGTATAGTTATAGTCCGTGTATTTATATAGTTAGATACATGAATTAATGTTTGTGGGTAGATTATACCTCTGGGAAGAATATAGGTTATCCAGTTATCTAAAATGTGTATACCTAGTTTAGACTCAGCGCACTCAGCACGGTTAAGACGTTACTGTTCTTTATTTTTGCCATTTTGTTCATTTTTCCTGTAAATCATAAATAATAATATTATAATAATATAGTTTTAGTATATTTGAAAAAAATGAACTACAAAATTTTGTTAACACGGCGCATTGTATAGGCAATTCAGCTACAACAGAGAAAATATTTTAGTAGTTTTAAGAAATTGTTTTCAAATTATCACATTTAACGCACAATGTATAAAATACGTGTGCCCGAACAGTACACCGCTCTAAGTTTAATAATACGTATGGGTACCTACCTTTTTTACATAATTATTATACAATGCACTATACACCTTGGAACACCTTAGGTTTTAGGTATTTAAAACAATTATTAACATTTATATTTTAAATACATTATATACGCACCTATGTTTACACTTATTTTAAACATTTGATGAGCATAGATGGCGAGTACTTTTGCTGGTCACGTCGAACTTGAATGCATTAGTGGACTTTATCCAAGTCATACATTTCGTGTGTAGGTATATAGATCTAATGATCTTAATGAATTTGTAGATTCAAATGAATACCTATTTAAGATTTAAGATGTTTAGATTTAAATGAAAATCTCTGTACAGGCTTAACTCATTAACTACTTATTAGATCTTCTTGATTTTTTTTTAAAACGAAAGAGTATTTCATGGAGAATGTTTATATGAATGAACATTTTAGGAAAATCTACCTGTGTATAATATTATATTGGTTGGTATCGGTTAATCGGTTGTGATTGTTGATTTGTATTATTATTTTTTATACATATATATAATTTATACAATAATATCTGATAAGTAGTTTCAGAGTTTGGTCTGTATAGTTATAGTCTGTGTATTTATATAGTTAGATGTATAAATTAATGTTTGCGGGTATATATTAGACCTCTGGGAAGAATATAGGTTAATTTACAAAGGGTTAAATTTGTTTTTTTTTTATTCGTCAGATTTTAGTACGGTTATGATGTTAGGATAGGATTTTGTATAAATTGGTTATATTAATCCACCTTTTTATTTTTCTAAAATTCATTTGACTGCGGGCGCCAACCCTCCCCTTCAATTTTTTTTTTAGGAATTTAACTCTAGTTACATTCCTTCTATAGACTTGAATATTGATAACCTGCATTTGCCCTCTGTATTGACATTCCAAAACGAGCTAGGTAATCATTGTGAAGTGTTTTTTCGGTTCAAGAATCTGGAGTTTGTAGTTTGAACTCTTTAATATGACGTCTTACCATTGTATATTTTTTTATTTTTTTTTTTGTTGTTTTCTAAAATACATTCGCCTGCGGGCGCCAACACTCCACTTCTATTTTTTTTAGGAATTTGACTCTAGATGAATTTTTTGCACAGACTTTTTTTATTGATTACCTGCAGGTGCCCTCTGTATTGACATTCTAAAACAAGCTAGGTTATCATCGTGAATTGTTTTAAGATTCTGTGTAAGATTCTGGAGATTGTAGTTTGAACTCTTTAATATGACGTGTTATTATTGAATAATTTTTTCAAAATGTTTTTTTTTAATTTTCTTTAATGCATTTGTTTACAGGTACTCTATGTATTATGAATAGTTTTATTAAGATTCTGGAAATTGTAGTTTGAATTCTTTAACCTGTGTTCCTCATTCTGTGTTAATCATTATAAACTGTTTTTTCTGTTTATGAATCTGAAGATTATAGTTTCAACTCATTGATATGACGTGTACTTATTGTATATTATTTTCTAAAATGCATTTGACTGCGGGCGCCAACACTCCCCTTCAATTTTTTCTTATGAATTTAATTCTTGTTGAATTTTTTATATAGACTTGATCATTGATATCCCGCAGGTGCCCTATAAATAGTTTTTCTTTTATGAGCTAGTTTTTTCTGTTTTATATTCTGGAAATTTCAGTTTGAGATCTCTAATGTGTTCCAATTGTATAATTTTTTCTAAAACTTTTTTTAGTTTTCTAAAAAAGCAAAATCACTAAGCACACGCAGCACGGTTAAGGCGTACTGTTATTTAGTTTTTCCATCAGGATCATTTTTCCGTAAATCATAAATCATAATTCATAATATTATATTAATAGTTTTACAACATTTTTTTAAATACAAATTTAAACACGGTGCTTTGGATAGGCATTTCAGCTACAACACAAGTCATTGTTTTTGTGCACCATTATTAAACAATATACGTGGTTCAGTGTTTATGTACAACTCTAGGAAGCCGTTATAGTTACATCTAAAACCGTGTAAGTAATGCAAAAGCAGATCTCACGGCGTCTTGTCGTCAGTTCCAAATGGAAAAAGTTTCCATTTAGGCTACAGCCTACCAGTGGCGTAATTTGGTCATGGTTGTGGGGGGGGATGAAATGTATGTACATTTGACCAATTACCCCCCCCCCCCCCCCCTCAACATTTTTTTTTTAATCGTATAAGGCATAAGCTATAAGCAATAAGCACCCCTCAATACAAGAATACAACTATTATGATCTGTATGTAATAACTAGTAGCCGGAATTATATTCTTTTGCATATTTTTTTTTGAGTCTATGCAGTCAGACGGGGGTTCGAAATCTTTACAAATCATGAAACAGGTGAGTTAATGGCAAAAGTTTATTTTGCATATTTGGGAATATTTCAAGATAAAAGAATATTTTGTATAATAAAAAATATTAGAGAATATATCGATTAATTTTTGTAGATGTTCGATATTTTTTGTTGCAGTGGCCTAAATAATATAAATAGCACATATAAAAACATTTTAACCGACCGTTGTACAAATATGACATCAGGGAACATGGAACAAAATATAGTTGTCAACTGTTTTCAAAAATTTTCTTAGTTAAAAATTTAAAATAATTAAATATTAAATCAAACTTTTCTTAACAAGTAGTATTTTTTATTATGTAGGTACCTATTTATATCAGGTTTTTATATTATTTTGCATATTATGTACCTATTTATTTATATGAGTTCGTATTATTTGCTTAATTATTTTGCATATAAATGCATATTTTTAGTTCAAGAGAATATTTTAATAAAAAAAGCATTTTTTTTTGCATATTTTATTATTATTTTTAAAGAATATTGGAAGAATATTTTCAACTTTTTAAGAGAATATTAGCATCTTATTTTGGCTATTTTAAAAGAATATAATTCCGGCCCCTAGTAATAACTAATATTGTATATACAGTGTGATCACGATTTTAGGTACCACTGAATATCTCAGATGGCTGACTTTGTATTGAAATGGGGTTTTCGGGAGGTGATAGCCGATAGGAAGCACTTAAATACATATTTTCAGACCAGTTTAAAATTTTTAGCTCACTCGGTATGCGCATGCGCAATTTGACTTACTTTTTGTTAAATGGCAACCCCACTTTTTTTCTACAGATTCGGGTAGAGTATTTTTTTTTAAACATTTTTTGTATTGAAAGTTTTTCTATTTATAAAACTGACCAAGTTAGAGAAAGTCAAATTTTGGATTTATTCATAATACGTGTTTAATGCAATTTGCATTTATAACCAGTTGAAATAATAAAATAAGTGCCAAATAAATGTTTGATTAGGGGGGGGGGGTGGCTGAGTGGACTAAGGCGTCGGTTGTGGCCGATTTCCGTCCGCCATTAAACATTTATTTGGCTCTTATTTTATTATTTCAACTGGTTATAAATGAAAATATCATTAAACACGAATTATGCATAAATGTTCAATAAATGTTCAAAAATAAATACTCTTCCTGAATCTGCAGAAAAAACTGGGGTTGCCATTTAAAAAAAAGTAATATTGCGCATGCGGCATGCGCGTACCGAGTGAGCTAAAAATTTGAAACTGGTCTGAAAATATGTATTTAAGTGCTCCCTATAACCTCCCGAAAACTCCATTTCAATACAAAGTCATCCATCTGTGATATTCAGTGGTACTTACCTAAAATCGTGATCACACTGTATATGATAATATTGATGGATGATTATATATTTGTATAATATTATGGAGATTCAGGTGATTTTTGTATTATCTATGAAATATATATTAATAAAATTAGTAGGTACATAAATGTGTTTGACGATTAAAAAAAAAAAAAAATGGTCAAGGGGGGGGATACGACACCCAAATCCCCCCCCGTAATTACGCCACTGCAGCCTACAGGCAACTATTTATAATAATATTTCTGTAAATGAACATACGATTTATCAATAGACCGTATCATAGGTACTGAATATAATATATAAGTTCTAAGGTATGATACAATTCTACAAAAATAAAGACAGTGTTAAAAGGAATAAAACAATTTGTATTTCTGTATAGTTCAGCATGTAGTATAGGCTTATTGGGCACAAGTTTTATTATAATTTTAAATTGTACCTAACTTAAATTAAATATTGATATTTACATTGTGTCATATAAGCAGGGCTTCTAAGTTCAAGCCCCAAAAATTATTAAATAAGCATGCACTTATTAAAAACCTATTAACCTATTAAAAAAATGTATGTTAATATAATAATATCAATACAGTAATATTAAAATTAAAATTATGAGTAATATGCACTAAAAAATATAAAAACCGATGAATACCTGTGAATAAACCTATTAAACTTCACATACTTAACCATCGTACCATCGTATAACCATTGAAATTAATTTCTATTTCATCTAGCATTAAATAGGTACACCTTAGTAAGATTGATATACAAAATGCATGAACTTACAAGCCCTGCATATGAGTTATGAATTTTAACTAAGAATCCGCTCGGCCACTCCATCCCCCAAAAAAAATATTGTTCATTAAAATTCGACACTTTAAAAAAAAAAAATGATAATCACTTGTTTGTTGCGCTCTCTCGGATAATTTAAATCATAAACATCCCTCGACTTGTTATGTAAAACCACTTTGGAAGGGCCTTGAACACCTCGGACCTCAAATAAATAGCTTAAAAAGAGTCAGAGTTCGCTGTTGACCTGCAACGCGACCGCACGTTGTACGGTTATATTCGCTCCGTTATCGCGTTTCAGTATGTAAACAGTTAACAGTTCTCGGGTTTCACTCCGTTGAACACGTTTTCATTCCAATATGAATAACACTACCTCTCCGAACATTTTTATATCCAAACGGTCGCTGCCATCTTCTCCAAATTCACCTATCCAAATGGGGAAAAAAACTAAGTCATTTGTTTCGCCAAATAAATTCGCTGTCCTAGCTACCGAAGAGGACATCGAAATCCAACACGACACCTCTAATGTTATTTCTAATATAACCAACGAGTCTACACTTCATCATAACCAGGTCAACAACAGGGCTCCGCCAATATACGTTCAAAACATCACCAACTTCTCCGCATTTAAAAACGCGTTAGTTCAAATCACCGGCCAAAACGGTTTTTCTTGCAAGTCCACGTCTTCCTTTTTGATTATTCGTCCTCACGGACGTATCATGTTTAACTTAATCATGAACCATCTAAAGGACACCAGTGCCTTTTTTCATACTTTTATGCCTCCACCACGTCGACCCTACAAGGTCATTATCAGAAACTTGCACCACACTACACTCATCCCCGATATATCTGATGCACTCTCGGAGTTAGGTCACCAAACCAGCCGTGTCACAAACGTCAAAAAAAATGGTCACCCATGCCCACTTTTTCTTGTGGAGTTAAAACCCAACACCAACAATAAAGAAATCCTAAACTTGTCTACTATTTTGCACACATATATCAAAGTCGAATTTCCATACAGGACCAAGAGTGGTCCACCTCAGTGCCGTAACTGCCAGAACTATGGTCACACTGCGAACTATTGTCACCATCCTTCAAGGTGTGTCAAATGTGGGGGCGACCACCACACCGTCGACTGCATCAAACCCAAAACCAGCCCAGCTAAGTGCTCCCTATGCATGGGCAATCACACCTCCAACTACAAAGGATGTCAAATATACAAATCTCTTCTCAAACGACGCAGAACCACTCATTCAAAACAACAGAATCCGAATCCGGTACTCAGTTCTTTTCATCTCCAAACTCCCCCTCTCCCTCCCAAAACTTCTTACGCATCCGCTACTAATTCTAAAAATATACCATTACCCAATGTTCACACAACCGATAACCCACTAACAAAATTCTTATCTGAACTTTCCTCTCTAATCTCTCCCCTCATCACGCTCCTTACAGCTGTTCTAAATAAACAGCCTGTTACATAGTGCATTACCTTTATTATCTCATAATTAATTTAATTAAAATTTTTTTTTTTAATCGCCAGAAACGTTAAACTAACTATTGTACCTTATAGGTCTTCAACTCATATTTATATTAATATTAAGTTAATATATTATCACGTGCTGGGTGTTATCAATGGATAACTTCCCAATCATATTATTTCACTGTTAATTTTATATTCCTTTATCAAATCTAATTATTATACTATTAACTGTATAGATTGTAGATGTATTTTAATAAAAAAAAAAAAAAAAAAAAAAAAAAAGAGTCAAAATATTTTCAAAATTGTATGGTGTGTAGGAAATGCTAATTTAAACATTCAGTGAAATTGTATGTATCTACAGTTATTCGTTTTTGAATAACAACAAAATAAGGAAATCGCTACATGAGAAATCGAGTGAATATCCAATGTTGTAAAAATTTGAATTTCAAACGCTCATAAAAATTTAATTTGACTTTTTTATAGACATTTTTTTTTTGATAAAGGTAGATAATCTTATAAGGAATCTTGTATTACATTTTAAAATCTTAGATATAAAAAGAAAAATTTTTACGAATTCTTAACTCAAAATAATTTGCTAATTTTCGTGATTTTTCCATATTTTGTCAATTTTTGAACTTTAAATGCTTATAAAAAAAACTGTGACTAAGGATTTTTAATATTTTTCATCTGCCTTTGAAACAATATACTAGGAGCCTTCTATTAAATTTTCAAGGTTTTGCAACCAACAAATAAAATTTTATTGATATTTTTAGAAAAAAAACTAAAAAAAAATGGAAAATGAAAATGTCCCTAAACAGTTCAAAATAAATCAAAATATTTTGAAAATGTTATCGTGTATATAAAATGCAAATATAAACAACCAGTGAAAATTGCATGTGTATACGTTCATTTCTCTTAGAGTTACACAAAAAACCAAAACCAATTTTGCGTAAGAATTCCCGTTTTTCCTTAATTTTTATGTTGTTTTTCTCGGGCGCTTGTGAAAACTACTGGAAAATTTTTACTTTTGACCCCCCCCCCCCAAAGTACCAACTAGATTCACTTTCCTATCAGAAAAGCTACTGTTGAAGAAAATCCAAGCACTTTTACTGTTCTAAAACGTGATGACAGACACAAAAATAAAAATAATAATTAAAAAAAAAAACACACATCATTGTAAAATCAATACATTCATCGTTTCACTCAGAATCTAAAACAGTGTGAATAGTTCACTTATAAACATAACATAGAGTGTTTTGTTTATAATTTCATGAATAATGTTATTACCAATTATTGTATTTTTATTGCCTTATTAAAATAATGTACAGGTAAATATATTGCCACAAAATAGTTGTTACCAATTTCGCACTTTAAAATGTTTGTATGTTATTGTACATTATTGATAATTATTTACAAATTTCTAAGCACGATATTTTAATACGTTATATTATTGTATTACTTCGTATTTACTTGTACCTAAATGACGAATTGAAACGGGTCGACGGTAGTTATCAAATATCAACCATTTGATCTTCCTCATCTACTTAAAAATTTCTTATTAATGTAATATAATTTGTAATATTTTAATATTAAAATCCAACAATTAATAAATTAAAACCATTAAATTTATCTGAACTAACATTGATGCATTCATGTATAAATAAATTACACAATATTATATACTGAATTTGTTTTGGAAATTTTACTATAAATTAACTTTATAGTAGGTAGGTAGGTAATGTTTTTTTTCAATTCTACACAATAATAACATAGCCGTAATAAAATAAAAAATGTAAATCTCATTAATTGTATTACTTTCTTATGTAAGTACACTAAATTATTTTTTTATTTAAAATCCGCAATCTGTTTTTTTTTTAAAGGTCCATACTAACTAGTATTAACTTCGATGATTGGATTTTAAACTTCATCAATTACCTATATAAGCAATTGATCATGTATTCATGTTTAACACTCTTATAGATTTATTATCGATGTGATTATATGAATAGGTAACTACTTCTAGGAAAACTACTGGCATAGAATGTTGTACGATGCTGATAGCGTAGTTACCAAATTCGAATAAACTTATGTAAATATGTAATAGTTTTAAAGTTCAATAAATCATTTATTAGTAGGTAGTTGTAGATGACGTTCACATAAGATAATATTGTACTTTTTAGTTCCCAAACGTTTCGGTTTAGGCCCTTCTAAAACGTACTCCCGGAGTCGGAGGGTCCTCAATTTTCAACGCAGTGACACCTCTAAATCAAATTTCTGCTCTCAAAAAAGCCGCGTATCGATCTAAAAATTGACAAATTGACAAAACAAAATTACTCGCTAATTTTTTTTTTGAATAATTTAAATTTTGAACTCTTAATTTACCTACTTAATAATGTGTTAAACAACTTTTAGCATCTGGGAAATGATGTAGGTACGATTCTGCTTTGATCCTTGTAAGTTTTATAGGAGTAGGACTTATATTGTAGGATTTAGGTTTTTGTTAGATTTTTCAAAACCAAAATTAAAATTCAAGTTTTAGGATAAAAAGTTATTACACGTGTTGGGAATTCTAAATGTGTCTATTCAAAACCATTTTAAAACTAAATGTTTAGGCATAATGATATACGGGGTGTTGTGACTATTTTAGTCCAATACATAATAAAAACAGCTTATAAATTATTATGTCATATTAACTAGAAAAAACAATTCATTTTATTCTATAAACTAATTATAAAATAAATAATAAATATTTAAATTTGTATTGGATATTTTATAACATTAAACTATTGTTTGATATAGTACAAATTACTAATTGGATTGATTATATTGTATTACAATATTATAATATTTATTAGTAATTATTGAGATAAAAAAAGAAAATACATTGGAATATTGTAATTTATTATTTGTCCCCGGACACAGTGAGCGATGTAGGTACAGAACTACAGACCTGCATTTGTCATTCAAAATTCTAGGCAGAGTTATAATACATAAACAGTCAAACAGATGTATTATAGTTATGTCATTATATTATATGCTGATATAGGTTCATTATACATATTAGTTACCGACAGCGATGGGAAAATAGTCCAACACAATATTATATACTGAATTTGTTTTGGAAATGGATATATAAATTAACTTTATAGTAGGTAGGTAGGTAATGTTTTTTTTCAATTCTACACAATAATAACATAGCCGTAATAAAATAAAAAATGTAAATCTTATTAATTGTATTACTTTCTTATGTAAGTACACTCAATTATTTTTTTATTTAAAATCCGCAATCTGTTTTTTTTTAAGGGTCCATACTAATTTAATGAAATAATGAATACCTATATTTTATATTTTATAGTATATCAATTAAAGTTATATTACAATATTCTAATAATATAATATTGTTGTATAAATTATAAAATAATCTGATATAAATTGTATTTTATATCAAATATTATAATATCATTATATTTTATTTATAATATGTGTACACAGACTGTACAGTACCATTATTGGAGCAATGTGTGACAGCATATTCTTAAAGAATCCAATAGTAGTGATATCTAAAAACAGATTTAAATTGATCAAACACTTATTAGACCCTTAAATAATTAAAACCCTTTATTGTTTTAATAAGGCATACTCTTTTTATTTAAATAAATTATTATTATTATCTATATAATATATAATTATTATGACCAAATTCTTAAAAATGCTGTAAATTGCTGGTTACATAATGGACAGCGTTGCGGGTCTAATAATATTAGGCAATCACCACACACAGCTATGTGTCCACATGGTATGAACGCATGCGTTTTCTCTGAAATAGAGCAAACTACACACATTCGATCAGAGTTGGTAATTGGAGGAAGAACAGACGGAACCTGAACAAATGGTAAATTTTCTATTTCCAACATTCTTATTCTATGGTCAGTTCCCATCATCCGTATCATATCAGGATCTAATTCCTCTTCAATAATAAAATCTTCTTCATTCCCTGTAATATAAAATAATTATTTGGGTTTGTCATGTGTAAGAATTTTATATAAATATAAAATATTAGTTATTATTTATCTGAACATATGGTAGTACGCCGGGCAAGTCCTATCAATACCAATCTCCAGTGTATCTTTTCACAAATGGATTCAGCCCCGGTTATTCTAACTCTCAGATATCAGCTTTCTCTTAGGATGGACTTTTGAAATTTGAAACATAGATTAAGCTTAAGGAACTTAAGACATTGTACTCATTTGAGCCCATAATACTAAGCCTTTTGGGGAGCACTTCAAAGTTTGAATTTTTGTTACTGGCTGACTGGCAAATCATATGTTTCAAAGAAAATAACCTGTAGATGATTGAAATCTATTTCAGTTGTTGACAACACCAAAGAGACAAAATAAGAATAAACTGGCCAAGTGATAAGCAATTAAGTTAAAAGATATCTGTTGCATGTAAATGTATTTGTGTATTAAAAGGTTATTGATTAAAGAAAGATAAACTTGGCTACAATGTAGATATCAATACTTGGATAGGCAGAATGTTTTTGAAGTGGACTATGCCCTTTTTTTCACAGTTAGGTTTTTGTTGGATTACTATTAACAAATTAACTTACAATCATTGTCCTGTTGGTTTCCACTTTCATTTTGTTGAATGTTCACCATTTGATCATCTAGAATTGATTCGAGGTTATTTACAACAAGCAAGCATTTTTTTTTAGGTAAGTAAACAATGTATTAAAATTATGGATCTTTTTTCATTAAAATTGTTATAATACTTCAATAACTTAATATAAAACAATATATTATGTAAATACCTATATTTTCCAACAGAGGGCCATCATCTACATTTTCTGCCTGAAAATTGTCTTCAATTCCAAGATCATTTGGTTCATTAACGTTCAGGATATTGTCAAATTCATGGTCGCCATCATCTATTGTCCCTAATTCATTGGTTTCATCGTCACTTACTGGTCTATTGTAGCTTTCATTATCGCTCTCAATTAATACATCTTCTGGTTCTTGATTGTTATCTATAATTTATTGGTGATTTTGAATTTGTATACACAGTAAGTTGTAACGGGAATATCTGACAAATGAAATAACTTTTGTTATCATCAATATTTTTTATATAATTTACTGACGCCTGCTCTACATGAATAGTGTACAATTTTTAAATCTGTTAAATTTTTTTTGAAAAATTTAAAATAGAAAAATTTGTGTTAAGTTTGTCATATTGTTTATTTTTAAAAAATAATGTTAAATCTTATTACGTTTATTGTAAAGTTTATCCAGTCATCAAGAACTTTTAAATTCAAATAGTATAAGCTTTTAAAAAATATTACCTGATTTATAAATTGGCTATTTATAATTTTTCAAAAAATATGTATATAAGATTTAAAATTTTTTATTTTTTATTTAAAATAAAAAAAAATGTTTTACTATATATTATTATGTAGGCTGTAATGAAAGAGTCTGTAAAAATTATCAATTGGAACAAAAGTTATTTTATTTGTCAGGTCTTCCTATTACACAGTGTATATTGTCTTTTGCATATGGTGGATTACCTTCTTGTTCTTGAATTCCATAGTCTTCTTCAATTTCATTGTCATATGTTATGTTAAGTGAAAAATTTGTTAATCGTTCTTCGTATGATGCCACGGAATACGAACAACGTTTCAAAAATTCTTCTATGTTAATGAGACCAAGATGTAGTAACTACTGTTGTTGAGTAGCATATTTTATTTTTACACTATTAGCAATAAATTTTCCTCTTGTATTCCTTGTGGGATTCAGCCCATTCGATAGTTGGTTTACTACGATCGATGTACCTTGCATTAAATTACACAACTTATCTATAACAAAATAAATCAAACAAGGTCATGTTAGTAACAATTAAAAGCAAATACCCTGCTTATATATTATTTTGTTTTTGTATTACTAAAACAATATATATATTTTTTTTTATATTTTCTTTTATTCTTCAAGAAGATAATAGGCTTCACCAAGTACAGTACCTATGGGCTATGAGGATTGGGGGTGTATATTATATTATCATTGTATGTATAAGTTTAGTTTGCAAAAATTAATAAAAGTGTATTATAGTTATAAATGTGTGTGACATATATTACAAAGGTAAAAAAAAACATACCTATATACTTAAAAGAAAGTTAAATGAACTAATGTAAGTATGAAAAGTATGTTATTTTTTATTCACACATAAATTATCATGTCATTTTTACTTTGTATTTTCATCTGTAAATTTATTTACTTGAATATTTTTATTTTTTATTTTTTATTTAAATTTTCTATTGTAACCTTTTTTGCCTCACAACAAGCAATACTTATTGGGATAAAAATTAATCAAAAAGCAGTTATTTTATTCAACTGTATAATTGTAAATGTTTATTTGATTAAAAAAAAAGTAAAATTAAAATAGATACTGACTAAGAAATGTCCACAGATTTGGGTGTGCCACTCCAAAGGAATATCTCAACTTATTGTGAAATGATTCTAGATGGTTGTTTGTTCTCCTAGGTTGATTATGAACAGATAATACATCACATCCTACTTTGGCAATCCAAAACCTATTAAAATGTATGTATCAGCATAGGTAATAATTTAAACAAATAATTTTTCCTAATCTAACCTTTCATAATAATCAAATAGTAGGTTCACATTAATATCATTTCTTCGTGCATATCTCTTTACAGATCTTAGGCCTTGATCGATTTTATCTCCAGGTAACAAGGGTAGCACCATAATGCGTCTTAATGTATTAAGAGCATGTCGATTTTCATTCACCAAATTTAAATACCCAAGACTTTTCATCTTCTTCCACACTGCCTATAGTCCGCGCAACGAAAACTGGCCGGTGACTGGTGCGACTCTAGTGGCAATTGTCAATAAGTGGTTATTAAAACAACACACCGCGTGTGCCTATTGTATAACATCGCAGCAGCGACGCGTAGTTTGAGAACCCGCGGCTAGCGGCACGTTCATGGCGGGCGGGTTTCGGGGGTAACCGGCCAGTTTTCGTTACGCGGACTATAGGAAGAAGAAATATATAAGTTTTAAAATATATTTAGGTAAGTACTAAAAAACTATTAAGAGAGCACTACACCCGCATGCATTGGCTCTGTCTTACAAACGCATAACATACCTAATATCAAATTTAATTCTGAATAATCTATTTAATTCTGTTATGTGAATTAACCTATTATCAAATTTAAAAGTAAGAATATTATCTTGTGAATATCATAGGTTTCATTTTATATTTTAATTTAAAAGTGAGTTATGAGTATCTTTAATTTAAAATTGTTTGTACGTCTTGCAATAATTACTAATAAATTGCTTCAAAATTAAAATATACAAAAACCTAAGAGATTCACTAGATAATATTCTTACTTCTAAATTTGATAATAGGTTAATTTGCTCCAATATGAAAACTAATAGAGTTAAATGAATTATTCAGAATGTACAATTTGCCATGTCATGCATTTGTAAGTAGGAGACAACAAATGCTGGTGTAATATGTCCTCAATAATTGTAAATAGTAAATATAATGTAAAATCATTTTATTTACTTGGTTGTGATGAAACCAGCAACCAATCCGTCTCGCAGAAGGAAAGTTGTCTTGCAATGTTTTACTCAATCCAGTTTCAAAATCAGTTAGTATTTTACGGGGGTTAAAGTGTGGTAGAAGTTGAGTTTTAATGTAACTTAACACAGCTTGGTAACTACATTTCTTCTTGGACTCCATCAAAGCATAAACTAGTGGTATACTCTATAAAAAACAAATAATTTAACAACATAGTGTAAGTAGGTATTTAATTACATATTGATAGTTTATACTTATACAATAAATTAAGTAGGTAATAACTTACATGATTTTCTATTATACCGTGTAATGTCAAAAGTTGGTAACATTTAGGCTTTGAAGGAACTATTCTAAAAGTGGCATCAGCATGTAATTCTCGCTTACACATAGTAAGAGCATTAGTTATCAGAGACTGTGATGCAAATACTATAGAATGTTTGCCATTTGTATCCTGTACACAAGATAAAAAATTAAAATAATTTATCTTCTTCAGATTTGTATCAAATATGTTTAATATGAGTTTACCTTTATAAACTACTTCCCCATCAACACTATAACTGTTTAAATTTCCGGCTATAAACTGATTGGCCAAATCACTTAAGGTCTCGGGAATCATTGGAAGTGACAATGTTCTTGCCCTTCTCATAAAACTCTCAGCCGAATGTTTAGTGTAATTTGAGGCTGATTCTGGAAAACTAAATTTTTTTTTTTAACAATACCTATTTAAATATATTTTAATATAAACAAAATAGACAATACTATACGTGGTTTTCTATTAATCATATATAACACGTCTCATTATTTGAGAAAAATTAACTATTTTGAAAATATTTCTTTTATATAATTTTAAGTTCTTAAAAAAATATTTTTGGAATATAATCATATTTCTTATGGTTTTTTTTTTTAGTTTTATTTTCATTGACAATATGTATTTCTAATTTCATATTCCTAAGCATAATATAACTCAGAATATTTTGATCTCTACAAATCAAATTTCCGACAAGTAGTTTATTGGTGGACTACATTTTATGGGGTGTACCCCTAACCACTGAACTCCACACATCTAAACTATAACTCATAAAAGCTACTCATCCAAAATTCAATTTTTATAGATCAAAATACTCCATAAATATTTTGCTTTGGAATAAGGAATTTTAAAGAATAAAAAAATGAAAACGATAACAATGAAAATAGTAAAAAAAATGTTCCAATGGTATGTTTTATTGTGTTAGTATTTACATGAAAAAAATAATAAGACGATAAGACCTGAATTTGGCCAATAATATCCCCAAATAAAAATATAATTCGGCACAATCTATTGAACATTTTTGCCAACAAGTAAGATCAATGCATTTATCACTCCCCTCAGAATCTATCTTGCTTGGTGAATCAATATGTAGATTGTTGGTATATACTTTTTAAATAGGGTTCAACTTAAAAAAACTGTATAATAAATAAAGAAAATATAAATTAAATTTTAATTTATGAAAAATAAGAAATTAACCTACAGCTAAGGTTTACCCTCAGTGTTAGGCAGAATAATGGTATGGAAACGAATACCTGCATTGTGTATAAGATATAGGCTCGTAGGTCGTACTGTCCTATTGACACGGCATTCGTCCTTAAAATAACTTTTAATTTAGGCTACCAAGTGATAGAACGGACATACCTACATATGGTTTTTCAGATAATCTAACGATTTTATAATCAACAAATTAGTGCTTCCTCGTCATAAATTTGAGTCAGTGGAATCAAATCCGTAGCAAATCTCATTTCCAAACGCTTTTTAAATTGTGCCATACCCACCTTTGCGAACAAGAAAGTGTGTCTGGATGGTATACTAACTTGTGTTTATTTACATGATGCAACCATTGTCTTACTTTAGAGTTTGACTCTATTCAGTCAGGCTGCATGCCATAGGGGCGTAATGGCAAAGAAGACGAATCCTTTGGTAAATTACTTGTACTGCTTTTAACAGTACCTAATGTATTATATTTTTTAGATAAATTGATCAACTTCGCTGACTGGTTTCTTCTATGCCGGGCCTCCATACCAATTAACCAAAAAAATAGTCCTTGAACAACAATAAAACGAACGACGTAACATTAAGCAATGATATATTGACTTGGATATATTAGATTAATAGAAATATGTATCAATATTAAATATAATCATTACATACTTGACTAAGACTGTGGAAGGTGGAAGTATTCTTGTAAATATATTTTTAATTACAGACTGTCTAAATAACTGAAGTAATAACCAGTAACCACGCTATTACGCTTATAAGTAATAACTAATTAAGTAATAAGCATAGACATAGACCTATTAACTAGTTAATAGGTCTATGGTAATAAGTAGGTAATATCACATTATCACATCAACAAAACATTAAAACAAAATAATATTCAAATAAATACCGTGCTTATCACTAAGATAGTAATAATTGTTATCAAATGAATAACAACAACATAATCAGCGTTGCCAATGGTACGATAATTATCGTATTTGTACGATGATTTTAACCAGCTGTACGATGTACGATATATAATTATTATCGTACATAAAAATACGATAATTTTATAAATTTCATTTAAAATTTTTTTTTTAAATTTTTTATTGTGCCAAAAACAAGCCTTCTGAAATGAAACCTTATTAATTTATTATTATATACAACATTTAAATTTTAAATATTTTTATACTAAACTTAACTTATATTAATGACTAATGTACAGTGTTACTGTTTTTTTTTTAAACATTTTTAATATTTTTAACTAGTCAATATGACCAAATAAAGAACTTTTTGTATGTACGATATTTTTTATCAAAAATGTGTGAAATACGATAATTTTATAGCAGCCATACGATATATTCAACTTTGGAGGTTGGCAACGCTGAACATAATATAATTTTAAAGTTCGGCGACTTTAGTTGAATCATTCGAGTCATTCGATTAGGTATTTGAAATTTGAACGGAAATAGTAAAGACAGACTACTATACATTCGTACAGTGTTGTATTCATACGTTTTAGTAAAAAGTTGCCTTGCATAAGTGTATTCTTTTTAGTAAAACATCCAAAGTATCGCCTCGCCACATTACCTTATTTTCATTTGTAAGTATTATTTTCTAGTTGTACTGATTATATTTCTTAATAATATGGTGCCAGGGCAGTGTAATTTGTTCACAAATATAGATTTCCAAAAAAATAAAAATGAAAATTGAAGGAAATAAATTTTCAAATTAAATGATTACCCAATTTCTATCTGGAGCAGAATCTGCGGTAATCATTTCACAATCAGTAATTATAAACAAGGCTCAGTATATAGTAGATATTATTATGGCCAGAGGCTGTCACAAAACATAATCCAAACCGCATGTCTGTTAAGAGGAGTAAAATAATTTAAACAATATAAAATAAATTTTAATAATTTATAGCAACACTGGTACCACTCTGAGCACGACTAGTAAATCATCTAAGAGGTAAAATCTTTTAATTTTGAATTATTTTAATATTAATTAGGTAGGTATTCAGATATTTTTTACAACTTTATATTTTCAGAAAATTATATTTCTCCAACGATGAGTTTGAAGAAAATGAACAGACAAATAAAGGATTTGGAGACTGTACAGTCGATGATTTTAATTCACTCAGAAAAGCCTTAGAAACTTAATAATGTCTAATTCACACACACTTATATAAGTATATTACTCAAGTTCCAAATTTAAATGTTTGCCAAAGCCAAAAGTTACTTATTGGTTTATCGTTTTTAGTTCATACAGTGGATTATACTTATTATGGTTTTCAAAACTGAAATATATGATGTACCACATACAAGAAACTATTAAGTCGAGCCAATGTGTTGACAATTTTCAGACGTTGACTTTCTTGCAGATAATTATATACATACTATATTGGAGCGAGTTATGAAACTTAAAGGTGAGAATATTGTAGATAGGTTTTTATTTTAAAGCTATTTTACTAACTAACGTGTCCACCTGTTCACGGGACACATTGTATAATATCTAATTGTGTGCGTGGTCATAAATTTGTATATCGAAAGGGCTCAGCCCGTTTAGTCAAAATAAATTAATAAATAAATAATTATATCTTACAATATTAAAATATCCATAACTTGTTTTAAAAATAAAACACAAATAAATGCTTAGTGCTTCTCTATAAGGTACCTTGAAAAACAAATTTGCTTTTAAGTTTGATTATCATATTTTGTCATATAACTCTAATATTAAAGCTAACAGTACAAAACTGGATCTACTGTACTCTCACTTGCATGTTGCTCGTTATTCAAGAGAGAAACAAATGGTGCACTGACATATTTTTAACATAGTTTTAATTTTTTAGGCAATACAATTTTGCTGAGAAACAACCCAATTTCAATAACGCAGAGGTCCTCAACATATTTAAATTGCAAAGAAACACATAGGTAACTAGTTTTGACTTTAGTATATTTTAGAACTCGTCACTATTGATCTGATTGTTATGACAATTGGATCTGTATTTTCGGAGATTGCGATTAAGTGGAAAGTTGATACAAAATAAAGTTCTATTGAAGTGTGTGAACATCTAAAATTTAATATAGGTACAAACTAATAAGTTGTACACCTTAATTATTGGCATAGGTTAATATGAATTGTTTATTAATATTACATTTATTTTCAACTAAATTTTCACAGTAAGTTGAGAAATACTTACTAGAGAATACAAATATATTAATGATTTATTCTTCAAGGTACATGATTATAATATTAAGTGAATAGAAGAAACTAATATCTAAAATAATGTATTATATTTTAGAAAATTAGGTCGTGAATATGGATCTATATTATTTTGTACTACTGGTATTTTACTTCAACATATCCAAAGAGATTCAGCTTTAAATTATTACTCACATATTATCATTGATGAAATACACGAACGTGAAACCATTAGTGATTTTACACTAACTATTCTCAAGAGCATCATACCTGTTGTAATTATATGCATATTATTATGTTTATTACTATGCAGTATGCACAGTATTTTATTTAAATTGTACTAATTTTTTTTTTGTATTGTAAATCCAGAGACCTGATTTTAAAGTTATATTAATGAGCGCAACATTAAAAGCTGCAGTATCTTCCAAGTATTACAATGAACCAACACAAAGATCTCGCAAAACTAAACCTGGTGATCCATTCACTGAATTTGTAATTCCTTATGTAAAGTAAGTATGCATGTAAAAGATATATTAAGAAATATTTACTTATATATTGTTAACAAATAATCAATGTAATATTCAAATAACAAAATCTTTTGTAGTGAAATGAAGAGATTGCAAAAATATGCTGTTTTAATATTGAATTGGTTGGAAAATCCAATGTCTGAAGATACAGATTACGAATTGATTTTAAAACTCATATACTACATTTGTAACAATAAAGATGATGATGGAATACTTGTGTTTCTTTTTGGATGGGATCAAATATCAAAACTGACTAAAATTTTAAAAGACTAAGGCTTTGGAAATACATGTAAAGTATATTGTATAAATGTAGAATTTCATAAAAATTTTGATATCTGTTTATAAATATAATTTTTTTATATTGTAGCTGGGTACATACTGATTCTTTTGTATTCCATGTCACCTACTGTATCTCAAAAATCTGTTTTTGAATCGCCGCCTCGGGGTAAGCATTAAATATGAAAATTCTTTAAATGCATTGTTGTCTAATGTTAGCATTATAATAGGTGTTCGTAAGATCATATTATCCACAAACATAGCAGACACTTCAGTTACCACAGACGATGTAGTTTATGTTATTAATAATGGCCGGATGAAATTAAAAGGATTCGATGCAGAAAATAACATTGGCCCTCTTAATGAATAATGGGTGAGCTTAGCTAATTGTAGACAACGTCGGGGTAGAGCAGGTCGTGTAAGACCAGGTATTTGTTATCATTTGTATACAAGAGGACGTGAAAGATCATTTAATGATTATGTACTGCCTGAAATGATATTGATATGATGAAATTGCAGCTGGATCAAGCTGCAGAATTTAAAATTAAAATTATGGAATCTCATTCAGCATTAAAAAAAGAATTAGAAAGAGTTAAAATGGAAAAACAAGATGCATCAGAAGGAAAAGACGAGTATACTGAACTGGCGGAAACTTTAGAAATGGCAACTCAATTTAAAGATTTGGTTAATGAATTACGAGAACAAAATCAAGATCTACAAACTCAATTAATTAGAGAGTCTGCATAAAAAGATGAAGTTCGGTCATCAATACCAGAAATACTTGACTTTAAGGTTAACTATAAATTAAAATATTTTGTATATGAAAAAATAATTAAAAATATATTATTTATTAGAAAATGTTTGCTGAAACTAAGTCTGATATCTGTCAGCAATAGATTTGAAACTACGTAGAATGGAAACACAAGCAGCTCAGCAACATGTACTGTATTTATGAACATATATGCCAGATTCGTTCTTGTCTCTTGGATGTAAGTTTGCTTCTATTACCTATATAATTTTTTATGTTCATCAATATCTTCTAAATTCTAATAACAATTTAATAATATAATATATTGTTTGAGCGTCATTAATATATACATTTGTTTAAAATTATATAATACATATTTTGACATGTTGGCTTAAATATTGGATTTATTTTACCCATTATTAAACTTAACATAAATGCAACAATATTACTGTACTTAATATTGTATATTATGTTATAGTATTGTACTATGTTTTACTATTTTATTAATTTTTATATTAACCTTATGGAAATAGACTAAAAGTGTATCGCATAAATGCAAACATGTTGCACAGAGTGCATGCTATACCTAAGAATACCCAAATTACATTTAAAAATCCATGTCTTTTAGTAATTATAATATAAGATACTAGATAGTAAATACACCAAAATGTAATTTAATAACAAAACTAAAATAATTTGTCATGTTTTAGATTAGTGAATAATCATCTTGTGAAGAATCACCATCAGAAAAGGCACCAATCAAAATGGATAATAAGTTTACCAGAAAAAAACAAAGAAATCCCAAAAATTGGAAACAATCAATCAATAATGATTTGACTGAAAAAGGACTTGAACATGTATCTATAACAGGCAAAATAATTCCAGCCAAAATTGTAAACTTTCTAAGGTCTTGTAATAGTTGTGCATATAGTTGTTTAGTTAATTTTGATTGAGATGAAATAATAAGTATTCACAATTTATACTACAGTGTCAGCAGAAATGATAAAATTTTATTTATACTTAATTATAAAGCCTTAATTACTTCAAAAATAAATGTTTAAAACCGTACAGCTCATTTGTCTACTTCCAATACTATATATTGTGCTATTTGGAATGAAACAATTATTGGTATATCAGGAAATGACCTTGCAAGTGTGTTTATTAACATATTACAATATATTGTTGATAATAATTTGGGTATACTATTATACTAAACATTGTTACATGGTCTGATAGTTGGGTGCCACAAAACTGGAATAAGATAATGTCATTATTGGGTTTATGTTGAAAAATCCCAGAACAAAATCTGTTACAATGAAGTTTTCAGTTCCAGGCCACTCGTGCATCCAAGAAGTGGATAATGCATATTCACAGATTACGAAACATATAAAAAAAAAAGATATTTGGTCACCATTGTCATTTGTTAGATCTTTACTAAAAGTTAACTCAAAAAAATCTTATTGTCATACAGATGTCTCTAAATAAGTTTAAAGACTATAATAAGGTTTGACAACTATATAACTTTAGCCAAATGCCATTTTTTAAAATTTGTTATTTACGCTTTAATCAACATTTGTCTACCATAATCATATACTAAAATGTAATACAAATGTATGTTGATGCTTTGGCTGATGCTTTATACACAATTTTAGCCGTTCACACAAGTCACAAATGCATTTTTTAAGTTAAAAAAATTTACTGGTAACTGAGTGAATTATTCAAAATATGAATAAGTACTTAATTTTAAAGGATTATTATTTTTTTAAGATACATTTTAACAATTAGAATACAAAAAGTTGTATTCGAATTATGCCTGAATTTATAAAACAAAACTATTCAGCTAACATATTCAGCTAACAATAATACAAATAACAGTTAAGGATGAAAAAGTTCTAATTGATGAATATATTTCTTTTTATTTTGTTGAAAAGTTCCTAATTGTAGAACCAATATTTATAATATGTATTTTATTAATTTTAATACCAACCAATACAGCAAATTATTATTATAATGATGTGAATTAAACTATACAAGTTGCTACATGCCTTAAAACTTTAATTTAAACAAAATGATTTCAAGGAATAAGTTATTTTAACTCAAACCTTAAAATTTCTCTCCTGGACAATTTCATATTAACGATTTAGAACCTTTTCATTCTAGACCCACGAAGTTAAAACGAATTAAGAACGATATTGGCATTGCAAAAATTAATTGCCGAAAATCATTAGTTTTTAATTGAAAATGATAGTGAAGTCTATTTTAAAGTTATAGCTAATTGAAATTTTTGGTTATCTCATATACATAGGCGTGCGCACGGGGGCAGCAGAGGCAGCATATGCTGCCCCTGGACTTACTTTGGGGCCACCGGGGCCGGCAAATATTAAATAATGGGCCTCGGTAAAATTATATTTCCACAAAGGATTTTTTTTGTTTTGATAAACTATAGATAAATATTTTATATATATGCTTGTAGAAAAGTACACCTTTAGTGGCTTATGTAGTAAACCGACGTTTTTACACAAAAACGGCGTTCCAAAGGTTAGGTGGCCGGAACAACATCACGCCACCAAAATAGGCCACTGAGGCTGCCGCCTCATTGGTTAATACTGATCAACTACACATCACGCCATTCCTATGACGTCAATCATCCTTTCCTAAATCTCGGGCATGTCTCATATAAATAGGGGCCCTGTTTCACAGACTTTTCAGACATAGAAGTAATTACCAGTGCTTAACAATACTTGTGTGGGTCGCGGACTAGAAACAGCCGCATTGCCGTCCACATCAAGTATAATTTCAATTACAACTATTCTCCGGTAGAATTATTATTCTGTCGACAAATTTTACATTACTTTAAATTAACTACATTATTAGTTTTGTGTTAATAAACATTATATCTATAATTAACTACATTTTGTGTTAAACTATTCTTACTCTACCTTCACTTCAACCACCATCCTCCGATTCATTGCGACGACGTGTACGTGCATTCGTCGTTAAAGAAGTGTGCAGTAACCAATCAAGTGAGAGCGACGGGTTACTACATAAAATTTGGTGTCAGGTGTGGGGTTTCACTTCATCAAACGAAAACTTTTCGAGACGTCGAAAAAAAGTACTTTGAGACCCACCGACGAAACCACGTTCACAACGTCAAGGAGGAGTGAGGACAGTAAGAACATTCAATCAAGAGCATTCCAAACAAGGGCAGTCCAGGAAGGACGGTAAGAGCATTCAATCAAGGGCAGTCCAGGAAGGACGTTTTCAAAAATCAATTTTTTCACGGGCAATTAAGACTACAGGATGCAAAATTTGTAAGTCATTTGAATAAAATATTGTATGTCTGTAGATAGATCTAATTGGCAAATTGTTGCGTATAATCCCGTTACACTAATAATTAAAATGGCTAATCCAGATCAATTAAGTTTAGAAGGGGCAATCAAGTTAGTACCTTCATTTTCGGGGGGATCAGAATCGGATTTAGCTTCCTTTTTGGCTAAATGCGAATTCATTTTTAAGAGTATCCCTAATACTTTGAAACCCATTATTTTAGAAGCCATAATAACCCAGCTAAAAGGTAATGCATTTGAGGCCGTTAGGTATAAGGTAATTACCACCTGGGACGAACTAAAAAATTTATTTAAAACCGTTTTTGGTTCGGCACATTCAGTGTCGTACTTACAGGTACAATTAAGTCAGATGCGCCAAAATTCAAAAGAATCTGTTAAAGAGTTCTCGATTAGGATCGAAAAAACTGCACACGAATTAACACACGCGTTAACGGTAGATAAAGACCCAGCGCAAGTAAATATTATAGCTCAAACAGTGCAAGCGCATGCACTAAGCGTATTCATAGCGGGAGTCTCACAGTCTATCGGAATTATATTAAAAGCGCGCAATATTCAAGTATTCGAAGTAGCAGTTTTACACGCAATGGAGGAGGAAAAATCCTCCGAATATTATAATAATGCGTTCGGGAATAATAATTTTCAGAATAATAAAAATAAATTCGATAAAAAAAAGTTCAACGATAAAAGCGCGGTTAAATGCCACCGTTGCGAACGAGTCGGTCATTACGCAAACGAGTGTAGAACTAGCGAACATAAATTACCTACTTTTAGAAATCCGAACAGCGGTCAAAGTCCGAAGACAGAAATTAAGCGCGAATATTCTAGCAAATTCTGCAAATATTGTAAAAAAACTAATCACGACATTAGCGAATGTCGGAAATTAAAATATAATGAAAAAAAGAAACTCGAGGAGAAAAATAATAGGAGCGATCAAAATAGATCCATCGAAGAAATACAATCGGGAAGTAACGTACGCGTAATAACGCCTATAACGCGGGAACATATAAAATGTTTTTCCGATAAATTTGTTAAAAGCGAAATCAAATTTTTAATTGATAGCGGTTCTGAAATGAACATTATAAAAATTTCAAGTTTAAAAGGGCATATAATCGTAAACGAAAAAGATAAGAAAAAAATCAAAGGTATTCATGCAAGTCCAGTAGAGACAGTGGGAACAGTAGTGATTCCAATTTATATTAACAAACAACCTTTCGTAGTAAAATTCGACATTGTGCATGATAATTTTCCAATACCCGAAGCAGGTATATTAGGCATATCATTTTTAAAACTAAATAAGGTCGTTTTGGATTGGGATAAAGAAGTATTAATAATCCCAGAAAAAGTAATTAATAACGCACTAATTATTCCGCCGAGGAGTAATTGTGTATTACAAATAAAAGCCGACGAAGAAATCAATTGCGAAGCAATAACGATAAAGAAATATGAAATTAATGAAGACGTAATTATAGCTAATAGTATCAGTCCGGTCAAAGGTGATAAAATAATAAGTAATATAATAAATATATCCGAACAACCGTTTATAATCGAACAATTAACCACGAGTAATTTTAAATGGGAACCGTACCACGATAACGTTTTTATTGCTAGCGAAAGTAACAACTACTCTTCGAATAGAATTAAAAGGATCAAAGAAACTATTAATACCGAGCATCTTAATCACGAAGAACGCGATAACATATTAGACCTGTGTAGTCGTTTTTCTGATCTATTTTTTCTCGAAGGCGATCTTTTGAGTGCAACTGACATTGTTACGCATAAAATTAATACACCTAGGTGTGTTAAACCGATTAACATACGTCCATATAGGTTACCGCACGCGTATCAGGACGAGATAGAAAAACAAGTAAAAGAAATGAAAGACGCGAATATAATACGTAATTCGTTATCACCATTTAATTTTCCATTAGTGGTAGTAAAAAAGAAAAAAGATCTGAACGGTAACCAAAAGTTACGAGTATGTGTAGATTTCCGAAAATTAAACGAGGTTACGGAAAATGAAGCATACGGCTTACCGAATATATTAGAGATATTAGAATCCTTAGGCTCATCTAAGTACTTCTCTACACTTGATCTTGCCAGCGGTTATCATCAAATAATGATTGATAAGGGAGACACCCATAAAACAGCATTTTCTACAAAATCAGGGCATTATGAATTTTTACGTTTACCATTTGGACTTAGTTCTGCGCCGGCAACTTTTACTCGAGCCATGAAATCTATTTTAATGGGCTTGGAAGAGTTATGTACGGCGTATCTAGATGACATTGTAGTCCACGGGTCTAGTTTAGTAGATCATCAGAATAGGTTAGAGCAGGTGTTTACGCGATTAAGACTACATAAACTGAAATTGCAACCTAGTAAATGTATGTTTCTACGTAAAGAGGTGTTATATTTAGGGCACGTGATCAGCGAAAACGGGGTAACGCCTGATCCAAACAAATTAAGTTGTATTAAAGAATATCCGAGACCACTAAACGAGAAAGACGTAAAGTCATTCTTAGGTTTATTAAATTATTACCGCCGATTCGTTGATAACTTTGCCAAAATAGCAAAACCTCTTACTAGCTTATTAAAGAAAAACACACCGTTCGTGTGGACGGACATGTGTGAAGAAGCATTCCAAGAATTAAAAAACGCGTTAATGAATCCACCTCTACTTATCTACCCTAATTGGGAAAATGGGAATTTTAACCTCATGACCGATGCAAGCCAATACGCAATTGGAGCGGTCTTGTCTCAAGGTGACGTACCTAGAGATCAACCCATAGCTTACGCAAGTAGAACTCTAAATACCGCCGAAACAAACTATAGCGTAATACAAAAAGAATTGTTAGCGATAGTATGGGCTGTAAAGTATTTTAGGCCTTATTTATACGGAAAAAAATTTAAAATAATCACCGATCACCGTCCATTAACGTATTTATTCAATATAAAAGACGTTTCGTCTCAGTTAATGCGATGGCGATTACAGCTCGAGGAGTACGATTACGAAATAATCTATAGAGCAGGCCCACAACATTCGAACGCGGATTGCTTATCACGTATACATGTTGTTACCAATGATGAGCCAATTAGCGATTTCGAAGAGTTTAAAAAAGCAGAAACTAAACCGATTTTTAATTCCAAAATAACTGAAATAGAGGGAAGTATAAAACACGCGCAAAATAATGAAAATATAATTTTGCCTATTTCGAATGATAAAATAATAACGCATCCAGCGATAAGAGATGTAATAAACAATAACGATTTACCGCAGCAGGTAATTTTTAATGATAATAATAAATTTGTTTCGATTGAACAAACCGACAAATTAGTAATATTTTACAATCTTAAAAATAATCATTATACTACAATTAACGCCGAGAATTATTACGACGCTATTAAAGAGATTAAAATATATTGTATTGAAAAACGAATTAATCAATTCTCGACTATCAGGCTAGAAGGGTTAACAACGTTGACCTGCTACGAGCGCATACGCACGATGTTCCGTTACATATTCCGAAACACTGATATAGCAGTAACTATTTATAAAAAACAAATTTTTACGGATGACAACGGAAATATAACAATAAAGATGGGGAGGAAGGACTATAGGATCCACGTAAATAATACAAAAAACATATTTCGAGACCGATTTATGAACACTTCGGTGTCATAACATATATATATTTTTAGCTATAGGATCCTTCAATTTTCTTTTATTGTTATAAGTAGTCATAAACTAGTCATTGTTATATTATTATCGTAGGTAAAAACATATTAAGTTAACCAATTACATAATATGAAAAAAAAATAAGGTTATTAATTATTATGATAATTTTAATAAAATAATAAATAGGTATAAAATAATAATAACGTAGATAAGGATTTAATTACGAAGTTTTTATTTTTCTCGGGGGGGGGAAAAAACAAATCCGATAATCCATACATCTCTCAGACATTACAATATATTATTCCAATGACAAAATTGTATTTAATGTAAATGTATTTTTTTTAGTATACCAACATGAATTAACCCTTTTTCAGCTAATACCAATACCAAATTGTGACGAAAATAATTGTTTATATGTAAAACCTAATCATAAATATTTAGCTATAAGTAAATCCAAAGAATTGTATTCCACTTATGACGAAATCGATAGAAGTCAATGTAAACATGCCAGTGATTTCCTCATGTGTCCTGAAATATATCCTTTACATCCTAGAAGTGTACTCCCCATATGCGAGGTGCTTCTACTACAAGATCCAAAGGAAGTTCCGGAGAGTTGCGAGATAATGCATGTACAGTTACAGACAAATTTATTTCACAAATTAAAATTCAAAAATGACTGGATTTATGCTACTCCAGGTGAAACCATATTTATAACATGCGATCATGACAAAAGAAGCATGAACCACTTCTTAGAGGGAGTAGGAATATTGTCACTTAACGAAACATGTAAAGCATACGCGACACGGGACATATTGATTCCGCACATAGTGGAAACCGACACCGAGTATGTCGACTTCATACCAAATTCCAGAATGAGGGAACCCGCAGGAATATATGCGGGCTTGACCAACAACATTTTAAAAAATAAACACGTACGAACAAATCAAATGTTCGACTTAAATTTAGTTGCAAAATCTACATCGGAAATAAAAGAAGTAATATCACAGAACGAAGAAACGGAAGAAATCAAATACAGCAAAAACAAACATGACTATTTACTATATGTAGTTAGTGCAATAACAGTCGTCTGTCTAATTCTATTCATGACAAGTTGGGTGGAAAAACTACCTTGGTGCGCTGACTTGCGCACTGCACAGCGGGAACAAGCAAACGATCGCAGACAAGAGACAGAGTTTGTACAACTTCCGATTTCCGAGCAACCCGACGTAACTGAAGGCCAAAAACCAACCCTCAGTTCCGGACACACACCGAGAGACGTAATCAAGCAGGAAGCCCTAATACCACGGAGCACGGCATATTCCGTGTATCCAACCATTTCATCTTTATGATACGGAGTATCATTCTTACAAGGGAGGAATGTAGTAAACCGACGTTTTTACACAAAAACGGCGTTCCAAAGGTTAGGTGGCCGGAACAACATCACGCCACCAAAATAGGCCACTGAGGCTGCCGCCTCATTGGTTAATACTGATCAACTACACATCACGCCATTCCTATGACGTCAATCATCCTTTCCTAAATCTCGGGCATGTCTCATATAAATAGGGGCCCTGTTTCACAGACTTTTCAGACATAGAAGTAATTACCAGTGCTTAACAATACTTGTGTGGGTCGCGGACTAGAAACAGCCGCATTGCCGTCCACATCAAGTATAATTTCAATTACAACTATTCTCCGGTAGAATTATTATTCTGTCGACAAATTTTACATTACTTTAAATTAACTACATTATTAGTTTTGTGTTAATAAACATTATATCTATAATTAACTACATTTTGTGTTAAACTATTCTTACTCTACCTTCACTTCAACCACCATCCTCCGATTCATTGCGACGACGTGTACGTGCATTCGTCGTTAAAGAAGTGTGCAGTAACCAATCAAGTGAGAGCGACGGGTTACTACACTTAGTACCTTACTGTACAACCTTTTATCCAAAAAAACAAATAACCAATACAATTTTAATTTTTATATCCAATAGTAAAAAAAGTAAAACTATGGGCAGGTTTTAATGGTGAATTTAAAAAATGGGCCGAATTAATCTCTTCCTGCCCCTGAAACTGGAGGCTGCGCACGCCTATGCTCATATATACCTACCCGGCGTATTCACTTGCACGCTGTGCTCGCAAGGACAATTATAATTAAAAACATCCCTCGAATTGTTAAGTAAAACTTTTTATGAATTATTTTTGCACCATCATTCTGAAGACCTTGATTTAACTAGGTTAAAAAAATTGTTATTTGTTATACCTACTTAAGCTAGGTAAACTTTAAGCGTTGTACGGGTGCGTAAAACACCGAAAATCGTGAACTTCGTAAGATTATGCGATAACAACTATAATGATTTCCGTGAATTAATTTTTTCATCATAAATCTTATAACTGGTTGCAAATCACTTTTAATTATTTTATATAGTGATATTATTGGTAGGGTAAGTTAAACAATTTATGTGTTGTGAACTTACATACATTTTTCCACCTGTAACAAAAAAAGTAAACAATATTTATACTTGAATTTTCCATACATGGTAAAATTTTCAAACTATTTTGACTCTTTTTGCGTTAATTATAGTCATGAGAAAATTATTTTGTAAATTATTTATCAGTTTAAAAATCATAAAGTTTCTTGCCCCAACCACTTTTTTTTTATAAATTTGTTGGTAAAAATTTAACTTCCCCTGAACTGGGTATATGGAGTATGGCCTCCGGCGGGAGAATGCATTAGATATTAGAATAATGTCAATCACAGATATAAACTACTGTAAATTATAATTTATATTATATATTTGTGATGTCTATATATTTGCGGACTAATTTATTTGGTTAAATTTAGTATGCGATAAATAACTGAAATAGAAAATAAGAATATATTGCAGACCACAATCATTTCTGTAAAATAACACACGATTTATCAATAGACCGTTTATGTGCTGAGTGTAGAAGTTCTATGGATTTATCATATTAAAAAATATATTTTATATCATCTATGGCAATCGCCAATTGTCGACATTCGTCTGCGACGATTAACAATTCTAATAATTTTAGTGAAAAAAAAAATAATAAGCCATCAATATGGACAGATAGTTCGTTAAGCCGTATATATTATTATGTAAGTTTTAACACGAATTCGCACATTTCGTTATGTTCAGGTTATTTTCATTAAATATTTCGATAATTTCAAGTTACAGATTGGAACGAGATGAAGATAGCTGTTTCTTCGGTGGCTTCACGTACTGGACGTTTGCATTGTTGATGATGCACTCTAGCTAGATTTCACCGGAAGAGTCGATGTTTCAGCGTAAGTTTGTTATCATAATTTCATATTATTTTGGGATTTACGTTTTATTTTTAGTCATTTTTATAATTAAAAACATAATATAACGTAATGTTGTAGTAGAAGCTGGAAACTGTAGTAGGTACCTATATTCTATAATTAATAATACAATTAATGTAATTTTTTGAATTTTTTAAATTTTAATGTATTATTTATTATGCCTACACAAAACACTTACCTACCAAAATTGAATTTTTCACAAAATTTGTTGTTTTAACGATAAATGACAATTTTAGTTCCCTATTATGGTGAAAGTATTTAATACAAACAAAAAATTAATGTTCGAAAATACAATTTCCTATATTATTATTTACTAAATACAAAGAAACTTAAAAATAAAACTATGATCATTGATTACATACAGAGTACCTATAAATTATATTATGCATGGAACACGAAGGTTTATTTTGACTACCTACCTACTTATCGTGTACGCATCAAACACAAAAAAGAAATAATAACAAAAAAATTTAAAAATTAAATACACATCATAGTAAAGTCAAAATATTCATCGCTCCGCTCAGAATCTAAAATATAAATTATAGGTACCCGATACAATTAAATTAACATAATATTAAATAATAATTAATAATTTTGTGATCAGCAGTATCTATTCGTAGAAAATGTTAGACTTGGAATTTTACAAATCTAGTTGGTATCATGGTAGGTACTGTAAATTGAATGTACCTACTAAGGTACCTACTGTATATCTTTATGTTAACTCTAAAATCCAGGAATCACATTTTCATTTTCATTTAATGATTTTTAAAATACAATATTATGCTTTTATAAAAATATGCTTGTACTTCTGATATATATTCACCATATTAATAAATAATTAAATTAAGAAACGAAAATTATAATTGAAATTCAAAATTATAAACTATTTTGATTTTTGTCATAATATAAAATTTCAACAAACAAATATTGTTCCTCAGCACGGAACTCTTTGACATAAGAAGTTGCGTTACCTATATCATATCCGTGGATTCATCTTATTCACGTACCTAGTATAATATCTATCATTTATATTCCATGGCAAATCTCAAATTCATTGCAGAGGACACAGTCGTCATTAAAAATTCCAAAATTTCAATAAGCAAAGCCGATATGAGCAAACAACTTACTGCGTTCCGTATAATTTTATTTTTCATCAATCACAATATTTTAAGTTCTGTATATTATGGAGATTTTTCTCGTCAGCCTCGCAGTGAACACACGTAACGGATTCAGCCGAAAGAATCGATGTTTAAAGTAAATTTGTTTTCATATTCTTTTGGGGCTTAAATTTACTTTTAAGAATTAAGATAAATATTTAATGTCAGGAAAAATGTGTTATTGCAATAATACACGTATACGCATATTTTATAAATTGTTTTTTCAGTCCCCGGTCGTAGAATAATTGTAATTAATAGGTGAATATGAAAATTGTTTACTTGAAAAAGACATATGTTTTGGTTTAATTTATAGAAATATATGTTTTAACTGATGATAGTCATAAAATACAATTTTAATTTATAACTGGTCATTTTTTTTTCAAATCCAACGTTATAAGTTATGGGTAACTATATTAACTTAGTGTAACATACCTACTCAACTTCTATTGCTCACCTAATATCTATATCATAGGAAGTAGGGACGTATAACCATGTAGGTACACATAAAAGTTCACGAATGGTCAACTGCATGTCTGCATACCCTCCCGTGTGCGCACTTATGAATAATATACTGATATATTCGTATATATATAAATATAGTGTAATACGTACACGAATGCGTCCCTAAAAATTCAACAGTTATTATTATATTAATTTATTTTTTACATATAGGTGGGGGTACATTACAAAACTAATTAAAATCACATTTTTTTTTATTTTCTCGAGTACAATGTTTCAAAAATTATTAATTAATATATAATTTATTGGTATATAGTATTAAATAAATTAATATAATTATTAATAATAATAAATTCATTTATAAATTATAAAAATACAAACGAACAAACGAAAAACGATTCTGAGCGAGCAAAGACAGTTATAAATAATGTTGTGGTTAAAGTAATTTATTTTACTATTATGCATTTGTACAAGAGTAGGTTAAAGCAATTTTTGCCCAAAAATTACATTTGAAAGTGTCATCGTGTAGGTATATAAATTATAATGATATACTCTAAAAGTTTCATGAATCCACGAATTCTTACAATTTTTAAATTGCAACAAAATATCTAAAATCGCTATTCTTTGTTTTAATAAGTAATTTCTTCCAGAAATCAAGAAATTTTTTTATAAAAAAAATCGTGCCTATGGATCTTTATTGTTTCTCAACTGCTATTATAAATACTTATGAGGAAACTTTTATTACATTTTCATATTATGAGTAGGTAAACAAAGAAATTTTTGTATGAATATCTTGCAACAAAATATTTTGTAAATTGACAAGATTATGATAAATTTTGTAGAAATGCCTATAAAAAAAACCTGCCTATTTATTTCTAATTTTTTTAAACTGATATTATATCAACTTACGAGGAACTCAAATTATTTTTAAGCTTTCTGACCCAACGAATAAAATTGTATTGATATTTATAGAATACAGAACTAAAAACATTTCATAATTCAAATGTATATAAATCACTGAAAACGAGTCAAAATATTTTGAAAATTTTATGATGTATAGAAAATGATAGCTTAAAAATTCGATGGACATTTTAAATATCGACGGTTAATAGTTGTTGAATAACAACAAAATAAGAAAATTATTTACGAGAACACATCATTGTAAAATCAAAACATTCATTGCTCCCGTAGTCGGCTCTAAAAAACAAACTAACACATAATAGTTAAGTACCTAGGTATAATACAGATTAAACATTATACATATAAAATATAATATCTGTAACAGTGTAACGCTTAGGACATAAGAATATTGTTGAACATTTTACTGCAGGCTGCGTGTTTTTTTCAGAAATGGTATTTAATTCGTCAGTGAAGATTTGTCAACTGGGAATAATATATCATAAGCAGACTGAAATGTGTGAACGTTTGTAGTATTTCGAAGACTAAGTTTTATAGCAGATTTTGCAGATTCGGACACGGGGTATGTATTTTCTTATTTTTCAGTAGGTTTATTTTTATTATAGTTAACCGATCAGGGTTGTATTCTTGTATTGCCCGAAACTTTTCAATTATTTGTACTGTTACCTACTATACTGGTATAACACTAGTCTGGCTATCAATAAAGTCGTGATAAAAATTAGGAAATTGGTCAGGTATGATATTTTTTGGTACGTAGGTACTAATTCTTTTGAGTAGATAATTCATTTAATTATTTAAATATTTTCACCGATAATCAAGTACGATGACTTGTAGGTAACTAGAGACTGAGTGAATAGGAATTAGGAAGTGTATGATGTGAAGTGAGAGTAGCAGATATGAGAATGTCAAGTTGAGTGTGTAAGGGACAAAAGAGGATAGAATGAGATATTGATTAATTAAATGTAGTGTATAGGAGTGACATATATATTTAAGTGAAAACAAGAGAGACTAGGTTGAGATGGTTCGGTCACTGTATGATTAGAGGTAGTGAGAGAAGCTAACGGAAGTAAATGTATTTTGAAAGTGAGAGGTGAGAAGACTGAAGACGTGATAGGTAGATAGAATACTGATGATATGGAGGTGCAGGAAAAGAGGGTGACTGAACCAGTATAGTTGTGTGAGAAGGGGGAAGAAAAAGTGTGAAGGTAGAATAGTTAGGTTGACAATACCGAATACGTAGGAAAGGATCTCGAATTGCAAAGGCCACTCGACTCTTTGGCTGAAACTACCGGCGATAGGTTTACAACCTAGACTTATGGGATAGAATAAAAAGATCGGTTGGTTGCCGGTTGGGATGTCAGTGGCCAGTGCACTATTTGTTTCCATCTTTGACCCACGCGAGGTAACATCATAGGCGCTATTGGGGGATGAGGGGGGGGGGGGGGGTGTAGGGGCGGGCTTATAGCCTAATAAAAAAATGATGCGGATCTGTATTGATTGCATCAAGTAGCCAACGTACTACTTAGCGAAGTACGTTGGCTACTTTATGACATTTTAAAATTATTATATAAGTTATGACTTACTAGCGTGTAAATAATTAAAATTTAAAATGCTTATAAATAATTAAACTGATTCAAAGACACACAAAAAAAAATAATATTTAATGTCTACTAAAAAAATTACAATATAATATATATATATATCTTAATAATTAATAAACAGTTGGGCAACTATTGCTTAAATGAAGGCTGTAGTCATCATCAGCTGATATTAAACGAAAAGTAACGCGTGAGGGCGTTGCCCTCACACCACTATAAAAATATTAATTTGAAAATATAAAAACTATAAAAAAAAAGAAATTTCTTATTTTCAAGTTTGATACTTCACAATAATAATATACCTAATAAAAAAACAAAAATTAAGAGTTTCAGTAGAATTTTAAAAAAGTTTATTAATATATTACGAAACAATTGAATAATTTATTTTTTTTGGGGTGGGGGTTATTACAAGTTGTCGGGGGTTGCGCTTATGATTGTGCGTGGGTCAGAGATGGAAATAAATAGTACACTAAAAATAAGACGTCCTCTTAAGTGTTATCAAGTTAAGGGGGGGTGGGGGCGGGGCGGGGGGGGGGTCACACTACACCGTGTCGTGTAAAATAATCACGGTTACCACAGCTAGTTACCAAACGATACCGCATAGTTGAATATATGTGTATCGTTTGGTAACTGTGGTGACCGTGATTATTTTACACGACACGGTGTAGTGTGAACCCTCCTTAAGAAGCTGTTAATTGTTGATATTTAACATTAACTGTGGTAGTGGTATGATTGGAAGTGAAATAAATAAGCAGGGCTGTGAATTGAATACACTAAAAAAATTTTAAATATGCTCTAAAATTATTCGATAAAATGCTCTATAAAAAAGACATTATTAAAAAATTATTGAAATTAATAAATACAAATTATAAATTATAATGCCTTAACCCAAAATATAGACATTGGATTTTGTATTTGTACAAAAAAAATAAATGTTTAATTTACATAGGTACTAGCTAGGTGACCAAAAAATATGTAATTACTTACCCAACCCATTAAGTTATATGCTAAATAAGATTTCGTATTTAAACTATAAGTAAATCAAAACAAATTTTGGCCATATCCATTATCTTATAGTTTTTATACTGTGTATCAAACAAATATGCAAATGCATTTAATTCACAGCCCTGGTAATAAGTAATGATTTATCAGCTGTATAGGCGAAACTGGGGTGCATTGAGACTCGTATTGGTAACGGACAACAGTGTTGCAATAATACTGATCTCCCAAAAATACATACAAATACTTCAAATAAATCATTAAGCAAACTTTATTAAATATTAATTTATGAAAAACTATAGGTAGTTATTACAAAGCATTATTATTATAAATGAAACAAAACTATAAACTGTGGAAGTGTGGACTGTATCTTAGTGTATCCCATGTCTCGCTGTACATATAGATACTTCTATATTTTTAGCTAAATAATTTCTGTTAAAATAAAGGAAAATTTATTAAGTACTGTTCCTATAATTTCCAAATTTGAGTTTTTACTTTTAATATCCTTATAAAAAAATATCATAGAAGGTTAAGTACAATTATTATTTATTTCATATGTTATAGGTACATTAGCGGGGTTTGATTTAACTAATATCTACATTCTAAATGCAATGAACCTTGCAAAAATGTTATTCTACTACTCTGCTCATATAAGCTTTAAAATTTAAATAGTTAGCAAAAAAAACTACTTGTAAGATATTTAATTTATATAGATATAAATACACCACCAAATTAAAATATAATTTACTTTTCATAAATATGATTGACGGATTTCGCTCAAACACAATAAAAAAAATATAAATAATTTTTTTTTTTTTACATATTATAATAGTTTTAAAATTGTTTTCTAATTTGACTGATAAATGATAATACTATATCGTTAGTGTAAAATAAAAATCTATATTGAAATTTATGTACAATAGTCGTATATTGCAATAAATGTTCAAATGCATAGAATATTATAACAAATGTTCAAATGTACACAGCAAACCACATATTTATTGGCTGCACAATATTCTGTACGTCACTCAGTCTCTCTTTAAAATAATCCCGTCTACAAAATATAAATCATTTGTAAATCTAAAGACTTAATTGAGTACCTAATAGATAATTGTTCTAAAAGAGCGACGTGCCCTGTCGCCATCTCACTAGGTGGAGAGACATTAGTACAAGATTTGTATTAACGTCAATATTCTTTGGCTTAGTGTGAATATCTGGATATTATAATTGCGGAAAGGTGTTAAGTGTACGTATCGGCCGCTGTTACTAGATCCCGGATGGGTGACCACCCGGAATTTTTAGCAACAAATAGTTCTAAAAGAGCGACGTGCCCTGTCGCCAGCTCACTAGGTGGAGAGACATTAGTACAAGATTTGTATTAACGTCAATATTCTTTGGCTTAGTGTGAATATCTGGACATTATAATTGCGGAAAGGTGTTAAGTGTACGTATCGGCCGCTGTTACTAGATCCCGGATGGGTGACCACCCGGAATTTTTAGCGACAAATAGTTGCCACACATACTAACGTGTTTTAACCAACCGTTACTACTCACTACAAACAACCTACAAAAAAAAAACCAGCTAATGGTCAAAGTTGCTGGGCTCAAGCTCAAAAAAAAAAAATCATTCATTCAAAAAAACTTATTACGAGATGTACAATACTAATAAGTTATATTAGATAGACGTGCCCGGTTAGTCATTAGGTTAGATCAAAAGTAATATTTATATCATTTTTGTCGTTAAAAGTATATAATTGTGTTAGTCACAATTTTGTGCAAATGATATCGACTTCTATTTTCTGTAGGTATATAATTATACAAATTACAGAAAATCATTGAAAACAGAAATATTATTACAAAAGAGAGACTGTCGTGACTTGTGTTACAGTTCTGCCTTAAATTTACTTTTTACATAGAGAACTTAAAGGTGGGCTGAAATATTAATATCAGAGTATTTAGGGATACATAATTTAAAAAAAAGAATTATAATAATAATCAAGAATTATAATAATATACATATTATAGTGTTAAAAAAAATAAAAAAATATTATAAAATAATAATACTAGGTAATAATAATAATAGATTTAAATGATATTATACAAAGATAATTTGATATGTATCCATAAAAATGTCAGACTCGTGGCATATATGTGCTTCAAATTGTTTACACGAGCAAGTGAGCTAGGTATGGCTCCATCCATAATATTTGGTATAAGCTTAAGGTGTCAAAAATCAAAGGAAAAACTTGATAATCAAACACTTAAGTTCGGCAACCGACTAAAGATCTTTTTATTCAAAGTGTCCTAATAAGTCATTAAGGGTTAATTAGGTAAACCTATTATGGTTAGTGGATCCTATGGTGATGATAGACGACTATCATCACTGGTCGTGAGCTTTGCAATGATCTTTTCCTACTAACTATCAAGGTATTCGATATTGTAAACATAACAATGAAAGAAAATATTTAAATAATGGTTATTTTAGGTTAGGTTAGGAAAGGAGAGGAAATTAGACGTTAACTAATTATCATAGTTTTTAACACGGTCTTAAAGACTGCCAGCTAGAGTTGTACCAGTATAATTAAAAACTTAAATACAGCCAACTATAATTAATGATTTATTTACCACAACGAACTAATAATAATATGTATTTTAAAATATAATAAAATTTAATTTTATTAGGTTTTTATAAGATTTTAAATACTTATTAGTTTTTAAATATAAAATGTATAATAACTTAATATTATTTTAAATTAAACATTATTTTATGTCCTTCATAAATTACAATCACATGGCAGAGTCCGTAAAGGACCTCTTACTCATTTAATTATTTTGCATCCTTAATAAATTACATTAATTTTTATGCATCTTATATTACAGTGATACACCTCTGATATAATAACTATTCGTTTATTATAATGTAAGCAATACATAGTTTTTGGGTTGTAGTTAAAATGTACCTTCCAGCGTATTCATTGGTTTAGTGTTAATTAACATGGGTTCCTCATAATCTAATTTTTTCGATTCAAATTTCGAATCATAATTTTCTCTACATTTTTTTTTTTTGGTTTTCTAAAATGCAATTGCCTGCGGGCGCCAACCCTCCCCTTCAATTTTTTTTTAGGAATTAAACTCTAGTTGAATTTTTTGAACAAACTTGATTATTGATTACCTGCAGGTGCCTTCTGTATTATCATTCTTTAATGAGGTAATCATTGGCAATATTGTTTTTTCTGTTTTGGATTCTGGACATATTAGTTTGAACTCTTTCATGTGTTTTCCTACTGTATAATTTTGTCTAATTTTTTTTTTTTGTTTTCTAAAATGCATTTGCCTGCGGGCGCCAACACTCCCCTTCAATTTTTTTTTTAGGAATTTGACTATAGTTGAATTTTTTGTATAGACTTGAATATTGTTAAAAAGCAGGTGCAGTCTGTATCATCATTCTTTAATGAGCTAATCATTGGCAATATTGTTTTTTCTGTTTTGGATTCTGGACATTTTAGTTTGAACTCTTTAATGTGTTTTCCTACTGTATAATTTTGTCTAAATTTTTTTTTGGTTTTCTAAAATGCATTTGCCTGCGGGCGCCAACACTCCCCTTCAATTTTATTTTTGGAATTTGACTCTATTTGAATTTTTTGAACAAACTTGATTATTGATTACGTGCAAGTGCCCTCTGTATTATCATTTTTTAAGGAGCTAATCATTGGCAATATTGTTTTTTCTGTTTTGGATTCTGGACATTTTAGTTTGAACTCGTTCATGTGTTTTCCTACTGTATAATTTTGTCTAATTTTTTTTTTTTTGTTTTCTAAAATGCATTTGCCTGCGGGCGCCAACACTCCCCTTCAATTTTTTTTTTAGGAATTTGACTATAGTTCAATTTTTTGTATAGACTTGAATATTGTTAAAAAGCAGGTGCAGTCTGTATCATCATTCTTTAATGAGCTAATCATTGGCAATATTGATTTTTCTGTTTTGGATTCTGGACATTTTAGTTTGAACTCTTTAATGTGTTTTCCTACTGTATAATTTTGTCTAAATTTTTTTTTGGTTTTCTTAAATGCATTTGCCTGCGGGCGCCAACACTCCCCTTCAATTTTTTTTTTGGAATTTGACTCTATTTGAATTTTTTGAACAAACTTGATTATTGATTACGTGCAAGTGCCCTCTGTATTATCATTTTTTAAGGAGCTAATCATTGGCAATATTGTTTTTTCTGTTTTGGATTCTGGACATTTTAGTTTGAACTCTTTCATGTGTTTTCCTACTGTATAATTTTGTCTAATTTTTTTTTTTTGTTTTCTAAAATGCATTTGCCTGCGGGCGCCAACACTCCCCTTCAATTTTTTTTTTAGGAATTTGACTATAGTTCAATTTTTTGTATAGACTTGAATATTGTTAAAAAGCAGGTGCAGTCTGTATCATCATTCTTTAATGAGCTAATCATTGGCAATATTGATTTTTCTGTTTTGGATTCTGGACATTTTAGTTTGAACTCTTTAATGTGTTTTCCTACTGTATAATTTTGTCTAAATTTTTTTTGGTTTTCTTAAATGCATTTGCCTGCGGGCGCCTACACTCCCCTTCAATTTTTTTTTTAGGAATTTGACTCTAGTTGAATTTTTTGAACAAACTTGATTATTGATTACGTGCAGGTGCCCTTTGTATTATCATTTTTTAATGAGGTAAACATTGGCAATATTGTTTTTTCTGTTTTGGATTCTGGACATTTTAGTTTGAACTCTTTAATGTGTTTTCCTACTGTATAATTTTGTCTAAATTTTTTTTTGGTTTTCTTAAATGCATTTGCCTGCGGGCGCCAACACTCCCCTTCAATTTTTTTTTTGGAATTTGACTCTATTTGAATTTTTTGAACAAACTTGATTATTGATTACGTGCAAGTGCCCTCTGTATTATCATTTTTTAAGGAGCTAATCATTGGCAATATTGTTTTTTCTGTTTTGGATTCTGGACATTTTAGTTTGAACTCTTTCATGTGTTTTCCTACTGTATAATTTTGTCTAATTTTTTTTTTTTGTTTTCTAAAATGCATTTGCCTGCGGGCGCCAACACTCCCCTTCAATTTTTTTTTTAGGAATTTGACTATAGTTGAATTTTTTGTATAGACTTGAATATTGTTAAAAAGCAGGTGCAGTCTGTATCATCATTCTTTAATGAGCTAATCATTGGCAATATTGATTTTTCTGTTTTGGATTCTGGACATTTTAGTTTGAACTCTTTAATGTGTTTTCCTACTGTATTATTTTGTCTAAATTTTTTTTTGGTTTTCTTAAATGCATTTGCCTGCGGGCGCCAACACTCCCCTTCAATTTTATTTTTGGAATTTGACTCTATTTGAATTTTTTGAACAAACTTGATTATTGATTACGTGCAGGTGCCCTCTGTATTATCATTTTTTAAGGAGCTAATCATTGGCAATATTGTTTTTTCTGTTTTGGATTCTGGACATTTTAGTTTGAACTCGTTCATGTGTTTTCCTACTGTATAATTTTGTCTAATTTTTTTTTTTTGTTTTCTAAAATGCATTTGCCTGCGGGCGCCAACACTCCCCTTCAATTTTTTTTTAGGAATTTGACTAGTTGAATTTTTTGTATAGACTTGAATATTGTTAAAAAGCAGGTGCAGTCTGTATCATCATTCTTTAATGAGCTAATCATTGGCAATATTGATTTTTCTGTTTTGGATTCTGGACATTTTAGTTTGAACTCTTTAATGTGTTTTCCTACTGTATAATTTTGTCTAAATTTTTTTTTGGTTTTCTTAAATGCATTTGCCTGCGGGCGCCTACACTCCCCTTCAATTTTTTTTTTAGGAATTTGACTCTAGTTGAATTTTTTGAACAAACTTGATTATTGATTACGTGCAGGTGCCCTTTGTATTATCATTTTTTAATGAGGTAAACATTGGCAATATTGTTTTTTCTGTTTTGGATTCTGGACATTTTAGTTTGAACTCTTTAATGTGTTTTCCTACTGTATAATTTTGTCTAAATTTTTTTTTGGTTTTCTTAAATGCATTTGCCTGCGGGCGCCAACACTCCCCTTCAATTTTTTTTTTGGAATTTGACTCTATTTGAATTTTTTGAACAAACTTGATTATTGATTACGTGCAAGTGCCCTCTGTATTATCATTTTTTAAGGAGCTAATCATTGGCAATATTGTTTTTTCTGTTTTGGATTCTGGACATTTTAGTTTGAACTCTTTCATGTGTTTTCCTACTGTATAATTTTGTCTAATTTTTTTTTTTTTGTTTTCTAAAATGCATTTGCCTGCGGGCGCCAACACTCCCCTTCAATTTTTTTTTTAGGAATTTGACTATAGTTGAATTTTTTGTATAGACTTGAATATTGTTAAAAAGCAGGTGCAGTCTGTATCATCATTCTTTAATGAGGTAAACATTGGCAATATTGTTTTTTCTGTTTTGGATTCTGGACATTTTAGTTTGAACTCTTTAATGTGTTTTCCTACTGTATTATTTTGTCTAAATTTTTTTTTGGTTTTCTTAAATGCATTTGCCTGCGGGCGCCAACACTCCCCTTCAATTTTATTTTTGGAATTTGACTCTATTTGAATTTTTTGAACAAACTTGATTATTGATTACGTGCAGGTGCCCTCTGTATTATCATTTTTTAAGGAGCTAATCATTGGCAATATTGTTTTTTCTGTTTTGGATTCTGGACATTTTAGTTTGAACTCTTTCATGTGTTTTCCTACTGTATAATTTTGTCTAATTTTTTTTTTTTGTTTTCTAAAATGCATTTGCCTGCGGGCGCCAACACTCCCCTTCAATTTTTTTTTTAGGAATTTGACTAGTTGAATTTTTTGTATAGACTTGAATATTGTTAAAAAGCAGGTGCAGTCTGTATCATCATTCTTTAATGAGCTAATCATTGGCAATATTGATTTTTCTGTTTTGGATTCTGGACATTTTAGTTTGAACTCTTTAATGTGTTTTCCTACTGTATAATTTTGTCTAAATTTTTTTTTTGGTTTTCTTAAATGCATTTGTCTGCGGGCGCCAACACTCCCCTTCAATTTTTTTTTTAGGAATTTGACTCTATATGAATTTTTTGAACAAACTTGATTATTGATTACGTGCAGGTGCCCTTTGTATTATCATTTTTTAATGAGGTAAACATTGGCAATATTGTTTTTTCTGTTTTGGATTCTGGACATTTTAGTTTGAACTCTTTAATGTGTTTTCCTACTGTATAATTTTATCTAATTTTTTTTTTGGTTTTCTTAAATGCATTTGCCTGCGGGCGCCAACACTCCCCTTCAATTTTTTTTTTAGGAATTTGACTCTAGTTGAATTTTTTGAACAAACTTGTTTATTGATTACGTGCAGGTGCCCTTTGTATTATCATTTTTTAATGAGGTAAACATTGGCAATATTGTTTTTTCTGTTTTGGATTCTGGACATTTTAGTTTGAACTCTTTAATGTGTTTTCCTACTGTATAATTTTGTCTAAATTTTTTTTTTGGTTTTCTAAAATGCATTTGCCTGCGGGCGCCAACACTCCCCTTCAATTTTATTTTTGGAATTTGACTCTATTTGAATTTTTTGAACAAACTTGATTATTGATTACGTGCAAGTGCCCTCTGTATTATCATTTTTTAAGGAGCTAATCATTGGCAATATTGTTTTTTCTGTTTTGGATTCTGGACATTTTAGTTTGAACTCTTTAATGTGTTTTCCTACTGTATAATTTTGTCTAATTTTTTTTTTGGTTTTCTTAAATGCATTTGCCTGCGGGCGCCAACACTCCCCTTCAATTTTTTTTTTAGGAATTTGACTCTATTTGAATTTTTTGAACAAACTTGATTATTGATTACGTGCAAGTGCCCTCTGTATTATCATTTTTTAAGGAGCTAATCATTGGCAATATTGTTTTTACTGTTTTGGATTCTGGACATTTTAGTTTGAACTCTTTCATGTGTTTTCCTACTGTATAATTTAGCTAATTTTTTTTTTTTTGTTTTCTAAAATGCATTTGCCTGCGGGCGCCAACACTCCCCTTCAATTTTTTTTTTAGGAATTTGACTCTAGTTGAATTTTTGTATAGACTTGAATATTGTTAAAAAGCAGGTGCAGTCTGTATCATCATTCTTTAATGAGCTAATCATTGGCAATATTGATTTTTCTGTTTTGGATTCTGGACATTTTAGTTTGAACTCTTAATGTGTTTTCCTACTGTATTATTTTGTCTAAATTTTTTTTTGGTTTTCTTAAATGCATTTGCCTGCGGGCGCCAACACTCCCCTTCAATTTTTTTTTTAGGAATTTGACTCTAGTTGAATTTTTTGAACAAACTTGATTATTGATTACGTGCAGGTGCCCTTTGTATTATCATTTTTTAATGAGGTAAACATTGGCAATATTGTTTTTTCTGTTTTGGATTCTGGACATTTTAGTTTGAACTCTTTAATGTGTTTTCCTACTGTATAATTTTGTCTAAATTTTTTTTTTGGTTTTCTAAAATGCATTTGCCTGCGGGCGCCAACACTTCTTCTTTTAGGCTCTTATGAGTAATTCAATTTTAAAAACATAATTAAAATAAATAATAACGTACCTAAATAATTAATTAGTACAGTGCAAAATATTTTTTATCAGCCTTGCCTAGTGAATAGTGATACGTAAAATACCTAATAGTTATAGTACCTAATCGGCTAGAAAAGTATAAAACGAGTATATATACGACAGAATAGTAATATAATGCAGATCGACATATTATAAATCCTCGTTAAAATATTATAATACAATTATTATAGTGTACCTCTGCATAAGTATATACAGTTAGAGTCGGTATACCAATAATAGTCGTAATAATGGCATTTGGAAAAATTAACGGGCCCGAAATCCAGCTGATGCCGGTCGATTAATATAATAATGTGCTGGCTACTAATAAACGATGTTTGTTTTAAATCATCGTCGACGGCCCAGGAATAAATACCGAAATCGGCACATTTGCAACTCATCTGAGTATAATCTGACACCTTACGCGGACAAAAAAAAAACCTGAACGAAAAAAAATGGCTGCATCGCATAACGAAGAAAAGGAAATGGAAACAACCATCATGCAAATCCTGGGAAAGATAATAAGCAACGTCGAGTACGAGATTATGGAAGAAGAACTTAAACGAATCGACGACATCGACTAGGAACCTACCATCGGTGACCTGGAAGGACTTTTATCGTATGCGGCGTGCTTCGCGGGGGACGACTACGTGCCGTTCAACCGCGTCTTTCAACCGGTCGACAAAAATCTGGCGAAACGGCAGAACCGGTTGAACCGATCGTTGACGACGTCGTAGTGGTCGCGCCTCCGGTGCAGGAAGCCGCGGAAAAGGAGCTGGGTGGCGAGGCGGTGGGCGCCACACCGGCCAGAGGACTGGAAGTCAGAAACAGTATTGGGATCTTGATTGGTTGGCTGGACCCGGGGATCAAGACAGAAACACGCGCAGCTCCGCGTAGTGCAACGGCGAGATTGGTGTCCTCTGCGTGGAGAGGCCTGACGAGAGCCGCACGCGTGTTGCGCTGTTGTTGTCCCCCGAAGTGAAACCGTTCAAAAGTTTCCCCCCTGGCCGTGGGCAGCGGACAAGGCGAGGCGACGTGTGGGGTTTCGAGGTAATAGGTACGCGGCAGTGCACATTCAGGTGGTGACCGGCGGTAAGTCGCCGATACGCGTTCTCCGGCCATCCTGCGGTAGCGCGACGGGATCGCGGACGTTGCGAGCTCGAGGTCGCCGAGACACGCGAGACCCCCTGGTGGCGCGGCGGACGCCCGGCTGCTTCGGTCCGGAAGCGACGACGACACGACGACGGAGGTTAGCGGTACCGGCGCGGACAACGACGCCGTCCCCGACGGTACCTGCTCAGTGACGAACGCTGCAGTGCTGCGCGACTCGCGTGACGGCGGCGACGGACACCTCAGAGCTCACGGCGGGTGAGTGACGGATGACTATGATTACAGGGTAGCTAGGAACGCCACGGACGTCAGCAGCGCTGGGCTCGAGGAAACGAAACGTTTCGTCGGGTTCGGCGGTGCGCGGCTCCGTGGCCATCGGCTGCGGCAGACGGAGACGCCAGGGTGAAAATCACGGAGACTATCAGGGCAGCGGCGCGTCGCGAAGCTGTCTGCAGATTCTCTCCCCTTTTCGCCCAGTGGTCCGATCCCGAGTCGCAACGCCGCCGATTCCGCAGCTGCACCGAGATCGTAGTCGCCAGCTCGCCTTTCCGAGCTTTGCAGGTCACCGTCGTTGCCGGCACAAGCAGTCGTCTTCAGCACCCGCAGTACCGTCAAGCAGCGCACGACATCGCGCACTAGCCTCTCGTCGCCAACCGTCGTTAGGACAGCCCGTGAGAACGTTGTAGAGGTGACCAGTGGCCATATACCAGTTACCAATACATCATCAGCACCACCAACTGGCCATCACGTACCCCCCCCCCCCCCCCACATCGAGTCGTCTTTTCCGATGCCTTTTTTTTTTGTATTTAAATTTTCTTTACTAAAGGTCCCCACACACTGCAGCGGTGGCGGTGGCGGTGGCGGTAAATTGATGCAGGACACATTTCACCGCTCACCGCGGCGGTAAAACTAAGACAATAGAATTTAACGCCACCGCCACCGCCACCGCTGCAGTGTGTGGGGACCTTTATCTCGAATAATATTCACTTTACAAATTTCGGCTTTTTCTTTTTTGTTCTAACTTTTTTTTGAACATACAAAATTGTATAATATAACGGCAACCGTTTCCAAAATTGTTTCCGTTTTTGAAATTATATTCAAAATTAAAAAATGTTATATTGTTTTTGTTCGATAATTAAAAAAAAAATTGTGAACACAAAAAACAATTGTTGCTTTTTTCATATTGTCGAGTGTATAAGTCAATTTTTACAATATAATAAAATATTGACTTGAGTTGTAATATTAATATTCTAATCTGAACAAATCTTGTAACTATTACTGTACTTGGAAATCACTTTTCGACGGTATGAGTGTTTTGACAGTTGTACAATAATATAATTATAGGCATAACCGCACAATAAGTGGTTCGACCTTTATCGAGTACCTAGTGGAAAGTGTAATGCATTTGCTAGGTATATAACATAAATTCTCAGACATGGCCACAATAACATTATTCTATATTGTCATCACTCGTCATAATTATGACATAATTTGTCGGTAATGTTTTCCTCCATACCATGTTTTAGAACAATTTATTTCTGCCCCAAAATGTGCAGATAAAAGAAGAAAAATGAATTTAAGAAAACACGCACACATATTATTATAAAATCAATCCATTCATTCAGAATTTAAAATAATAATAATAATAAGGTATAGTTTTTTTTATTGTTGTTGTATGAACACCACATTGTGTTTTCGTAAACTAGGTACCTAGGTACTTCGACCCGTCGAAATGATTTTCGAATGATATATACCGAAGTGACGTTTCAAGAGCTTGCATTATTTTTCTTATATAATGACAGCAATCACTGGAGCAGAAAAATCATTTTCCTAACTAAAACTAATAAAAAATTACTTAAGAAACGCATGTGGACGAGTGCGTTCATCTAGTATAGCAATTTCAAATGTATAAAAAGAACGAACTAAAAATCTAAATATTGAGGAAATGATTGACAATTTTGCTTTATAAATTATATTTCTTATAATAGAATATCTTAGATATTTATGTAATTATGATGTTAAATAAATTATTATTTATTTAAGATTACTCTTAAATATCATAATACCTAATACCTATATGTTAAAATATGGTTATAAATTTATAATGCAATTCGATTTGTAGTAAAAATATAATGGTTTAATACTGTGAATTGTTTTTCAAGGGAGCCCCTAAATTTTCTTTTGCACCAGAGCGCTCAGAGTTCAAGATTCGGCCCTGAGTTTAGTCAACGTCCTAATCAATACCTAGACAAAATAAAATATACATTTATTTAATATATTTGAAATTTCTGTGGTTTAACCTTTTGATACATTTTCTTAATTACTTTAATAACCATTTTCTAATTAAAATAATATGCTTTACTAATATAACAACTGTATGTCTGATAAAACAATAATTCAATAATGTTATCAACTCATGCGTAATTATTTTATATCTATCTAAGAATTTAGTTTGTTTTCGGGTCTCTAGTACCCTACTAACTATTTTACTTTATTACTTTCAAAGTTTCAACTTTAATTTGATTTTCAGATAACTTAATTGCACTTAAACTAAAATATTTTTAAATTGTAATAAGCATATCATTACAGGCAACTGAGTAAAATAAACTTACAAATAACATGGTATTCATTACATTTAATATTTTAGATTCTGAGTGACTGAGTGGAACGATGAATGTATTGATTTTACAATGATGTGTGTTTTTATATTTATTTTCTTATTTTTTTATTTTTGTGTCTGTGTACACGATAAGTAGTCGAAATAATGCTTCGATTATCAACTTTGGTATCTTGTTCGATTCGAAAGTGAATATCGTTGGTGCATTGGGGAGGTCAAAATTTAAAATTTCCAGTAATTTTCAAAAGCGCCAAGAAAAACAAAAGAAAAATTAAGGAAATAACTGGAATTTTTACGCAAAATCGATTTTTCACAAAATTGAATTTGGTTTTTCGTGTAACTTTAAAACAAATGACCGTAGATACATGCAATTTTCACTGGTTGTTTATATTTGCATTTTCTATACACGATAACATTTTCAAAATATTATGATTTGTTTTGAACTGTTTAGGGACATTTTCATTTTTCATTTTTTTTTAGTTTTTTTCTAGAAATATCAATACAATTTTATTTGTTGGTTAAAAAAGCTTGAAAATTTAATAGAAGGCTCCTAGTATATTGTTTCAAAGGCAGATGAAAAATATTAAAAATCCTTAGTCACAATTTTTTTTATAAGCATTTAAAGTTCAAAAAATGACAAAATATGGAAAAATCACGAAAATTAGCAAATTATTTTGAATTAAGAATTCGTAAAAATTTTTCTTTTTAAATCTAAGATTTGAAAATGTAATACAAGATTACTCATAAGTTTGTCTACCCTTATCAATATAAAAATCTCTACCGGAAAGTCAAATTAAATTTTTATGAGCGTTTGAAATTCAAATTTTTACAACATTGGGCATTTACTCGATTTTTCATGTAGCGATTTCCTTATTTTGTTGTAGGTACCTCAGTGGCGCCGAAGTCCATGCTGACGTCGGGCCGTGGCCCGACCTCTTTTTATTAAAAAATGTGGCCGGCCGGCCATATTTAATTTACATCATAACTTTATTATAAGCATGAGTAAATTTAAACCGTGATTATGAATAAATTTATATTAGGGTACCTCTATATTAAATAATTAAGATATTGAGGCCGGGAAGTTTTAAAATTGCCCGACCACATTTTAAAAACTTCGGCGCCACTGAGGTACCTAATTCAAAAACGAATAACTGTAGGTACATGAAAATGTATTCACTGGATGTTGATATTAGCATATCCTATACGCCATACAGTTTTGAAATTATTTTGACTCTTTGAGCTGTTTACGGACATTTACAGTTTTAATTCTTTTTAGTTTTTTTTTCTATAAATATTAATAAAGTTTTATCTGTTGGGCCAAGAAGTGTAAAAATTGAATACAAGGCTTCTGATATATTGTTACAATAGCAATTGAAAAATATAAAAATACATAGGCACAATTTCTTTTTATAAGCATTTAAAGATCGAATTTTGACAAAATTTATCAAAATCTCGAAAATTATCAATCATTGTAATTAATAAATTATAAAATGTTCAGTTTTTATAGCTAAGGATTGAAAATTTAAAACAAAGGTTATCATAAATAGTTCATACTGTAACCAAAAAATCCAAAAAATATATTAACACAGTTATTTTTTACAGACATTTTAAATTCAAATTTGGACGAAATTACATAGGTAATAAAAAACCTAGAATAACTATTTTAGTTATTTTGTTGTGATTGTATAATATTATTCGTGGGTACTTGAAACTTCTAAAGTATACTACTATATAATATTATCTATGATAGTATCAGGGTTTTTTGTTGGTGTATAACGCGTTATAAGTACCTAATGGATATTGTGATATGATTAATTTGGAATTCATTATAAGTCAATTTTTTTTAATACCATAGATAATTAGTATATAATATGTCTTATAACTAGAAGGACATACCGTCTCCGCTCAGAATCGTTTTTCTGATACAAATGATATAATATTATTGAATTCAAATTTAATATCATCCATTATACAGTGACCCACTTGTAACCTACTGTACAGCAGAGCGACACCCACTTGCCCACTTTTTTTTTTATTTAAAACAATAAAATATATAAAATTACAATTCATTAGGGATAATGGATAAAACAAATTTAAAACAAGTGATATGCTTTTTTAAGTTTATTAAAATATATTTTAAATTATATTTACAATTCAAGGTAGGTATATAATCAATATTGCTCATTATGATTTATGGTACCGCAAGACAAAAATAACAAGGACCTAAATTTAACTTTTCAATTTGGAATTGTTATTCATTGATTTTGGAAGATTTACCTAGGACTAATAATGCAGTATAGGGATGGCATAATTTATTGTTTTACTTCAATTTTGAATCAATGCCATCCATTGGCGTAATTAAGTGGGGGATTTGGGTGTCGAATTCCTCCCCCCCATAACCGTTTTTTTTTTAAATTTTCAAACTCTAGTATATAAGACTAATTTTATTCATGTATATTTTATAGATAATACAATAATCACACGAATCTCCATAATATTATATAATCATCCATCAATATTATCAAACAATATTATACCCGCTAAAAATAAGTGATGGATTTTCCACATTATCGGTTTATCGGAATATTCCCAATCGCAACGACTCTCCGGACTCCGACCTCCATTAGTCTGTTACTATGTTCTCATTTGGTAATAATCGGCAGAGTCGTGTTTAACGGGAGCCGGGAGGCAAAGGGGCAACTGCCCCTTTATCATTTTCATATTTTAAGAACGGAAAATTAAATTAAACTAAAATTAAATTAAAAATAATACTATAATATTATTAATATACTAATTATTCTAGTTCTAACTAAATATTTGTAGTTTTTAGTATGATTTTTATTACTACTTACTGCTTTGTAACTTAAACTGTTTTTTCTTTAACTTTCGGATGTATTAACTTTGGTAACTTTTAAAGCGGGCCGAACCACAGAATAGAGAAATATCCCCATCCCGCCACGAGAAAACATGCCGCCGACACGGCTGGTCACCTGTGTTGGCAACACTGCTGAGAGTTATCTACCGCGCGCACAGCAGCAGCTGACCGTCCGGCTGTGGCAACCGTTCGCGGAAGAGGTCTGTCTATTTCAACTTTCAAGTGGGGATAAAAACCATAATATAAAATATAATACAAAAAAAAAAACCAGACATAAACGCACACACACGACCATCCGAGACAAACAACGCGGAAACCGTCGAATATAACCGTCAGCGTGCACGTCCTAAAGTGAACACGAAAATCTATTGTCTAACCAGAATCAAAAATGTCTGCCGTCACTAGTGTCGAAGATGAGTACGACGAGTACAACTACGACCAAGACAAATTGGTCAACAGCGGACACAGCGGTAATATTATTATTTATTACGAACCAAATGATATTATTGATGTCGCAGATATTTCCACGTTTTTACTGGGCAGTACATTTTTTAACGTGGTTTTTTTTTTTTTTCTGTCACTTCACAGGTAAGAATAGGAGCAAGAAAGAGGCTAGTGAACACACCAATCATTTCGATCCGAGCGGGCACTCGAGGAAACTCTCGACTAAATTGCAAAACACTGAAACCAACAAGAAGGAAGAGAATTTGAAGCCTCATCCGTCGACCAGAAAGTGATCAAATCCGAATGCGCTTCCCCCCAAAAAATCCCAATGTCTTGCTACGGTTTTACTTATAATTTTTTTTTTCTCTTTTTTTCAAACATACTACTTGATTGCTCATCGGAAGCCATCGTTAATAATTGATATTAATTTTAAAAACTAATGTTCAGAAACGTATAGTCTACGTTCTTTAATCGTAGATTATCTTTTCTCTCTTAATATATATATATATTTTTTCCTTTTTTTTAAAGATATAATATTATCTATGGATGTTATATTTTTCAAAGGTGTATAAGTAATTGTATATGACATCAATGCATTTCAATACATATAAGTTGATTGACATTTTTAGTTTTATTATTATTTACCTAACTGTGTGTGCTAAAACCTCATTTGTGAACTATGATGTGTTAAATTTATAATTTGAAGTTATCACTACAAATACAATCAAAATTTTATTGTAAACAAAACAATAAACCACAAGGTCAAGTGGGTTACTAGGAATAACAACTTTCATTTTCTAACCGACAGTATTATTAAATTATACAGCTGGTACTTTGTTAACTCTATAGTGTACATTTAATAACCTTCCATTGAATGACACTTTGAATTTTTAATAATGATGTTTACCATTATTCCATAATATAGTCAAAAAACCTATGCTGATTTTATGAAAGGCAATATGGTTATGTGTGAACTGTGTAGTGGATAGTTTTTTGGTCTCTATCAAAAATTGAATGGTGAACACTACTAAACAATTTCAGTTATGTATAATAATCATTATATTATAAATTTATAGTCATAAATTAGACTGTAAGATACGAGTAACAAATTAAATTAGGTATATAAGAAAAATTTTAATAACATTTATTTGTATACAGTAGTGCTGAAGTCCATGCTAACGTTTCAGGCACGGCCGGCCACATTTTATTTACAATATAACTTTATTATAAGAATAAGTATATTCAAGCCATGATTATGAATAAATGTATATTAGGTACCTCTAAATTAAATTATTGAGGACGTGGAGTTTTACAATTTCCAGACCACATTTCAAAAACTTTGGCGCCGCTGTTTATAGATTTTCATTTTTTAAGTCAAAAATACAGCCAAATCGCGAACAAAGAACCGTGACATGTAGATTTGCAAATTGTTTCCTGACAAGTTGAATTGTTTGTCGATTTTACAGCGATACCTATAATTGCAAACTTTGCTTTACCCTGATTGCCTGTCTGGCCGGGTATATGAAAGTTTCAAAGGATTGCCATAGTTATGTGTGGATTTCTTTGTAAAAACATGTTTTTAATGTATGTATTATACGTGCAAGATATGTCAACAAAATTTTATTTCGCATATAAGTACATATTTTATGTTAAGGGAATATTTAGCCCACCACAAGAATCCCTTAATCTCCGATCCATCATCTGCTTCTATCTCAGATAACCCAATTAAAAGACTTAAAAGACAGTGGTGTCGTGAACTGCTAGCCTAATTTAAAGTCCTACTCATGTCATAGTACCTCCGCTGGGAGGCCTTTACATTCCATCCAATCTGCTTTTTCATTTTTATTTTTCTTATTTTAACATTTTAACCCATCAATTGTACTTATTGTTCTTCTTTGTAACAGATTGAATAAAAAAAAAAAAATATATAAATCAAAAAAAAAAGAGAACATATTCAAATAAAATCATATTTTTGCATATTTCACCAATTAATAATATGTATTGAAATATTTCTAAAAATGAAAGAAATATGTACATTTCAACCACAGATATAGATACTAGTCTATCTGTGATTATTCATTACATATTTAAGGAAAACCAAAAGGCTGATTAATAGTTACTTATTTTTTTTATCGGTACCTTATAAAAACTACAACACTGTCATTAAGGTAATATACTTTAACAATTGAACGGATGAATACTAATTTATTTTAACAAATTATTATTATTTCATTCATTATTTTAATTTGTGAGTTATTTCGCTTATAAATTCAACATTAAAAAAAAAGTTTAAAAAATATAATGTTATTATTTAGTAATTATGTTTTGCATATAAATACATATTTTGATGTTAAAAAAATTAATATAATATAAAATAATTTATAAAAAAAAACATGTACAAATTTTCAAGAGAATATAGGCCACATATTTTGGCTATTTTAAGAGATTATAAATCCGAGCTTTAATTATAATTTACAAAAATGAGACATGGTTAAAAATGTAGCCATAAAGATATATAAATTATCTTCCATCGGTGTTGTTAAAAAACACTAATTGTAAGAATTAAATATGAGGAGAAATACAATTACATTAACATAAGAGAATTTATAATTATTGATGCCTAAATAGGGTGATCATAAGACATTCAAATAAAGTTTCTTTCATAAAATAAAAATCAACTAGGTATCAATATAAAGTATAAACTATAAAAACATTTTCCATATCATATGAAAATTATAATTAATTACTAAAACAATAAGCAAAGGCTGAGATTCTTAACACAAACAAAAAAAAAACAATTAAAATGTGTTCCCACACAAAACACCAAAAGAGCCATAAGCAACTATATTATACTACATTTAATCAATATTGCACAAGACATTATTTGTACAATAAGTAAAATTAAATGTGCGAACTTAATTTACCATATTTTTTATTATATTTAGCAACATGCATTTCAAGTATTTCATTGGCCTCTTCATAATACGGGCTTAAATATGTTGCTGTTCTCATTTTCCAATTAGACAAATTTGGACGGTTGGCATATGGATTGAAACCAGCCATTCCTAAGAAAAATTTAAAAATCATATTTAATCAAATTTTTTTTTGTGAAAAAATCCACTAACTTGTTTGTTCGATTTCACAAATAGCAATAATATCAGAAATGGAAATTTCATTTCCACTTAAAAACGTTTTATTTTTCAGCCAAACGTTTTCTATAAGGTCTAAAGTTGTGATCATTTTGTTTTCTAATTGAGCGACTCTCTGTTCATTTACCGGTTTTCCATTCATAACTGGCCACAAAACCTGAAATATATATATTATTGTTTTTATTATTAATTAAATATAAGATTTTTATGTTAAGTCATACTTTATGTAAATAATAGAGAGCACAATCAGCTCTAGTATTTGTATGCTGCCACTCAAGGTATTCATCTACTTGTGCTTGTTTCACAGAGTCCTTAGGGTACCAGTGATCTGCCACATTATAAGTACGACAAATGTAACGCAGAATTGCTATGCTATAAAGTAATAACCATATTCTTAGTTAAATTAAATACCAAATACCAGATTTATTATAGTTATAAGTTATAACATTGCAATGCTTAATTAATTATTAATACAACATGTCAGTTAATTAATCAACATTCATTGTTGATTTAATTTTCAAAATATTTTTAAATAAATATAAATATATAACAGAAACAATAATTTAGTTGTTAGTATAACTAGGTAAGTCATGAATGAAAATAAAGTTATAATAAACTTAACATAGCTTGTTTTGAAGAGTGATATCGGAAGTTTCTGATTGACTGTAGGTTTTTAATGATGTAAGGTCATGGTGTTACTTATAATAAAAATTTAAATACAATAATAATCATAATAGAAAGTTCTTTTTAGAAGTACAACAATTTTCATTTTTTATTATCAGTCTCCAAGTGTTACAGATACTTTTGTGAATACCTAAGCCGCAAAAAAAAAGAATAAGGACATGAATATTAGTGGTTTTGATGTCTCTAATAGTTAATACCCATTCCTAAGCTAAATAAGAAACTATATTTTTTATCCATCATATTATGAACACAAACTTCAACGCTCACATACAAAGAGATTGAATTAGTGATTGTACGAGTGTTCTATAGTTTTATTATAGTTTCTTATATGGTGATATACTGAGCACCACGATAGAAGGAACCCGTTTCGTGCATGCAGACTGTAGAGTTTAGGTATTCCCCACTTTGTGCCATTTAGAGTATGTCAAATACGTGGCGATGCGCTAAATCGAACGTGTTTCGGTCTGGACACTGGTTGCTTCTCTCGTGGCGAGGAGTATATACACTTCCATTAAACTGGTTTAACATAACTACGATAATCAATACTACGCATATATATTATTTAATAGTAGTATTGTACATCATAATATCTCTAAAACAATAAATTTATCACCTTTCAATCAGAACGAATCCATTATCGTTGATGACGGGTACTTTTTTTAATGGATTTATGGCTTCAAACTCGGCTGTGAACTGTTCTCCTACAACATGCAATATATTATATTATGTTCAAGTATGTAAGTAACAATTATATTATAATATTGTCTTCTATCTTCACTCACCTTTCAGTAAATCCACAACCTTTCCTTCGAATGGAACTTCGGCTTTTTTAAAAAACATGTACAATGCTCGGGACGGTTGTGACAATAAGTTGTAATAATATGTTAATTTTGCCATATTGTTTGAAGTTAAATCGCAGCCTCTGTCGCTTTAGAAAGCTCCGATTATAAAAAACGATCACCGGACAACCAATAATTAATTATTATAATATAAATTGATATTTTCGTCAACTTTCGACGAAATGAAAATTATGAAAAGAGGTGGGAAAATTATATTGATAACAGTGTAAGAGACATCGGTGAGACATCGATGGTTTGGTTCTTATCATAACCTTCAAAAAGATAAAAACTTCCATATGATTTCAAAATTGTCATTCTTGCTCATAGAAATAGGTGTTAAAACACTTAAAAACCAAATCATTCCGCATTCGAGAAAATTCTACGGCGCAGACGAGTGTTCGTTTTTAAATATTTTTTGAAAAGAACGACAAAATGTCGGTTAGGGTGTTCTCCAGGAAGTTTTCTGCTGGCAGGCAATTGCGCGCCGTCATGGACGAGCAGTTCACTGCCGAAAAACTCAAGTCCCACTGTTCACCCGGCAAGTGGATTTTTAGCATTCCTCTACGGTTTTCATAGTGACAAAGGTTTTTACATTTACTTACTTTGTTATGTTTTCATTGAATTACAGAAGTCCTCCAAGGTTTGGGATTGTGGAAGAAGGTCACCTATTTCATTGGACTACCGGGTTGTTTGTTGGCAAGTATTTACTGCATCAACGGACATTTGGAACACGAAAAACACACATCGCGACCAGAGTTCGTGCCATATGAACATTTGCGCATCAGAACTCGGGTACGTATATCTGCTTGAGTATTACTTATCTGAATACAAGTGCCAATTCGCTGACGAGTAAATTAAGGATATTATTTCAATCTTTGTTAACATATTGTTGAGAATCAAGTGTAGTGACTATTGTTCAAGGGGCCTGTTGAACTTTGATCAAAATCATCCACACTGATTAACTTTTAATAAAACTATTATAAAATTGTGCACAAATCTTTTTTTGTCAATGTCACAGTTTAACTAGTCGCAATTTCTGGTTATCAATTATTTCAAGAATTTCTTGGCATTTTCAATTCTAGGTACCTTCATTATTAAAATATTAAGTTAAATCAAATCATACGGAACAAATCTAGTTAAGCGCCCACGTGAATTTTTGAATTTTTTTTTTTGGAAACCTATGTGTTTTAACAAGTTTAGAACGATGGTGCACAAATTAATTGGCGGAAACCATTATTTTGAAAGTTATAGCCTTCCAAAGTTTGCGATTTTACGTTTATGTAAATGCATGCACACAGCGCTCTATTTTCCGTGTTTATAACGAATGATTTGAGATGTCGCTCCTCTCCGCAAATCAAAAAATATCCCTCGACTTGCTATGCAAAACCACCTCAAGTAGGTAACAGGGACAATGGAAAATCCCTGATCAAATTGCATTTGACAAAAAATAGGTAATAAAAAGTTCAAAAAATCATTTATACCGAGGACAGAATCGAGCTTTCGATCTTTAGTACTTGACGTGCAGTGCAGACCACTGCGCCACACTTCATTCGTATAACGATTGTAAAAACTACCTATTTAAATGAATTGTAGAAAAAACTTGAATTTCAAACTCTATAACTCGAACAATATTGATTTTCGCCAAATTTTTTTTGTACCATGGTTTTTAAAACGTTGATTTACATAGGTTTTGAAAAAAAAATAATTGAAAAATTTGTTACGAACGCAGAAAATAGAGCGTTGTGTGCATGCGTATAAACGTAAAATCGCAGACTTTGGAAGGCTATAACTTCCAAAATAATGGTGTCCGCCAATTAATTTTTGCACCATCATTCTTAACTCGTTAAAATACATAGGTTACCGAAAAAAAAAATTCAAAAATTCGCTTGGGCGCTAAACTAGATTTATACCAATCATACTAAAATAATTGATTATATGATGAAGACAAGTTGAATAAATTAAATAATACATACTAATTTTTACATATAAAAATTAAAAAAGCCTAAGGCTTAGGCCCGGAGCAATTAATGACCTATTATGCACGGCTATAAGTTCCAAAGGTATTTCTAAGCTTTATTAACTTATATGTTTACATAGGTTATAAGTCAATAAGTCTAAAAATACAAATTATTCATTTACAATATTGTCAAGTTCAAAAGTTGTATTTTTAACAATATATATTTTTATACTTTTAATTTATATTTTTGGATTCTTTGTTCGGCAGTTAAAAAAACGAGTCCGGACTTCCTGCTTAATCAATATTGATATTACTTGACACTTCTTGTATTTGTATCATGTTCCTTACACAAAAATTAATTTCACCATTACTAATATTTTTTCAGCGATTCCCATGGGGAAATGGAGACCAAACTTTGTTCCACAATCCAAAATTGAATGCTACAACTCATGGTTATGAAGTAGATGAATAAATATGAATGTTAAATGTATTTGTATTATCTATCTGTAGTTATATAATACCAATTTAATAAAGTAAATGCTGGTACTGTAAAAACATAAGTCACTCCGTAAACTTATTATGTATATCTAATGAATAAATGAGACCTTTTTGTAGACTTAAATGTTTGATATTTTTAATTTAAGGAATATAAACATTTGTTTATGCAAATTTAAATTTATATCAATAATTTTTCATTGTCAATACAGTGATAGATACTATTTTTTTAAACAATGAATAAAAATCTTTATTTTTCAAAAATCTGAGTATATACTACTAAATGGTTTGAAAATGTAATCTATTTAGTATTTTATTTTATTATAAAAAACAAATATATTTTCAAAGTTAAGTAGAAAAATTAAAATTGAGATTACATCTTTAAATTATATAATATTATAGTTTATTATTTGATCTATATAAATTCCTATATTAAATTTCTAAACTTATATTACTAAATGATTTTATAATAAAATATACATTTTAAATAATCAATCTAAAATATTAACTAATTTTTTTCACTTAATTTATTAACATAACGTTTGTATTCATCTGCCGTTTGTTCGATTACTTTATGTGCTTCTTCATAAAAAGGAGAAAACTCTGCTTGGACTCTAGCTATCCATTTGGTTAAATTTGGACGATCCACTAATGGATCAAAACCAGCAATTCCTAAGTGAAAATGTTTAATATAAATATCATACTGTTATATTTAAATTAGTTTTTTTACTTGGTTGTTCTACTTCACATGCACCGACAAGATCAGACACAGAAATTTTGTCTCCGCACAAAAATGGTTTATCTTTTAACCAAATATTTTCTAATAAATTTAGATTTTCAATCATTCTATTTTCTAGTATTGTAACTTTTTCAGTGTTTGCTGCCTGTCCAGTTTTTAACGGCCATAATGCCTTTAAGCGGAAAACAATAATTTGAATAGTAATTAGCTATGTAACAAAATCAACAACAATTACCTTGCGCCGAAAATACTCAGTACAATGAGCTCTAGTATTATTATGTTGCCACTCTAAATATTGATCAACAAGTGCCTGCTTTTGGATGTCTTTGGGATACCAATGGTCAGCTACGTTATATGTTCGACACAAGTAACGTAATATTGAAACACTAAAAAAAAACAATTAATAATTGTGATATTAAAAATTTGTACTATTCTCAGTCCTTATGTGATACAGACAACTAGTTCTACAACATGAACTTCATTAATTTATAAATTGCAAATTAACCAATTATTGACAGTCAAATTATAATTGGTATTTTTTGGAAATAATAACCTTTCTATTAAAACTGTTCCCTTGTCATCAATAAAAGGTACTTTCTTGAACGGATTTAAGCTTTCAAATTCTTTAGTGAGATGCTCTCCTATACAAAAGGGAAAATAAGATTTACTTCCGTGTTAACTGTTGTGTAAAATATTATTTTAATTTATGATGTACCTTGTCTCAAATTTACTGGTTTTGGTTCAAACGGGATTTTGGTTTTCTTCATAAATATGTACAAAGTTCTGCACGGTTGTGACAAAAAGTCATAATAAAACTTTAATTTGACCATGGTGTTAAAAAAATTAAACTATCCAATACACTTGTTGAATCCACGTTTCACCAAAAACTAGAACAAAATATAAAACAAGTAACAACTCGTGACTAAATAAATTTATTTAGTAGTGTAACGACTGACAAACGAATAAATTCCAACAGGCTACTTGATTACTATCAATGTTTAATGACATAATAATTATAGTTTAATTAATCCAAAGTTCGAACCACGGTCTTATCTTCTAAGACGTGGTCCAGACAAATTAATATCAGTAATTTTTAATTGTTGAATAAATTATGTAATACTATTATCACAGATTAATTAATTAAATTTAATACAATTGTTGCTTGCTATTATTACTCTATGATTTAGATTTTAGATACACCCAAAACCCATGAACATATTTTTACATTGAATAAATTGTCTAATGTTTAAGGATAAATGACGTCAAAAACGCGAAACACCATCGAGTGGTCCAGTGTTGGGAATAGAATATAGATAACTAAAAAATTTTCGCGATAAGATAAGATAATTTTTGCGAAATGTTATCTAGATGAAAATAAAGATAACATACATTTCATTCATGTTGATAATGATAAAATATAAACAATACATTTATTGATTTATCTATAGAAGGAAATTAATACAACGGACTATTATAGTAATAATATTGTATTCTGTAATCTGTGCTATTATTACGGATATCTTATTAAATGTCCTACTTCCAATGAACTAAAATGTGGTTGTTACGGACAATATTATTGAATTCTTCAATAATGTACCTAATTTGCCTATACAATTCGCCGGGCCACACATTTTGTGAGTGCGAAAAATTTAAAACAATTTATAATATAATATTATCTACTAGCTGAATACAGGCTACAGCTAGGAGCCTAGGGTAATAAGTACAAACTAAGATATCTTAGTGGCAACAAGTAATAAGTAATAACCCTGCTTTCCTCGGGGGATGGTAACGAGGAATGACCATGACTATTTTTTTTTTGCTCTCAATTTTATGTTCATCGTTTAAATATCTGTTTTCAAATACAAATTGGCATCTCTAACCAATAATCTCTGATCATATTTTTATTACCTTTGAATTTGATTGTATTTAGTATTTTTGGTTTGTAATTCGAAATTGCCTGCAGTCTCCAGCTTGAAAAACAATATAATTTTGTTTGCTTCATGAATTAATTGATTTACGATAGCCTGTGCTTCAGTGCTTGTCTATACATCTAGTTGTTTGTATCCTTAAAAAGCATCAATCATTTTTTATAAGTTTTCTAGTACATAGAAGCAATGGGGATAGATGACCCTGATCATATTTTTTCGTTTATTTGAATGTATACAATAGTATTTGGTTTGCACAGATTAACTGCAGTCTATAACTTCTAGTAAAATTATATCTTTTTGTTATTTTTTTATAATCTCTGTCTATGACACAAATAAGTGTTAGCAGAACTACAATAATATTATAGTTTATTCACAGTATTGACTTTTGTAGTTTAAAATATATGCCATTTGTCAGGGTTAAGGTTGGTTTTTTTTTATTAACAAAAACTTATAAAAAAGTAAATTCCTCAAAATAAAAACAAACTTTTTATGATAAATATTGCAATATAATTTTACTATACCAGTCTTACTCAAAAGTCAAAACTAATACATTTATATTGAATAGAATTTTAAAATTTTAATACAAACTTTTTTTTGTAACAATTAAAACAACCAAGATAAATAGTTTTAATTACATACAATTATCATTCTTATATTTTTATATAATCTTGAAACTAAAGTAAAACTATTACCAATAGAACTATAAATAATTCTTATGTATTATATTAAATAAATAAATATTATTTTGAAAGTAGTTTTTAATTCATATACATTATTAAGGGGTATAAGTACAAATAATTTAATAATATTGTTAACAATTGTCAAATGTAATTTGTAACTCAAATAATATTTTAACTGTACAATTAATTATAATGGCAATAAAAATACGATTTTAACCTCATCCGTATACTTATATTTTACATGTAAAATTAAATCAAATGATTACATGTTATTGACTAGAAATATCAGTTTAAAGAAAATCATTTAAATAAAAAGTCTAAAACACAGATCATTGTTAAAAATAATACAAAATACAATTTTTCATTATAAACAATTTGTTCGGTAACAATAATTTAAAGTTTGATACTTCTTGAAATACAATGAAATTATAAAAAAATTAATTCGACATACTTCTATAAAAACTATCTTATACTCTAAGGAATAGTATAAAAAATTAATTTAATTTTAAATAATTGTCAAAAACTCAATTTTTAAATCTATTATTAAAATAAAATCTTATGAGATAATTAATGATCACAAATTGTTGTTTCTAAAATAGAAGTCTTAAAATGGTATACGTTCAGATTCACAACTAAAATATAATAAGCGTGTAAACTAATATTGAGCTGATTAAATTGTACTTTTTTGTTTTTACAAAACGTTAATTTTTCACAATAGATATACATTTAACAAACATGAAGTGATTAAATTATTTTAAGTAGTAAGTACTGTTGCTAAGCAGATCAATAGTTTAACAATAAGTAAAATATATGTGGCTGTCATAAAAATAGAAATCCAAATTTTTTTCTGAAGCTTGATGTAGACGGCATAGACATCATCCACTTCCTCAGGCCGATCAGTACAACAGATGAAGTCACCAACACTGCACCAATAATACTGAAAATATTAGGTACCCTCGTTGAAAATATTATCTGCCACACAAAAGCAAAACACCACATCAACAGTCCTTGCAATAGCACCCATCCAGCTTCTTCGAGTTGGGCTGCAATAGTTAGTAACATTTGTCCAGAAAAACTGAATACGCCCAAAGCAATTACTAAAATTCTCTCAGTACCGCATTTTGGCCAACACAAGTTTCCTGTAGCCCAAGCCATGCTAGTCGTTTGTATGATAGAATAAGTGGCAAACGTCACCATGATAACACTGAAATGTAAGTTCTTCAAGGCTCTAAGTAGTATATAAACAATAGCTCCAAAAAATGTAGATAACAAGGCTGCTAATGGACCTAAGAAATTGTATTGTTTAGTCGACTGCCCAAATAAGAAAGGAGGTCTTGTGATCAATAAGACTCCAATCATTGTTAAGAATAATGTGAAGTAATGGAACAGTCCACATGGTTCCTTGAGAAATATTCTAGCGAATATTGCGACCATGACAGGCACACTGAATACAATTACTGAAGCGTCAGCTAAGGGCATGTGTCTGATGGCATAAAAAATCAGAGACACTGAAGTGGCGCCGGCAAAAGCACGAAGTAGTAGCATCAGTCGTTGACCTTTTGGAAATGGATTTTGTTTATTGTAGATCAGTATGGGTACTGAGGGAATTAATATTCCGACAAAACGAATGGCGGGCCAATTCAATGGGTCTATGTCGTCGAGCCATTTAACTATCAACGTACTCAGAGAGAAAAATAAGGATGATATGGCAGCCAACAGTAAACCAAGAATTTTTATTTGTGATTTAGGAGACGACGTCACGTTTGGCGTAACCGGCGAACTTGTGGACGGTGTATCTGAATCGATCACCAGATTTCTGAGTTCTAGTCGTTCAGCCATTAACATGGTTTAACTATTACTCACTTTATAAAACTACTTACTACTTACACCTCACTTGTTCGAAAGTAGTATGCTAGAACAGTAAATGCCTTACTCTTGATTTAGACCATGATTAAAGATATAGGTACCTATTGAAATGTACCCTTTCAAGTAGAACTGAGATTCAAGTTATTAATTCTTGGAAAAAAACTATTATACTAAAAAATAAAAAAAATGTGCAGAATACCGGATCTTGAAATAGTATTTAGCAAAAAAAAAAAAAAATGAAATGGGAATATGGGATATTGATTATCACAATCTGATAGTGTAATCACCGAATCTGCAACCGTGTGAATTGGCGATTATAGCACAGTTCTGTGATTATAGGTCATGAGGTAATATTACCACAATTTGCAGGGGGCTCACCCCCCACCCTCCACCCCTTCACGCAAAAAAAAAAAAAAACAAAATAAAATGGGCCCCTAAAATAAATCGAAGTCCGTAAAACGAGACACTAAACTCACTTATTAATTTCAAAACATTAAACGGACGTACATGATATTATCTTTTTTTAATGATACATTTTAGTACCTAATTAAATTAATAAATTTTATAGTCATTTTATACCTACTTGTTGATTGACGATGGTTAGTAGTTATAATAATATATAGCATATTATATTACTTAAATTTTTGCGATCTAAGATCTTATTGCATCTTTCTAGGCAACCTTTTCAACCAACGTATTTAATATTTATAGGTATCTAATTAACTGCATATTCTCTGGTTTTAAACACTCAGAACAGTTAACCCTAAGAAATTAGCTTGTGCTATAGTACTTTTTAGATGATTTAATTAATTATTTTATGAATCGGTGAACGAACGTTCTGCTGTAGCTGAAGTCACTGGTATAATAGTGGTAGTAGTAAAGTAATAGTAGTACAAAATAATTTTAAAACTGTGGCTATTTACAGAAGACTGTATAGTGTATCATGCAATTATTTGATAAGCAGATATTCAGCTGATTTATTCTTTGATATTTGAAACTTTTTTATATTTTGAAGTAACACTTTTCCGAATAAAGGCATTTTTGCTTTACAAATGACCGACAAATATTGAAGGTTGTTCGCCTAGAATTTTTACAAAAATTTAAGCGATTTTTGTATCTGAATATTGTACTACATTTTTAGGAAAAATAAAGATAAAATATTTTAAACTTATATTTGCAACATTATTCATACCCATAAAATTTGTGCGAAGTTGTGAAATTATTATGTCAAAATTTGTGTACAAATGTACATGCTTGTATAAGATGCTGGTCAGACATATCCCCCCCCTAAGCATATTTTTAAATGTTTATGATTTTTAAGTTATCTTAAGTAAAATCAAATATTACAAAATGTATAGAGAATTATATTTTTAAAGGTTTAATATTTAAGTATCAGTTTAATATTTTATTATTATTTGACTTTTTATTCAACTTTCCAAATCAAAAAAACCTTTTGTAAATTTAAATAATGTTTAGAGAATAAAAATTATTAGGAAGAATATTTAGATAAATCTATATGACATATCTACCCTCAATAATATTATTCTTATCGTTTTTGTAATGGGTGATTTTATTCTAATAGCGTTTTTCATCTGACTGCACTAGTGTATACTACACGTGAACACTGATACCATATTCACAATATCACATAATTTTCCACACCGGCAAAATTCACAGTGTCGACCAGTGTACACTAGTGCAGTCAGATGGAAAACGCTATAACATTACTCAAAAACATAATAAAAAAAATACAACTTAAAAACGTTTTATCTATGTCGAGAGTGGGCCAGAAGGAACATTTACAATCGTAATTTAAGGAACATCATTAATAACTGATCTTAAAATAGCAATATCAGGAATAGTTAAGATTATTTTTCTATAATTATTAATAAATATTTTAATTATTTTGTATTACCTTTTCTTTGTCTTTGAAACATAAATTTTATTTTATTTTTTTTCTTCTTTTAATTTCCTTTGCCTTTATATTGTTAATAGTTAATAGTTAATAATATTTAATATATCATTACATTATGTAATTAAAAAAATATATAATATTAGGTTTTTAAACAATAATTCCTCAATATTAAAATTACACTAAAAACGTGCGATTACAACCAACTATTTAGAAATAAGCTGTATACAGAATAATTTAATACAGATAATGATGATGGCAGTATGACACCCATATTTTTTTTTTAATATGAAACAGTGACATTTTAACATTTAAATTTTTAATGAGAATTTTACTATTGATTTAAATAATATCTGAGAAAGTATGATAATATTTCATTAAAATGTTTACAGTTCTCTCTAAATAAAAACAATTGCAAGAAGTTTGCAAATGAACAAATATTTTGCTCATGTTATTAAAAGAAAAATCATTAATATGCTATTTTTAAAAACTTTCCAAAATATGAGAAAAAAATATTATATCAACTCACTAGGCTATGGAACAGATTTTTGGCTTTTATAGCTATAAATAGAAGTTATGGACAAAGTATGTAATTTATGTAACTTATCATCCTTACTCATAACTTTAAACTACTGTCTCCTTGTAAAATCCTCAGGGTTCTCATAACTATTTAAATACTTAATAGAAATTACTTATTTAGTATTTAAATATTAAGCATAAATTAATTTTATAATTTGGTCATTTTAGATATATAAAAATCACTGAAATACTAATTTAAATTATCATATCTTATGTTTATAAAAAACAAAAAATATTATAAATTATTCTCTCTTATGTAGAAATAATTTTTCAAAATCATAATTAAAAATATTAATTAGGAAAAAAATTACTTTTGAAGACAAACATGAATGGATACATAATATTATATTATTATAGTTAAATAAAATATTGATAAGATCACAAACTAACTATTTGTGGTAGATCCCTGGATAGTTACAATGAACATAGTAGTTATATAAAGTAGAAGCTTTATTATATGGTGTATACTGTATACTTGTAGCACAACATTAATATACATCAATATTTATTATTTAATAATATTTCTATATTATTATTTAACTAACTTATATAAATAAAGAATAATCTTAAATCATAATAAGTTTAAATAATAAACATTATTTAACATTTGTTAAGAATTAATGTAAAAGTTCCAAGATCTTAGAACTAATGGCGAAAAGTATATAATGTAAAGAACTAAACAGAGTTAACTGTATTTATTTTAGTCTTCATATTTGTTTTTTACCTTACTACTACCAGAATAATGATTTTTATAGTTAACAATATCACCGAGATCGTGTTGTTTGAATTTTTCTGAGACCAAATTAATTAAACAGCTGTAACGTAAAGCAGCAACATCCAAATGATCATCCTTTAATATATAAAATACAAAATGATTAAATATGAATGTAGTGTAGATAAAATTCCACTTACGATTTCAGCCCGAGCATTGATAAAATACTGCGTAAGTATACGCATGTCTGATAACAGATTTTCACTTGGATCACTGTCCATACTGGCATAGACAGAAAATGTCCAAGAAGTTACATCACTGGTGTTAATTATTTTTTTCATAATCCATTGAACAAAGTTACATATAACAGCAGCACAGTGGCTCTAAAAAAAATTTAATTTATACTGTTAAAATAAAACATTTTTGGAAATTTTACGAGCTCTTGATATTGATAAGAAGTGTATAATATTTAATTATTGTTATATCTTTTTTAAATTACCTGAAAAAAATAAACAATTTTGTCAATATTATGAACAGGATTCACTGGAGTAGAAGCATTAATTTGTCTTCCAAACAAAAACGTAAACCATGCAGTTGGTGAATTAGATATTGGCTGAAAATTATTGAATTAATTTTTAGTTTTTATTATTAAAAAATAAACAGATAGTATATTATATAATTACTATGTATTTTAATAGATATTAAATATAGTATAGACAAATAACACACCAATAAATTTTCAGGATGAGTAATACATTTTCTGGTATCCTGAATTTTGGTTCTGGCACTTTCATACTGTTCAATGTATGACATTATTTCAGCTTTAGTTGGCAGTAATTTCTTATTTTTAATACTAGGCAATTCTAGGGAAGGCTGAAAAAAAAGGGTTACAGTTATTTTGATTTCAATAATGATTTTGTAAGATAATAAATGTCTACTCAATAACAAAATACAAATTTAGTTCTAAGTAAATTAATATGATAAAATTATCAGTTTGATGTTTATAACGCATCAGAATATTAAAATAATAAGTCTTTCATATATTATAGTGGCCTTTTTACAATACTTCATAAATATGATTAGGTTAAATTTTTAAAAATTCAGTTAAGCTCTCAAGCTTTTATTTTAATGTATATTGTTGTTGTAGAACAAGAAAAATTGGGGGATGGATGCAGCAGGCATGGATCAGTTTCATTTAGGCTATGAATATTCACAATTTATAATTGGATAACTTGGTGAATTCAATTAAACCAATAATTAGATAATTATGTATACTGTACACTGAGGCAAGAGAATGCAATTTATTGAGAACCAAGGCCCAAGATTTTGTTGTTACCAAACACGAATACCGGAATACAGCTTAAGTCTGTACTTTAAATGGGAGATATTGCTGTTGACACAAAGCAAGGTATTGGTTATTTGTTCTCAATCATTAATAAATATAATTTTACATATTACTGATCAATATGATTGATAGACTATAAAAATGTTATAGGTACCCAATAAATATTTTTTTGTAATTTATTTATCAAATTAATAGACTCATGTCAACCTCATTTATCAAAGTAATATATATTTTGAGAAATGTTTGCTTATTTGTTCAAATTGTTAGTTTTACTAAAGTAGCTAATGAACAAAATATATCTCAATACTAACTATGACATATGTAGGAGCATTGTTTTCAAATTTGTTTATGAATTCCTGAAGTTCAACATTAGTGGCAGTCATAACCGGAGGCAATTTATCTTCCATTTTTCTATAAAACAATAAATATACATTACCAAAAGCCTAGAAGAAAAAAAATTTATAAAATAATCAAATGGGTAACATAATTTATACCTAGCCATGTAAAGATACTCATGTCCATTTTGAGGATTATCAATTTGATCAACTTGACGAATTTGATTTCGGTCGATTGGCAATCTATAAGGTCTACCGGTTAAGTCATCACTGAAATTTAAAAATTATTCATAAGTTCAATGTTATTTTGGAAAAAGTATTACATGAAATATTACAGAGACGAATGGCGTTTCAATTTTGATGCTTTTCCACTTCTGCGACCCATGTTTATTTTTATGATAAACGATTTCCTACTTTAATAGTTTATGTAACGAATTTTACAATGTCTTACGGCATTTGTGTGCACATTGCTATAGTAATCGTGTTCGTATAATCTCGTATGATTGTAGTTATGCAACAAAGCTGACTTGAAGTACAATTTTCTCAAAGTATAACACCGTTCAAATACAATTTACAAATCAACGAAAAAAATGTAAACAACTTAATTTAGAATATTAGATACTAAAACCATTGTAGTATTATTATCAAAATTAAAAGAAGATAAAAATAAAATCGTGATAACAATACAGTGTTTCATTTTTATAAAAAACCAAAATAACTACGAAACCACGATTTACCAATATATAGGTACCTTAAATCGTGTATGAAACCATGAAACTAACTTACTATTCTCGTTCAACAAGCAATTGAATTAAAAGTTGAAACCGCCGAAACTCACCTACATAATTAACGTGGCTGCAACGACTATAAAATTAATTAAAAAAAAATTATTATTCTGTCGATGATAATAAATGTAGGGTCCCAAACTTGAACAAACTTATTTCATATAATCCGTGGTTATTGAGTTATTCCTCGAAAATTTATTTATCTACGTTACACGCTAATATTGTGGAGTTTAAATTTTCTGTACTCTATGGTTTCAGCTTAATCGCAGACTTGTTATTACTGTTTTACTATATTATAGCATACCTACGCTACTATTTTGGTAGGTTACCTATTCTTTATTGGCACGAATCATATCGGGCGGCCCATAATTCATAAATAGCCAGACATCGGCCCGTATTAAAAATAAGACCTGGTGGATATGGCCTGGCCCTGGGCCACATTGTTACAGGCCTGCAGGCAGGCTGCCCCTTCCTCTGGTCGGGCCTGAGAAAATGTTACTGCACGATACTGCAATATTTAATATTCATTCCATATCGATAGTGTACCTGCCCAATTCGTCCGAAAAAAGTAAATAGTATAGACAAGAATAATATGTAATAAATTCAGCTCAGATTTCAATGCAAGTGCGTCCTTTTTAGGATTCCCTGGCACCAGGGGGGTTGGTCCTATGGTAGGTACATGCACTTCTAAACTGCAGCGGTTCCCAACATTTTATTATAAAAATGATTTTATTAATTGTTTTCAAATTTAACATGTATTAATTTATAGTTAATGACTTCCTTGATGCTGAACACTTTCCACAAATTCTTCAATGTTAGGACGTATATTTATTGAAAGTGCACATCGCATATCTTGTGTAGCATCAAGACGATTTGTATATTTTGTTTTCAATGACAACTAAAGCAGAAAACCCGACTTCACATAAGTAATGTGGTTGGAAATGCTAATAAGTAATAACTAATAATTCATTTTCAGATGATCTTGTTGGTATAATTAGTTTATCTTTTAGTTGTACCCACAATTATCCAATAAATCTTTAATACAACATACACATCAATACTAATTTATATGCGTACTGCGTACCTATACCAAAACTACGATAGGAGTAAGGACGCATCAAGGTGCTCAGTGGGATTTTCGGGAATAATACTATGAACAAAAATAGAAATTATATACCTATACTACGCTATGGAAGGTACGACCGCGCACAGCCCGTCCATATTTTTTATATTATAACCTATTTAAAATTATTTTCTTTTTATTAGTTGAATATTTCTAGAAAATGAAATGAATAACTAATATTAAAATGTAAGTAATGTTTTCGTGACCCACCATAAAAACCTCTCCGACCCTAATTTGGGTCGCGACCAGAGGTTGGGAACGTCTGTGCTAAAGCAACACATACAATTTAGTGGGTGATGGATGTTGGGTTAATTATTTATGAAGACAAATGATGACTCATCAGTGTAAAAATATTATTACTCTATGGTGTAAAATATTTTTAAAAAAATGTAATGAGTCATTTTATAATTAATAATTATTAATGCCCCTATTTAACATAAATCGAAAAAAAAACCTAAATTAAAAACCTATAAATATCACACAAAATATATATAATTTTTATATAGTACCAAATTGCTATTATGGAATAGGTATTCGGTAAAAATTACCAATTTTGTTCATAATTTAAATCGTTAAAATCGTCGGGTATAGGTTTTAAAAACACTAAAAAACATCTATCATCTATCATCTAATATGATATCACTTCTGAATGATATAAATAAGGTTCATGTTTAAAGCTATATTTTCATTAACTATTATAGAGTAACCACGAAGAATAATATATTCAGAACAAATCATATTATATATTTATTATATTTTCAATGTATTAATCTTATTTCTTTTTACAATACTTTGTTCATTATTCAGCCTTATAATATATCGAGTGAATAAATTAAATGGTTAATGTGAATTATATTTATTTATATATATTATGACTATAATTCTACTTGTATCATAAATAAATAAATGTATTTATGTACAGCCTACAGGAAAAAAATCTAGCGAAGGACTGGACTTTAGAGCTGTGTTTGTGTGTAAAGATTTTGTATAAAAGTAACAATAATTAAGTGTATAAATACTATGATAAAAAAAATAATACTTATATTATTACTATAACGCGTCCGTTGATTGGCATATAATAATTTACAATTTTGCATAAAATAAGTATAATAATGATTAAAGGTATTAATAGTCTACCAAAACTTATAACAAAAGAAAAATGACTGTTATTTTCATTTATAGAACAACAAATCACAAAAAAAAACAATGTTTAACCAATTCAACAATGATCATATTTCTATGACAGTCCTATTATAGTAATTGTTAGCCGGTAATTGTGAATTGTGTAATTGGGATGGAAAACTGTGAATTAATAATTAGTTCTTGATCGAATGAATTTTAATAATCAACTTTTCAATTTGTACATATGTATTTAAATTTAATTTAGGCGTATTATGCCGTTTAATGTAGTACTGTTGCTAAGCAGATCAATAGTTTAACAATAAGTAAAATATATGTGGCTGTCATAATAATAGAAATCCAAATTTTTTTCTAAAGCTTGATGTAGACGGCATAGACATCATCCACTTCCTCAGGCCGATCAGTACAACAGATGAAATCACCAACACTGCACCAATAATACTGAAAATACAAGGTACCTGGTCGAAAAATATTATCTGCCACACAAAAGCAAACACCACATCAACAGTCCTTGCAATAGCAACCAATCCAGCTTCTTCGAATTGGGATGCAATAGTTATTAACGTTGATGCAGAAAAACTGAACACGCCTAAAGCAACGATTAAAATTATCTCAGTACCAGATTTTGGCCAACACAAGTTTCCTGTAGCCCAAGCCATGCTAGTCGTTTGTATGATAGAATAAGTGGCAAACGTCACCATGATAACACTGAAATGTAAGTCCTTCAAAGTTCTGAGTAGTATATAAACAATAGCTCCAAAAAATGTAGATAACAAAGCTGCTAATGGAGCTAAAAAATTGTATTGTTTAGTCGACTGCCCAAATAAGAAAGGAGGTCTTGTGATCAATAAGACTCCAATCATTGTTAAGAATAATGTGAAGTAATGGAACAGTCCACATGGTTCCTTGAGAAATATTCTAGCGAATATTGCGACCATGACAGGCACACTGAATACAATTACTGAAGCGTCAGCTAAGGGCATGTGTCTGATGGCATAAAAAATCAGAGACACTGTAGTGGCACCGGCAAAAGCACGAAGTAGTAGCATCAGTCGATGACCTTTTGGAAATGGATTCTGTTTATTGTAGATCAGTATGGGTACAGAGATAACTAATATTCCAACAAAACGAAAGGCGGCCAATTGTAATGGGTGTATGTCTTCGAGCCATTTCACTATCAAAGTACTCAGAGAAAAAAATAAAGACGACGTGGCAGCTAACAGTATGCCAAGAATTTTTATTTGTGATTTAGGAGACGTCTCGTTTGGCGTATCCGACTCGATCTCCAGATTTCTGAGTTCTTGAAGTTCTTGTTGTTCAGCCATTTACACGGTTTAAATATAAATATTACTTACTTTAATACTTACACGTCACTTGTGCGATAGTAGTATGCTAACAGTAAGCACCTTACTCTTGATTTAGATCATGATTAAAGATATAGGTAGGTACTTACATTTATCTTTAATCATGATTTAGATTCGTTAAACTCTGTGAAAATGTACGATGGTCAAGTAGAACTGAGATTCAAGTTATAAATTTAGGAAAATAAACTTTTATACTAAAAATTAAAAAAATGTGCCGGATAACGGATCTTCGATTAACATTTAGTAAAAAAAAAAAAGAAATGGGAATATGGGATATTGATTATCACAGTCTGATAGTGTAATCCATAGACCTATTACTTATAGGTTAATAGGTCTATGGTGTATTGTGTAATCACTGAATCCGAAACCGCGTGAATTGGCGTTTATAGGTCCTAAGGTAATATTACCACAATATTGCCAGGTGCTCACCCCTCCCCCCAAAAAAAAAAACTAAATAAAATGGGCCCTAAAATAACTAGGTTATGGACAAAAATATGCAATTTATGTAACTTATCATCCTTACTCATAACTTTAAACTACTGTCTCCTTGTAAAATCCTCAGGGTTCTCATAACTATTTAAATACTTAATAGAAATTACTTATTTAGTATTTAAATATTAAGCATAAATTAATTTTATAATTTGGTCATTTTAGATATATAAAAATCACTGAAATACTAATTTAAATTATCATATCTTATGTTTATAAAAAAACAAAAAAATTTATAAATCATTCTCTCTTATGTAGAAATAATTTTTCAAAATCATAATTAAAAAAATATTAATTAGGAAAAAAATTACTTTTGAAGACAAACATGAATGGATACATAATATTATGGAGTTATATTAAATATTGATAAGATCACAAACTAACTATTTGTGTTAGATCCCTGGATAGTTACAATGAACATAGTAGTTATATAAAGTAGTAGCTTTATTATACATGGTGTATGGTGTATACTGTATACTTGTAGCAAAACATTAATATATATCAATATTTATTATTTAATAATATTTCTATAATATTATTACTTAACTAACTTACATAAATAAAGATTATTCTTAAAACATAATGAGTTTAAATAATAAACATTATTATTAATTAACATTTGTTAAGCTTAGAACTAATGGTGAAAAGTATATTATTTAAAGAATTAAACAGAGTTAACTGTATTTATTTAAGTTTTCATATTTGTTTTTTACCTTACTACTACCAGAATAATGATTTTTATGTAGTTAACTATATCACCGAGATCGTGTTGTTTGAATTTTTCTGAGTATTAACCACTTATAAATTTAAATGTATTGAATTAAATTTGCAAAATTACATAATAACAACTATAAATTAATAAAACATATTATACAAAATGTGTACACCTTCCATAAGAAACTGCAAATCATACATAATATTATACACATCATACAAATATAATTTGGTATGCAATCGTTTTGTAATTTTATCAGGTAAAAAGGGATCGGTGCGAAATCGTGTTGTAATTTTAGACGGCCTAAAAAAGGGAAAAGTGTTGCAATCGTGTTGCAGCAGTTTACTACACTATTACAGGTAACACCTGTTGTCCTGTAACATTTAATTATAAAAAATCAATAATTTGAAAATTTTGAATTTCCTAAAATCATATTTTCATTCAAATGTTTGATTTCTCTAATAGTCGCATTGCAGGAGCTAATCTATTATAAAACAATAACCGATTTGAAACAAACATTTTTAGTTATAGAAAAGTTAAATATCCAAGTGAGTATAATATCTTAACTACAATATAATTTGTTGGTAAGTATTTATTGTTTAAATCGTGTTAAAAAAAATTTTGGTAAGATGTACCAGTTATAATTATCACAATTCTTAAGTTCTGTAATCGTTTAATAACCTATATGTAATAAATATCTACCTATGTAATGATAAGTAACCTGAAAGAATTTTTGCAGAAAAAAAAGTAGTGCCTGTGTATTTTAATATAAATATGTGCTCGGTGCTATGCATATTGACAGGCAATAGAATGGTGTTCAGTCGTGAGCAGAACGACTAGAAAAACCATCTAATTGGAACCCAATCGATAAAGTTCAGAACCTAAAATGTGGAGCTCAGCTACAATTTACCTATTGTTACAGTTAATGTAAAACGTACCACGAATCTACCAGAATATTCAATTGTTTTCTTTACCCTACAAATTAACATTGTGTAGATTATTACATAAGGGATGTAAGATTATATCACGTGTGATATTTATAATCGTGTATTGTATGAAATATTAACATAATTAATAATTAATAATCATATTAATGCGTGTTCAAACTCCGGAGAGGTGTATTATAATGTCAACCAAATTAGTAGATATGGTAGGTACACTTGTCCAACAAAAAATAAATTTAAATTGTAATTTATAAATATTGATATTGATCTATTAATACGATGAAGGGCACTGGGAAGCCAAATACTAATACGATTACAAGTGTACAATCCAATTTGCAATTTAGAACATCGTTGTAAATCCTCCCCGAAATTCCTTTCTTTCTTTTCATACAGGAGTCACGTACTCACGTAGTATGTAGAATATTTTACTAGAAATGTTGTTGTAGTGAATAAATCTTTTGTTTTATAAGAATTATAAGAAACCAAAAATTAAAGATATAATAAGAAATAATGATCGTATGTGTACAAACAATTTAAATATTCAAATAAACATTTAAACTAATAAGTAATAACTGTAGTGTTTCTTTTTATTTCAGATTTGGTGGTTTGTTTTTTTATTAAATAGAGTGATCGCTTTACCAGTATGTACCAATCAACCAAATATAAAAGATTATGCGGTACTAAGTGCACTTTTACCATTACATTCCGGCGACGATTGTTCCGAAACACAAATTAGAGGTATACAGCAATTGGCTGCTTTGGAATACGGACTCAGTAAAGTAAATGCAGATCTTAGTCAATACGGGGACTTAAAAATCAGTAAGTAAAATTATTTATAATATTATGTATTATTAATTTGTTTTTAAATATTTGAATTGTTAGGCTTACAGATTTTAGACACTTGTTCTAATTCGAATAGAGCTGTAAAAGCCACTATGAAGGGACTGGTTTCTGCCGAGCAAACTTGCATTAAATCTCCATTGTTTTTAGGTATGACATTAACATATTTTATTTTTACTTTAGAGCAGTGGTGTCATTTGGTGGGACCTAATATATAGCGTTAAAAAAGTGGTTTTATATACAAGATGATTCAACTTACTACCTACGTATACGGTTATTGGACCCGTCACTATTACTCCTATACTCTAGAAAAAACCGGAATGACACCACTTTAATACTATACAGTGCAAATAAATAATATTAGATTTAATAATCTAGGATATGTAGGACCAGACGATTTGGAATCATTTATCAACGTACATAAAATAACATTTTTACTAAATAAAACACACGTTTTGCCATATAAAATTGACCTGAAAGAAAGACCTGCGAATGTATTCTTCATTGGAACAGACCAGACCGGAATTAGAGCAAAAGTGAAAAAATGTCATAGTTTGTTTAGAATATATTAAAAATATCAATATTGGTTGAATTGTTTTGTTTTTATCAGGCCATTCTTACAATGTTGAGTAATTTAGGATGGGAAAATTATGTACCAGTAGTAGAAGATTCCATTCAAACTAATAATTTATTAGATACACTTGTGGATTTGTCGGACGGACATGTCTGTCCAGTTGGAAAACCAATAACGTTACCTAAATCAGAAAATGGGTATACTACAGTTTACAAAGAAATTATTGAAAGTATGATTTTTGTAATATGATTATAGTTTTTAATAGATTTTATTATTTTAGAAACTTATGTAAAAATGCAGGAACTCATAAATATAATAATGTACCTCAACAAGTCCAACATATTTTCTAACCTCTTAATAACTAACATTTGGTCCCAAGGTGAAAACTAACCCCACTAAACACGGGGGAGGGGAAGGGATTATTTTTAAATCAACTATTTTTAAAAAATCTATAATATTACCAATTTTAATTTTCAAGACCGAGAAATTATTATAATAAATTTATGTTAATTATACGTCTATTATATCCGTCTATACCTGTTGTAAGAATCTCAAATATTGTGAGGGATTCAAATTTTTTAACTGATAGGTAGTTTGAGTTATAATTATTATTTATTAGTATTATTTATTAATAAAACATTTTTCATAGGCATTTTATAAATGTTTAAAATATTACCTTTATGTTACATGGAGATTTCTCCACATTCGACCCTAACATTTTAAAATCAACGTTTCGTCACTCTTATAAAAATCACTATATTTCTCATACTTTATTAACACTATATTATAGTATAAAATAATAAAAATAGAAATTACACATACCTACAGGTATAATGATTATTTATAATATTCATAACGATTTTCTTCCTTGATATTTTTTGTAATTCAATTATTTTAGGAAGATATTATTTTTGAATATTCACAAAGATCGTGTTGAAATTTCATGTGAATAATGCACTCTCGACCTCACTATAAAAACCTCCAAGACCATAAATTTGGGTCGTAACCTGTGGTTGGGAATCGCTTGTTTAGGTTAGGTATGCATTAATATTATGGTTTTTTTTTTACTGACCCCTAACAATTTTACTATCAATACATACCCCTGTAATATGACTATATGAGTATAAGTGTACTAAATGTGTCATATGAATGTATTTAGGTCAAATTCACACAACAGTTGACGGTATACTTATAATTGTTGAAAAACCAGAAGCTCTAAAGCCTCTGTTGAAGATTCTATCAAACAGTGCTAACTCTCAAAGATCTCCATTAGTCATATATATTATTTCTGTCGGTTTAAAGCTATGGGATTTTCCAAGGTCTGATTCTTTGAAAATTATTGTTATGCAGGAAGCCACGTAAGTGCCTTTGTTTTTTTTACTAGCTACCTACTTGTATAAATAATACACTGTATTATCATTTATATTATGTTATGTTATTATAATTTATATTATGTTATGTTATTATAATTTATATTATATTATATGTTCTTATATATTATATTACATGCGCTTTGCCATTTTATAATATATAATATTCAGGTTCTATATAATATAATGTTACCAATTACTTAATTATGAATTATTTACAGGGAATTTATAGTGAAAAACGATATCAAACAGTATTTTAACGATTCTCTGTTAATTAGTTACCACGAGCAAACCAGATCATACAAAAGAAGTTGCAATAATAATCCCATGTGTTTGGTATGAACGACGATGTCAAACCGATCTACCTCAAGTTAATTAGATAATATAACATTTTAGGATTCACTCGAAGAAGAATTGGATTCCACCGTTATCCCGATAACATATGCAGTACATTTATTCGCAAATGCACTAAAAATGTCATTAGACCAAAAATGTAAGTATAATTTAGATTCTCCGGGGATTTGCCGTAATCTTCAATCCATGCCACCGATGGAATGGGCATCACTTTTGAGGACACAATCGACAATAATGAATGGGCCAGAAGGACCAAAAAGGGTTAGATTTCAAATGGAAATACCACACCACGTCAGCGTATACATGTGGAACACGGTTCCAAGACAATTCGATTTGGTAATATACGAGTACCATTAATAATAAATTGTAATACTTAACTATTTTATTTATAATAAATTTGAAATAATAATTAATACAGATCGCTACAATAACGAATGGTGATAGACTGAGCTTCATGAAAAATGTATTCTTGCCCTCATCGATACGTTCAAACAAAATATCTGACCGTTCGGCTTTTTGTCAATCGTATAAGACCAAACAAACCAAGATTGCAGCTACAGTTCCACCGGTAGAAGATGCGACTGCTGCAAAGGAAGACGACTGGTCACCGATTTGGCAGTTTTTACCCAGTGGGGAAAAAAATCATAAAACGAAATCTACTTACCAAGGGATTGTCGTAATGTTGTGTATAGGGTTTGGTTTCCTTATATTCATGATAGTGTCCATGCGCATACTGTACAACGTTTTCAAGTTCAAACAGGGCAATGACGAATCGTCAAGCAAGAGAAGGAAAAGGATGGAGAAGGCAAATAAACCCAGAAGAACGGGTTCTGTCACCAGCAGACGATTGAGCAGAGTCAGTTCAATTATAAGTACACGATCGCGTTAAGACATTATAATATCTGTTATAATTTATATAGGTAATATCATTGAGTATAGATAGTATACTATATCTATACTCAATGGTAATACCTATATTCTTTATTGTATGTCGGTATTGATTATACTATATTAATTATTATGTATTTATTATTAAATGTAAGTGAGTATATTAGTAGTGTACAGCAACGTCACCAACTACCGTAGCTTAATATTATTTATAAACATTAACATTTTTAAACTACAATATATTAATATATGTTTGGGTACCTATTAACTTGTTTTGTTATTCTGAATTGGCAGTACCTATCTTATATATTATGGTTAAACAATAATTAATTTTAATTCGCAGATATTAGTAAAATTTTTCTACTATTGGCCTAGAAACCGGATTATATATATGCTCTAAAATGGTGCTAAATATGATGCAAATATACATGATAAAAATGACAAAATACACAGTGATATGCACAAAAACTTTAAAAATAATGTGCAGTAGGTATATGTTTAGGTATTCAAAAATATGTACCATATTTCATAAAAGTGAAAAAAATAATTTTTTTTTCCAAAATAAGGAAAATATAATATATTTGATTGTCAAAAATTTTTTTTAATAATTAATTATTGATTGACATTATAACAATCTTCCTATTTGTAGATAGAAAAGAAGAAAGAGTTAATTTATTAAGAAAGAGTGTATAAAATATGCAAATTATATGCTCTATAATAACGAAATATGCCTTCACTCTTCAAATATGCTAGATAAAATTTGGTCATGAAATCAGACCGCACATTTCAAATCCTCACAGTCATGCCGAAATACAATATAAATGCATACAATATGCACACTGCACAGTATGAATATTAAAATGCATATAATTCAGGTCTCTACTTGTGTCCAAGATTATATTATATCTATGAATTAAATAGTAACTTTACATAGGTACCTAAGTAAATTCTGCATTAAATTTACTAGAAATTGATTTTTAGACAACCGTTTAACTATCTACCTGTACACGATTTAAACTTTTATTTCCTGGAATCCTTGGAACAATAATAAAATAATTTATACTCAGCATAAAGTGAGCACCTACAGAAGAAAAATATCAAACATTCATGCAAGGACGAAAAGGTTTAACAGTAGGAGACATCTTGTCTTAATTTGAAATTGCTGACAAGAATAAGTGGGATCTTTTTCAAAAAAAAAAAAAAAACTTGGTCGTTTATTTTGATCAGTTTATACGTAGCCGGGAGGAATTTTGAAAGCAAATTGACCTCGGTCTATTGGAAAGTCATGATACAGATTTCCTAGTACCTATACAGGGTGATATTTTTATCATTGAACACTCATTATTTCAAAAAGTATTAATGTTTAAGAAAATATTTTTTTACATAGTTTCAAGTTGTTAAAAAACAATATTTTTATTAAAAAATTATATTTTTAAATATTTTTTATCCTTTTAATTTTTTAATTTTTTTACTTTTTTGAATGACAACATGTAATTTTTATTTGATATTCAAAAACAGAATATTTTTCTGAGTATTTTAATACATAAAAATTGAATTTAGGGCAAGTAGTTTATGAGTTATAAGTATTTAAAGTTTAGATGAGCGGAGTAGTGGACAAACATTTCGCGGGGTAACCCCGTACCACTCTACTCCGCTCATCTAAACTTTAAATACTTATAACTCATAAACTAATTGCCCTAAATTCAATTTTTATGTATCGAAATACTCAGAAAAATATTCTGTTTTTGAATATCAAATAAAAATTACATGTTGTCATTCAAAAAAGTAAAAAAATTAAAAAATTAAAAGGATAAAAAATATTTAAAAATATAATTTTTTAATAAAAATATTGTTTTTTAACAACTTGAAACTATGTAAAAAAATATTTTCTTAAACATTAATACTTTTTGAAATAATGAGTGTCCAATGATAAAAGAATCACCCTGTATATATTTTTTGTTATACCACTCTGTGGTAGGTACTTACTTATGAAGCTTCGAGATTGCCGAATGATAAATATATATAATTTAATACATTTATAATTACCCTTTGCTATCGAAAACCGATTTATAAATGTAACTTTTCTGGTAAGTAACTAACAAAAAACAGTAACATATTATTTTTATAATATATTTTGTTATTTTGTTAATCATGGTAATACCATATAGACACATCATTTCTAAAACAAAAAATAAATACATTTCGAAGCTGAGTACACATTTTAATATTATTTAAGAACATAATATTTATAGAATTCAGTCTTCAGAAATGAATGAATCAAATAAATTATCAAACATTGTTTTTGTATTTTGTACAAACAAACATTTTTATTTTTTTTTAATTACATATTGTTTAAAGGTATATTACATGGAGGTTTCAATAAATACTAATAATGAAACAGTGAAATCTCATCAAAAGTATGACATTTCTGAATGTTTATCAATAATAACTATTAACTATATAAACCTACCTATTGTTAGTATAATAGCCACACAACATTTGGGACATATTAAATAAATGTGGGAATCTAAATAGTATATTATACAGTAAGATCTCCGTATGTTGAAAAGGGGAACAGAAAAAAGTTCGAGATACCTATTGAGTTTTTTTTGTGATGGTAATTATTTCAATGGGTTTCAATTGAGTTCGAGATATCGACGTTCGACATAATAATAATTTACTGTACATACATATTATATACAATACTAATAGCATAATAGGTAAATCACTGCAATTAATCCACTTTATTTTTAGCTTGGAAACAATAAAAGGCGCATAAACTAAAAAAGCAGTCATTTTTAATACACGAATAAAATACAATTTAAATGTTTATACAACTATTACACACATTGATTAATGATACAATTTGTTTTACTTTTTATTCATATTACCATTAATACCAATGTCTATAGTAGAAGAATATACTTTGATTCTTATAGAAGTATACATAAATAGTATATGATTAAATTAAAATTATTAATAATACAACTGCGTTCAATGATAATGCCAGTATTAGCCATTTGGTAACACGAAATACTTTTAACGTATGACCTTGCATTTGTTCGTGTTTTTTACAGTATAAAAGACTTGATATCAATACATTTTAATTTTTTAAGTGCATGTACAGCAAACAAATTTTTGTTGAATAGGATCATTTGGAATTTCCCTTTATGAGTTCTAATAATTTGAACAACATTATTTATTAAAACAACTGAGTCATGACTCTTCAACATTTTCAATCTTAAAAATTGACTGCTTGAGAAATAATGCTTGTAATATCACAATTTTAACAATTTAAATAACATTTTTAAGAATTTCTATGCGATTTCATAAAAACTCAATACAATTCACACTAAAAAAGGTGCTCTACTGTACAGTAGGTTACAAGTGTGTCACTGTATAATGGATGGTATTAAATTTGAATTCAATGATATAATATCATTGTATAAGAAAAACGATTCTGAGCGAAAACGGTTAGTCTGCAGCCTATGATATTACGAAGTATATTTGATGATACTAAGGTGAATATAGTAATTTATATATAACCTATTTACGTAGAATCTTGTTTTAAATTTTCAATCATTAGCTATAAAAGTTGAACATTTTATAAATTTTTAACTATAAAATTATTATTAAATTTTAAATGTGATAAATTTTGTCAAAATTTGAACTTTAATACTTCTAAAAAAAAATTGTGCCTATGTGTTTTTAATATTTTTCAAATGCTATTGTAACAATATATCAGGAGCTGTGCATTAAATTTTCACGCTTTTCTACCCAACAAATACAATTTTATTGATATTTGTAGAAAAAAAAAACTAAAAAAATTTAAAACTGAAAATGTCCGTAAACAGCTAAAAAAGAGTCAAAATATTTTCAAAATTATATGGTGTATAGGAAATACTAATATAAACATTCAGTGAAGTCATTCGTTTTTTAATTACAACAAAATGTAAAAATATGAACTTCAAAAGCTCTTAAAAATTTAATTTGAGTTTATTGTAGACATTTTTTTTTTGATAAAGGTAGACAAACTTATGAGGAATCTTGTATCACATTTTCATATCTTAGATTTAAAAAGGAAAATGTTTATGAATTTCTAACTCGAAATAATTTGCAAATGTTTGTTATTTTTACGTATTTTGACAATATTTGAACTTTAAATGCTCATAAGCATAACAAAAAACTGTGACCAAAGATTTTTAATATTTTTTATCTGTCATTGAAACAATATATTAGGAGCTTTCGATTAAATTTTTAAGCGTTTGTAGCCAACAAATAACATTTTATTTATATATATATAGAAAAAAAACAAAAAAAATGGAAACTAAAAATGTCCGTAAAGAGCTCAAAGTAACTCAAAATATTTGGAAAATGTTATCATGTATAGAAAATGGAAATATAAACAATCAGTGAAATTGTCATCTATATACGTTCATTTGTTTTAGAGTAACAACAAAAACCAAAATCGACTTTGTGTAAAATCGATTTAGCGTGAAAATTCCCGTTTTTCTTAATTTTTCTTTTGTTTTTCACGGCGCTTTTGAAATCTACTGGAAAAATTTTTCTTTATTTGACCTCCCAAAGTACCAACTAGATTCACTTCCTATCAGAATAGATACTGTTGAAGAAAAGCACGTTTACTGTTCTAAAAGGTGATGACAGACACAAAAAAAAGTAAAAAAAAAGACACATCATTGTAAAATCAATACATGCATCGTTCCACTAAAAATCTAAAATGGAATGGGTAAAATTCAAAATAATTGGACGGTAAAAAAGTAAATAATTAATAAATAACCAGCATTATATTTTAAAATAATAAAAAGTAAACGTTTATGGAACATGTATCATCAATAATAATTGTATTATATTTATTATTTATTTATAAATTATGGTATCGTAACTTGGATTTGATTAAAATTAACTCGTTATTTATTATGTTTATACATTAAAAATAAGTTACGTTAAAAATTAAGCTAATTGAAATTAAATTTTAAAAAGTTAAAATTAACTTAACTTTATCTTTTGAATTCGTTTATGCCCAGACTTACGATTTGCGAGTAATAACTGAATTAGATCAAAGAGAACCAAAAAACTGTATATTTGGTCATAATTGATACTGTTGAATTTTAATTCTAACGTAATATAGATTAAAGTAATACTAGTTATGTCACGTGCCCTATATAAAATAAATAAAAAAAGTCCTTGAAAATAAACGATAATCACATTTCAATTGCATACACATCAAATTTAAAATCAAAGTTCGTGACATAATATAATAAATAACATGTAGGTAAGTTTTTTTTACGGATAACCAAGTATTTTGGAACCGCATTACACCCATTGATATCGGTTTAAGCCTTTAAATACGATTATACGTAAGTCAAGGTTGCCTATTTGGGGCTGAAAATGCTAATTTTTTTGTTACGTGAACTTTTTATCCGACATTACAAGGTGTACTGTTGTGCTAGATAGTCTTAAAAAGTTAGTAAAATCACAGTTTGAGATCTATATTATAATCGATTTATCCGATAATGATCTACGCACGCCCATTTACACTATACATATTATTATATACACAAACCTACACTAACCTACAGGCTACAGCTGAAAATTAACGAAGAACAAAGGTTATTGGGAGTGTAAAAGTTGTACAGTGAAATAATTAAAATATCCTAACAATATAATTATTAATCGACAAAAAAGACACGCGTTCGGATATACATATAGGTACATTTGGCGTATATTATGTATATTATTAGTATTCGCCTGATAAGTATAGGTAATAGGTAGGTGTGGAACCTATAATTATTTTCATCATCGAAAATGTAGATACATTATATATATTATATTATATATATCATATACCTATTAAATAATATCATGCATTTACTATTTAATGATTCCAATTCAATTTAAAATGATGAAAAATGTTTAACAAAATTGTCCTATTATATAGGTAGTCGAATCACTCGCTAACCGAATAAATGTATTTTATATTGTTTATGCAAAGTGATATGACTGTATGATTTTTGTACATATAATTTTTTTTTTAATTCAAATACATTAAAATGAGTATAAAGTAGAACACCGTACTTATAGTATATTATATATTATAATAAAAATATTTTTAAAATATACTAGAATCTGTGTGTATTTCATCAAACTTTTTGTTGTTATCTTTATACAAAAATTGTAATATTTCGGAGGACGCGTTTGTTTACAATAATAATAACTCTCATTGACCTTGACAACCGTTAAATTAACCTAGCCCAACTTAAAATCTAAACATCTAAATCGGTCATTATATACCTACTATTAACTGTTATTGGCTAGGCATAAACTAGTATAATATGTACCTATATAGTACCTACCACGGATCGTGTAAAAACAAGGATTTTTGGAACCACACGATTTGCATATCGATTTGTTATTTATAATATAGTAAACTTTTTCATAATGCTTATTACTTAGTCACTTAGAGGTCGATTTAGCAATCTATTTTTGTATAATATTTTAAATGGCTTAGAACAAATATCGCGATATTGCGGAGTCTGCAATATATAATAACAATGTAGTTAATAATAATAATGATAGTCAGAATCAGGAAGCGTCAAAACCAAACAATCGATAAATAAAATTATCGCCAAGGCTCTGCAGTAATGGCGTGGATATAGTGTGGATAATATTATTACGCGTTAAACGTAGGTTTATTGTTTAAGAGCCATTCAATTGTGGGGTTTGTTCGATTTTCTTCGTCGTTTATACATAATTGTCTGGTGTATACATTTATATTATATTATCTAAACGGAAAATATTAGAAATACTATCAAACAGGCATTGAACGATAAAACAACGCGCCCGAGGTGCTTGACCTCTTCCAGACCTTAACCTTTTTGTGTAGCTGATGTTCTCTCACCACTCACTGCGGATATCGCCGTACCTAACCTATACACGAACCCTAGACGGCACTCGTCCCGGTATAATTTATAATATGTCTAAAATCGTTTATAATCGGTTCGATTCGATTGGTTCGACGCGTCCATCGAGCCTAAATATACATTATATAGCTATTACGGTTTATACACTGACCATGCTCGGGATGCGAGGTTATAGGTAGACGGCTGCAGACGGCAGGACGTATGACCATATAGGAGTAAGCATATTTTAAGACTAGGTATATAATATTATGCAGCGACTGCCATTTTCTGCCCCTATATATAGGCACTATTAAACAATTATAACTCATTTCTAGAAACGAGTGTTGACAAAATTGATTTCTTCTTCTGGTAACTGGTTAGGTATTATATTGTATACCTGCTACAGCATTAAAAACAAAACCGTATGACCTTTCAAATAAATTTCCTTTTCCTTTCCGTTATCTAGTAAGTTAAAATGATATGACTTCAATTTAAAAGTATAATACCCTTTTTTATTCCTTATAAATTAAATAATAATAATAATCATAATAATACCTTTACCACGTGGTATATAGGTACATAAAATGAGGCGGTTCCATTTTCCTCCAAAAACGAGATACTGTTTTCCATTTTCCTCCACATTATTTAAGACTGAAAATATGTCTATTTTCCTCCAATATTTTAGCCAGTGTTGTAGTATTACGTTCTTATTATAAAGATAGGATCCAGGGCTTGCAAACGTCATAATAACGTTATGATTATAACGTTATATTTGACAAAAAACCGATTGAAATTTGTAAACGTAATTATAACGGATAGCGATAATAAAAAATGTAGGCTCTAGATTTTAAACAAAGGTGTCGCACAAACATGGGTCGCATAAAATGTATGGTAAAAAAATTGGGTCGCGAGTCAAAAAGTTTGAAGACCACTGTTCTAGAGTATAAAAGTCGTTGTGGATGGCGGATTAACTCCACCCCTGGTCATTACTTAGCACTTACACAGATATAACTTTTTTTTTATAATATATAGGCACGTGTATGTGGTACCGTGCAGGAGTAGATAGAAATCGTATCGTAGGTATTGGAAAGCATTAAAGCAATTATAGGTTTCAGTGTATTAGGTAGGCACTTATCTACATTATGTGATGTCTATACTCAATTATGACATATTATAATATTAGATAAATTATTATATATATGCTCCAAATTGGACACACGACAAGTTTTCGTCTCAGTGACTATTTTTTCTAATTTTTCGGAGTTCACGATTTATTTGAATTTGATTACTATAATGATTGTGAAGGTAAGAGTAAATGCAGATTTTATACAATACCTAATATATTATAAATTCTTATAAGTTACATTAGGATTATATGTTAAAAGTTTAAATTTTCATTTTAGATTCTAAGGGGGGAGATGTATATATATATTATATATATGTATTCTTTCTACAAACACGTGTGTTTTTTCTGTCTTCAAACATTTTTTCTAGTAGAAATAATGTTTTAATTTTTTACTTCAGGATCATTTTTGATGGGAAAGTGAATCAAATTGGTACTTTTGAGAGGTCTAATTCGAAAATTCACAGTTGTAGTTTTCAAAATTATTTTGAGTTAAAAGTTCATAAAAATTATTCTACATAAATTATATCTAAGATCTAATACAAGATTCCACATAAGTTTTCCTACCCTTAACAAAAAAAAAAGTTTACCCGAAAGCTAAAATTATTATTTACAAGAGTTTCAAGTTTAAATGTTATCAACATTAGATTTTCAGCTGTATATTAAAGAATTCTCATAGAACGATTTTTTTCTTTTGTTGTCATTCAAAAACGAATAACCGTAGATACTTGAAATTTTCCCAAATGTTAATTTTATTATTTTCTATACATTATAACAATTTCAAAATATTTTGACTCGTTTAGAGCTATTTATATATTATAGACGTTTGAAATTTGAAATTTTGATGTTTTATTTTTCCTATTAATGTCAATACATTTTTTTTGTTGAGTCAAAAAGCTAGATTGGGTTAAGTAAGGCTAAAACCATAGGCGTGTCTACGGTGGCAGCCTAGGGTGCCTGGGCTGCCCTTGCAATTTTTGAAAGGTGCCGGTCAACCGAGTTTTAAATCAGAAGGGTCACTATATTTATTTTTTTAAGACTTGATTTTTTTGTGTGTATCGTTATAATTACCATTTACACTTACAAAGATATGTTCAACAAAATTAGGTAGATAATATCTTTATTTAATATGTATTGTCAAATTGATTTCTTGACTTCGGAAATCGGAAAAACCTATTATAAAGACTTGAGACAGACGACAATGGTACGGTACGCATCTAGGTATTATTGATATTATTGTTGTATTATGTTTGATTCGTAGCTAGGTGGTGTAATCCAAGGCTGTAGATGAATAATATTTCTGAAATTACTGTAGATTATTATTGTAAATAAATAATTTAGACTTTTTTTTTAAAATTATATAAATATTTCATTGTGGTGGGGGGGGGGGCTTAAAAAAATACGGCTTTGGTGTATAGCCGTATAGGGCTTTTTTTCGGTTCACTAATAAGGTAGCGCTGATCATTAGCTAGGCTGCCCCTGCCGATGAAGTCTATAGTCAGGCTATAGGCCTAAAACCTAACCCAACATAATTTTAATTTGTATAATAACAGTTGAAAAATTCTAAATATACATAAAAACATTTTTCTTTATAAGCATTTAAAGTCTAAAATTTGACAAAATTCGTGAAAACCTATACGTACCTCAAAAATTTGCAAATTATTTTGAAGTTAAAAATGTATAAAATTTTCAGTTTTTATAGCTAAGGAATGAGGTTTGAACATTTTTCGTATACAATAATATTATATTATTGAATTCAAATTTAACACTATCCATTACAGTGACCCACTTGCAACCTTCACTATAAGTATAACCTACAGCGGATGAAGTTTATAAACTAGTTATATTTATAATTTATACATTACACTCAATGAACACAATTTATAAATTTTTTCTTTCAAAAACTTGATTTGAAAAATAACAATATCTTCTTACATCTACAGTATGGTTGAACATAATATGGAACCTAGTCTGATCTATATAAAATCTTAGGCAGCGTGTGTGGCGTGTGCAATTTTATATTTCGTGGTGTGCAAAATGTGTAGTAGTGCACACAAAAATAGCCACAAATTCATGAATACCTCATGATGAATAGGAAATAATAATATGTGTCTATATTATAACGTGTCTTCATCTGTTAACTCAATGCTGCAACTACGACACAAGGAGAGGCGGCAAGTCAATAGATTTCCTAAATCCTCCAACCACCGGTATCATTAATACTGTTTTTCAAACTAACTGTGCGCCTATACCTACGTAATTTTAAAAATCTTACAATTTAAACTATGTTATAATTAGGACAAGTTTATGCTTCCTATCTAAAATCCAATGGCGGCCATGGTTGTCGAGGATTAGATATTATCACGACGATATATTAAATTAATGTATTTCACAATTTGGCAGTCCTGTAAAGTATTTGAGTAAAAGTATTCAAATACTTTTTTAAGTATTGAATAACTTTTTAAATACTTTCAGCATGAAGTATTTTGAATGGTATTTTAAATACTTTTTTTTGTATTAAATACTTTTTGGTATTGAATACTTTGGTTTTTTATTTCAAACATTTTATTTTTATTCGAAATAATTTTAGAAATTTTAGAATGAATTAAGAACACAAAATAGGTAGTATCACCAATGGGTGGTTTCTTCCCTCAAAAAAAAAATCATACGCAAATACCCTATGCACATTTGCTTATTGTTCTAGTTAAGAACCGATTGTAAATTTCATGTAAAAATAAAAAAAAAAATGTAATAAACATTTATTTAATAAATAATAATAAAAATGATTATAAATTTACTACCATGTGTCTATATTACAATAATTAGAAACCCACTTTAAAAACCAAAAGTATTTGAAAAGTACTCCAAATACTTTTTCAAAGTATTTGAGTAGTATTTGAAATAAGTACTATACAATTAAAGTATTTGAGTAGTATCTTAAATACTTACAAAAAAATGTATTTGAGTACTTACTCAAGTACTTTTCAAAAGTATTCTTTACAGGACTGCAATTTGGTACATTATAATTTTAAAATTAGTATTTTTGCTAATAATATAATGAGAAATTAAAAGTATATTATGCAGACTTGAAGTTTTTGTACTACAAGTAGGTATTGGTACTGTGATACTCTATCACAGAGAAAAAGCGGTATAGCAATTGGGTGTTTTTCTTCTCTATAAATATAATATTTATAATATACCAACCTGTACCTGTTTAAGGCCAAAAACTATATCGACTATAGTATACGACATTAAATACATCGTTCATTTTTACATAGTATAGGTATAGTAAAAAAAAACATTAATGATAAAAACACGTGTAGGAACTTTATTCGTTATTAGAAATATATATACCTACATATAATATTTTATTATATAGGTATCTCAATTACACACAATTCGTTTTATTACACCCCATTTAAAAATATGTTGTAATTGTAATATATTACATAATATCTTTTGATCTCAGATCTCACGTTTTTTTTTTTGTAACTATAACCTAACCTAAGCCCCCAAGGTCTTACATTTGATATCTTTATTATATTAAAGAAAAATGCAAGTTTACTGTTGTTGTTGGTGTATGATGTCACGTTTAGTTGTTTGTGACAATACACCTGCCGGCTGCAGTAGTGAAATTGAAATATTTCAAATGTTTAAATACCTAAGCATAAATTGACAATAAATTATTTAGATATTAGGTATATGCAGCTTTTGTCCCGTCAAATCATTTTGTTTGTCTTAATCATCATTCACACCAAAGCCCAAAGGTTTATAATTATTGTAATTTGTAAAACAATAGGTATTCGAAACCGTACTGTTTTCAGCTGTATATAATTGAAAAAAATTGTGGCTTCTTGAAAACAAGTTAGTTGCAAATATAAAGATTTCTTATTGTGTAGGACACGCTGCAGCGGATAGAACTATACATTATAAACTGTTCAATGTTAATTTTTATTTTAAGATGAACCATTATAGAGGTTAAGAATACTTTTGTGGCGTAAAAATCAAAAAAATGTCTCTGCACAATGGAACAAGCAATCTGGAACGCGAATTTTTAAAATTATACTCTATAGAAAGGGTTTTACTGGTTTAACTCGTATCTACCTCTAGTAGTTGTAGGACTGCATTAAATAAATCACATCGCAACACATTGCATAGCTATATTATTTATGTATTTGCACGTTTATTTTAATAATTTTAATAATCGGGTACAACCTAAAAGGATAATTCGCTTCCACGTAACGTGGACTACAAAAAAACTCCCGGAGAGTAATGGAATAAGTGCCATGAAAAAAGTCCGGTTTAATTTTTAATTTTTCTTGTTATTTACAGTCTAACCAGTTGTCTAAGCGAAAATAAAATATTTCCGGGGGACGGAGTGGCCGAGCGGACTAAGGCGTTGGTTGCGATGCACACCGACGCCGTTTCGATACCTTGACCATGGGCGGCATTTTTCTTCGAGCAAGTCACGGTATCCGGAGAACAAGTGCCGCCATTTCCCCACCCGTACAGACCCTACGGGTGCCCAAATTCAAAAATTCTGCCATAAACAAACACACACACGTGTCCCCCCTACCAATAAAAACCTACAAGGATTTAAAACCATTATCAACAAAAATAAACTCATGTTATCATTATTTATTTTTTCGGTCGCAGCGCTCAACAATGTAGTTAGTGTGTAACTTGAATTAAAATCTTACAAAAATAAATAGTTATAATTCATGATACATAGCTACAAAATCGCTATGTAATAGCTTTACCATGGCAGTCAACAAGTACTTCAGATTTTTTGTGTTTTTAAATCTTCATTGATTATAATATTAAGGTACAAGATAGGTACATGTAATTATGTTAATGATTAAGTATTGAATGATAATTTTCCTTTAATCATATTATAAATAATGAATGATACCTATAATAATATAAGATAATTTAAAATTAATTATAAATTAATATTTATTTGGTTTTTGAATACTATATAAGGGCAAATATTAATTATATTTATTTTAGACTGGTCACTTTAGAGCATGAAGTTTCGTAAAAGTTACTGAATTTTAAGTGCGGGAATCGCTACACCTAATTCTTGCAACGCTATTTTAGCTACTTTATCTTCAGGAATTTTAGAAATTAACTGAGCTTGTAATCGAACTTATTGTAACTTGAGATACGTATTTTAATAAGGTATAAAAACCACCTTCTATATACAGTATGTCCCAAAAGTCCGTATCACCCTTAATATCTCCATGTAAAATCACTATATTTAAACGTGGTTTTTTTTACAGTACTAAGTATGAAAATTCTGATTGAATGGTATAAAATTCATTTATTTTTTTCTTTAAATTCAAAAATTTTCAAAAAAATTTCTTACGCATTTAAGAATTTAAAATTTTTAAGATAGCCATTTTGTTGAGCATATTTTTTAAAACAGTTCAAAAAAAAAAAAATACTAAAATTAAATAAAAATTGACCAAGTTAGAGCAAGTTATGTTTTTGAATAATTGTAGTAAAAAAATAAATTATTGTTTCACATTTCAATAATGAAATATCTAATTTCAGCACACGACCGCATACTTTTACATTCCTAATTTATTTTTTTACTACAATTATTCAAAAACATAACTTGCTCTAACTTGGTCAATTTTTATTTAATTTTAGTATTTTTTTTTTTTTAACTGTTTTAAAAAATATGCTCAACAAAATGGCTATCTTAAAAATTTTAAATTCTTAAATGCGTAAAAAATTTTTTTGAAAATTTTTGAATTTAAAGAAAAAAAATAAATGAATTTTATGCCATTCAATCAGAATTTTCATATTAGTACTGTAAAAAAAACCGCGTTTAAATATAGTGATTTTACATGGAGATATTAAGGGTGATACGGGACTTTTGGGACACACTGTATGTAGACGTGTTCACTGATAACACACTAAGCGGTATATTATATGGTAGCTTGTTAAAAATCTAAATTTATAATTTATTGATCTGGGTAAAATTCTCGTTTGTCACATTATTTTAAAATTATACGTTAAACAATTATTTGTAAGTACCTACAATAATTTTTTTTTTGTAAACCGTTACAAATTGTTTTTTCCCGACTAAAAATTACTACCTACTTCAATTTCGACGTGAACAACTTCGAGATTGCAGGATAACGACTGGATTTATTCTTATGCTCTATCATGTCATACATTTTATAATATAATACTTATTATATGTTTGATATTTCATATTTTATCTTATAATGCAGATTAATATTGCCATATATTTATTACCTACTTTAACTTCTAATACTCTGATACGCATTTCCATTACCTTCTATATATTACCGTAGGCATAACTTGAGTTTAATAACAACAAATATTTTTGTGAAAACTTCTTTAGCGGCGTTGTGCACTTAATCAGTTTATTGTCACGCCTGTACTGAAGGTTTGATTTTCGATAGTGGTTGAAGGGTTGGAAAGCGTCCTTTTTCCGTCCAGCGGGCGATAAAGTGGAAATCCCTAATAGTGCCGAACGGTGAAGAGGTAATCCCCAAAAGTTCTGTGCGCACATTTCAAGCGCTTATACCCTGCACAAACAGACACTAAAATCTATACCACGGTCGTCGGTCCTTACAAAACATAAACTTTTGGTTACATCTTACAAATCATATTATAACCTCCATGCGTGACGCTTAAAATAAATAAAACCTAATCGTTCTTTCATGAAATAATTAAATTATTATAGTCTAGTTGTTGCCACGATTAAAGATATACAGGTTGCACATCGCCCTATAATAAACGGCTTTCAGATTGATTTACAAAGTGACTATATAAAACAGCTATTAATAATTAACTAGTGGTGCTTGATGTCAACACTCAACCATATTATGTGTCGACGTCTAGGACTAATTTTACACCTATATATCTATAATCAGTTAATTGTAATACTGCCGCTCGGAGCGCTACTGGTTAATTATTGGTAGTCATTTCGCATTTCACCTTATCAGTAGTCGATGTGCAACCTGTATATCTTTAATCGTGATTGTTGTATACACGGTCTTAGAAGATATCTTCTAAGACCGTGGTTGTATATATCCCTGCATTACTTTTGCCATGATCGATGAACGCAGATGCGTGACAAAAAATAGTATGTGTGGCTCGTGCGGTAAAGCAATTTCCGCCCTTGCCACACAATATACTATTTCCGTTTAGTATTTCGATGGAAGGACTTTTTTTGGAAAAACATTAAATCAGATTTTTTTAAGTGCACTTTTTTTTGGGTTCCCACGTGTAGTGTTATAGTGTAGTAGTGTACCCCGAGCAACGACTGCTAAAGAATTACCTACCCCCATTAAGCTGCTGTACGGTTCTTATAAACTCATAGGAATCACGAGCAACACCAAAGTCACCAACTATTGTAATAATATTGTATAATGTTAACCGTATGCAATAATACCATAATGTTAATTTATCATTAAATATAAAATAGGTAAGCTAAATCATTATCATTATAAAATATTTTTTTTTTAAAATGTATAATATAGGTACTAGGTACAATATAATATAATACTCGTATTATTGACGCAGGTATAGGTAAAATTTAATTTATCTCGATTCTTATATAACAATACGTATATAGATAAACTTGTTTTGCACGAGGATTAACAAATTATAATTGAACATTTATACTTATAACTCGGGGTAATATAATTTATGCATAGTGGCCAATCATAAAAATAACTATATAAGCAGTTCAACGCATTGTTAAAATTTGTTTATAAATTGATCAAGGTCCCCCGATGTATTGTATAATTGTATTATTTTTAAAACGTTCACTAATTATATTACTGTATTTTCCAATGAAACTTTCTGCCTGAGGCAGTATATAAGCATATTAAGTTGTAAGTACCTACCTATATAGTGATATATAAAATATTAAAACCTAACCTACTCGAAATATTTTTACTATAGGGACACATTTTAAGTCAGTGTTTCGTTCGTTCATTTAAAATATGAACTAGTATTAATTTTCATAATTATTCCGAAACATATGTGTTTATTATAATAAGCACTAGTTAATTAATATTTTTTTTTTATTAAGCCCGTCATAGCTTCAAACAAACATACGCTCATTTATCAATTAATGCGGGAACTGGGCTGCACCTTTCAAAATGCTCCACTTAGTGAAGGAGTGATGTTAGTTTATATACGATTAATAATGTTCGGTGCAGGTTTTCCATTATTTCGTAGCAAAATAAACTGTTTAAAAAAGCATTTAAAATAACAACAAAAATTGAAAAAGTAGAAAAATATACAAAATAAATTTATATTTTACTCTTAAAATGAAGTTTGAATAATTTTATGTTATGAAATTATATTAGAAGACATGAAAATGTTATTTTCAAAATTTGCAATTTAATATTTAATTAAATAAAATCAGTGAAAGTCCTGTTATTGATATATTATAAGATATTCATCGGTGCTATCGTTTACTATATTAAAGGCTCTGATTTTAATGACCAAAAATAATTATTTTAAGAACCTGGGAAGTCACTCTGCTGTATAGTAGGATTTAAATGTACATTGTCATTAATGATTATATTACTGTAAATTGTAATAATGAGTGTATTTAATTTGACTCTGTAATGATAAATTATTACCTAATATGAAAAACGATTCTAGTGGAGACGGTGTTAGCTCTTCTAGTTCTAAGTATACATAATAACATATATCTATTTTATAATGAATTAATATTTGTTATTATAATTGTTATTGTACCATTATTGTTATAATATTTCTAAGGGCAAGACGCTGCGGTTTTTCCATTATACCCAATATAACGTTCATTATATCGTTTAGAAATAGAAAAAATTTCACCATTTTTAAAATACCTTTGACTTTTAAAAAATTAAATTTTTTAAAAAAACCGCAGCGTCTTGCCCTTAGAAATATTATCACAATTCAATTTCATAATAGGTATTTTTACTCTAGAACCAAAATTGAGCGAGTTATACTCAGACTGCCTAAACGCGTTTTGTCTATGTCGTACGTGTGTAAGACGGAGACAACACATGCGGGTGTAGCGTCCTCTTAACTTACATATGTCGATATTGCGTACCGCAGAACGGTATAATTGTGTGTACATAGGTTCGTGGTTAGGTTAGGTTACAATATTAGTACCACAGCTAATCAACATAGAAAAAATAATTAATTATTTAAAATTAACTAAACTATACCAACTAATATAATCTAGATTCTAGACATATTTCTTTATTTTATACTATTATTATTATGTTATGTACATATAATTATTAATGCTTCATACTTATGCTAAAAAATATTTATGTTCGTAGTCAATAACCTCTGTTGTTGCAGCTTATTTCTAAAAAATATAAGTACCCATAGTGGCATAGTCTAATAGTCTAAATGTATGAAAATTATATTGCTTAGGGAAATTATTAATTGATTCAAATTAAAAGTTATAACGATAAGTTTAAAATCTCAATGATTAATATGTATTTAATTAAAATTTAAAACATGATAACTAAAATCGTTATTTTTTGTTTTTTTTTCGTTTTGATATTTAATTTAATATATTTCCATACATATCTATAGTACATTAATCAACGAACTATGGTTGCAGGTAAGGATCGGTACGGTAAGGTGTTGTTACGGTAAGTAAGCAAGCGCCTGTGTGTGTGTGGAAAGGGTTTTACTAGTACGAATCCGGGTGGTCACCCATCCGAGAGCTAGTAACAGCTGACGTTATTTACTCTCAGTTGCAATCCGCGACTGGTAGCAGCCAACGCGCCGCGCCAAGCCACTATAATAACATAATATGTTATCTTACTATACTATGTTGTTTATAATTTTACTTTTTAGTTGTATCAACAATTTAATATTTATTATATTGAAATATATTAATATTTATTTCAATGTTATTAAGCAATATTATAATATATTAATATTTAATAGGTTTATTGGTAATATTTCATTTTAGACTTGTAACGTACAGTTCGCACTCCTCATCCAAACAAGGAAGTCGAACTTACCTACTTGTGATTTTCCTTACTTCGTTTCTTAAATTAAAATATATATTACATCATTCTCTTTTATTATTTAATTTGATATTGGTATTCAAATTTCCGTCAACTGTCCTCGTAACCTTGATGCACTTCTTAAGTAATAAGAGTAATAAAAAAAAGGTGCTCAGAGGTCATTTTTCTTATTATTACATAATCTACAATTGTGGTGAAACCAATTATTCTCTTAAAATGTCTGCTTTTTCTGCGTGCCTTATCTGTGAATTTCTTCATTAACAATTGAGTAGGGACCTATACTATACTACAATATAATATAGATTGTAGAAGTGGTTTTCTAGGTAAGTAGGTATATAATTATTTTAGTATTTGTGAACCTATAATGGAATAATATTTTTATTTTTTATTTATTATAATTATTACTGTTATTGTTATTATTGTTATTATTAATATTATGTATTATGAGTCATTAACATGTTATATATTTTGGTAATAAGTAATATTAAATATTTAATAATATCTTATATTTCGATAGCTACACCATCTTGGAAATATCTTCCTAAATTGGAAAAAATAAACAGTAAATATACAAAATATTCTTTGTGAGTCGAGCCAACCACCCTTATTTTCTTATGCTTATCTACCATTATAGCCTATTGATAACTACATGAGTTTTAATAGCTTGAATACACGGAAGTAACATTTATTCAAAAATATGGATGTAATTGTACAGTAACTAGGTAAATGTAAGATATGGTTAGGTATGAATGTTATTACCATTTTTTATGCTTACATTATTGCTTAATTGCAACTTATATTTTTGTTACTTGATATGTCAGTTCGTGACGAGTTTAATTTCTAAGATTACCAGTACTTTTTTCGATATTTTAAGCATATTGTAAATATGTATTATCCAGTAGCAAATACAAGGAGGAGGGGGGCGAAGGGATTTTCCCCCCCCCCCCCCCTTGGGCTGTCTTTTTAACATTATGTATTACAATACAATTTGGCTAAATAAAAAGGTAATTTAATTTTTAAAATTTGCACCCCTCTCCTTGGGCGAGGATCCTCTACTGGCATCATTATTGCATGAGCGCTAAACTTATATAATACATATTCTTAATCGACAAGTTTATTTTCCGATTACAAATAATTACTACAATTATACATTTTCTAATTTTACTTAATATTAATTATTGGTGATTTATAGTATGCCTACTTACTTTCTTAGTAAATAATTATGAAAATGTAGTACATATACGTGCCACACACGCATCTATACTTCTCATATGATTTTTTTATGTATATCACTTTTATTGTTATACTTACTATTTGTATAATTTTGTTATAATATTATACAATTTTAATATTGGTACAAATTATATTTGTTTTTATTTCTTTGGTGATTTTGGCATACCTAAATTATGAACATTTTTTTATATATCAGGTGCTTATTTCATAGCTATCCAAATACAATTTTAAGATATTTTTTTTATGAAGAATCCTAATCATATTGACCATAAACACATTATTGATGTACTTACATAAACTAAATGAATTCATCTTGTTATGTTTATAGTTTATGTGTAGATCTATTGTGTATAATACTATAATTTATGTAGGGACTATTTTCATTACAGTTTATTCAACATGAAGTACTCAGAATTAGTTTAAAAACTAAATTGCTATCAAGTTTATTGTGCTTAAATAGTTAAATGTACCTGTACTTGAATTAATTGAACAATATTTTTCAAATAATAAATCAATTAAAATTGTTATCAGTGTTATATTATTTTATATTTTTTTTAATAAACTACCTAACGATTACCTTGACAAATGATAATTTAACATTTTGGCTCGTATTTAAATGTTGGTGATTATGGATTTAAATTGTTGAAGGTCATAATAGCCACATATAATATCTAAGTGATATAATATGTGTCAGACAAACTGCAATACTGCATGTCTGCATCGCACTTATTTGATAGGGGAATACAAATCTATATGCAACGAATAACGATCACTATATATCATTGAAATAATAAAAAAAAGACAAGGACTCTAATATGTAGTTCCTCTAAAATGTTACACATAAGTAATACATAGTATAAATTATATAATACATTGTATGCAAGTGTTAAATTGTATCATTATAAAATATATATATATTTGAACAGTAGCTATAATTTATACATCCAGATATAGCAAACAAAGCTAGGTGTATTACCGTAACTTATAACATGTTATTTTAATATTTATAAGCTTGATATACTATATTAAGTGGAATTTATGGTATAAAACGAATAACATATATTATATCTACAACTTAAAATTTTTATGTGTGTGTATTATTTATATACGGTTTAGTCGATTATTTGTGATATTTTTTTACACGAACCCATCTTTTATTGAAGTAATCTTTTAATATTTATTATTTAGATAATTATATGGCTCACAATAAAGTACTAACAAATTATTCGTAATATATTTTTTTCAATTTTCTTTGACTTTACCACTATTTAACATTAGAAAAAATGTTTTATCGACTGTTGTATACTTGCAAAGTACCTACCTACCTATATGGCTACATAATACTATGTTGAGTTTTTATAAAATATATAATTATTTCTGTTTTGTAAATAGTTCCTGAATCAGCAGCTTTTTTCAAAGAAGTATATTATGACGAAGAAGACGTGGAGGGATTGAGAGTACATGTCGAGAGTTAATTTGCCGCCGGCCAAATAAATTACTGCATTCTACATTGACGGTGTCCATATAATAATTTCATCTGTAGTAGATACATCGTTGGAACAGCGAAATATTATATCTCATTAGCAATTTAATTAATTAATAACCAAAGGGCAAAGGCAATTATCATGTCAAGAAAGTCCAATCAGCTGAATATATAGCCAAATAGGTAAGGTATCTGATATCATAAATCATAATAATTTATTAATATTTGTGATACATATAGTCACATAGGTACCATACAGGTATATTTTAATAGTTTTGGAATATTTGTATCCAAGCGACAAAACTTATAAACTTCAATAAATGAAGTAAGTGCGTATTCCTGCAATTCTGCGGATGTAATAATATAAACAATTAATTAAACTATTAACTAACAATCACACACGCTACGCATAAATTAATACCTATGATTACCAATTATTACTCTGACAAATTGTATATTAAATTTATGAATACACCCATAGGCTATAAGTGTATATATATATATATTATATATTGCATATATAGTTGAATAAATAATGACAAATTTCTCATGGCCGTTAATTTATTATTAATGCAATTAATCTAGTGTATGTTGAAGGGACAGTGGACAAAAACAGTGAATAACTAAACAATGCATAATAGTCTCGAGTATTTTATTTAAGTTGAACACAAATGAAGAATAATTTATAATATTATTCGACATGCTATATATATATATTTTTTTTTACTAGCTTTATTGCCGTTTGAGGTCATCTTAATTCCAATTAATTACACCTAAAATGTTAGTTTAAACATTTAATTAATATTTTTAAAACAATTTCGTGCATATTAACGAACTGTTGACTATATTATATACCTAGATACATTGAATTAATTAATTTTAAAATATGTTTTGCAATTTCGTTTGAAATATTACTATATAGTTCATATTCCCGTCAAATAAATATTTTTTTAAACTTTGTTCACTATTTGTAAACATGATTGTGCTAAAAATCTATTTACATTTATTAAATTAACTATGGAATTGTTCATTTTTTTAAATTTTGATAATTATAACACAATTATATAATATTAAAAGACAATACGCATAGCCGTATAGATGATTAAGTTACTTATCAAAGCTATTTAAGTATTATGCATTTGTAATAAATTATAATATAATGTATTCACTTATTTATAATCATTATTATAATATATTTCATGTAAATAAGTAAAATGTTGTTTAACACATTTAATGCAAATGGTATACACAGTGTACTTAGGTTAGGTTAAGTTACCAAACACATAATCACTTTTGATCGAACAACTCGAGCGATCTATGCTAAGTGTCTTTTCATGAAACAAGTCAAGTAGACTTTCTAGGTGATATTTTTGTAACAAATTCAAGCTTAGAAAATTATAATTTTAACGTGGGTTCATTTGAAATAGAGGTTATTGAAAATACTTTTGTATAAATAAATGGTACACAAGTAATAATTAGTATATCACATAAAGACTTCTAGACATAGGTATTATAAGAAAAAAATATGGTGACAGATACATAGTTAGAAAATTCTAATTATACATCTGTATTATGGTAGTTATTTTTTCTCTGCAATTTCTGTATTAGTTATAGCCCATTATATGTATACTTACTATTTGTATCAGTACTTACTACAATCTGATCGACGGTTAGATTTTCTGCATTTCTGTCACAAATTACGTTGTCGCTATATTTACCTTGTAATCAAAATTAGTTATAGTACTTTTGTGTATTGTTTTTTAATAATAATGAAAAAATAACTAATTGGTGGAACTTCACTACCGCATTTTTGCATTTTTATAACTACAGGCTACAGAATACCCAAACATTTAGTTGGAGCGGCCGCTCCTTAAAATCCCTCTGGTCACGCCAATGGGTGTGGCGCTATATAAAATATTAATACAATTATTTTAAATAATAATCTTAGTTTTTTTTATTTTTTTTTACATTATTACTATACTCACTTTATTTCCTATTTTTGAGCTTTGAAGGTTAATATCAGCGTCTTATGAATTCATTATTATTTTTTACACGTCATATTGATTCACCAATAAGTAATACATTTAAGACTGAAATATTGAAGAGCATAATATTATACTATATTTATTACAAGTGGGATAATGTGCTTTATTTTTTGTGCTATATGGGAAAACAGTGACCTGTACCTATTATATTTACTATAGAATTTACTATAGGGCAGGGGTGGCAAATTTTTCTAACGTTACTTGTTATTAAACTATGAAAAAATATAATATTTATATAAATAAGAAAAAAAATTAAAATGTTTTTATTTATAGAGATTTAATAACAACAATAAAATTACTAATTATTAATGTGCCGTTAACATTTTTTGTCACGGTTTTCTACCCCTCCTATAGGAATAGGACATACGCAACTTTGATATATACATATTAAAATTTAAAACACTATACATGAAATAAAAAATAATAAAATAGAACATAATTTAGTTAACTGATCAATTTATAGAAGTAAGTAGAGTACTTATTGATATTATGCGGCTATTGTCTTGTCTCATTAAGAAGATAAATGATAACATATATTCATATCCTCTGAGAAGATAATTTATTTTATAGCCGTATAAGTACATAATATATACCTAAATTTAAATATTATATTATAAAGCTGAGATAGGTACCTCAGAAGAATATTAAAATATAGGAAACTGTTTTGTAACTCTTGTTTTCTGCCCTTCTAATGTCTCGTTAATTTATTGTCATCTAATTGTTGACACTTCCTATACATTCTTCTGTTAAGAGTCAAGGATTAGGTATCAAAAAAAACATAAATGAAAGTATGCTGCTACATGCATATTTCATATATTACTACTTGGTCCTTTGTTTAATGAGTGGGGTGCTTCAAAATCAGACCAATCTGAAAGTATATATTGTATTATATACGAACATTCAATCTTTAGTACCTAGTCGAAGTTATAGACGCCTACTGCAATATGTATCTAAATCAACAATTAAGTAGGTAGGTGTTATAGTTTCTTTTTTAAATTTAATATTTTATTAATGTATATAATTAAACATAAAATTATAAATAATAATAACGTTAAAATTATAAATAATAAAAGGTAAACGTGCTGTAAACCATAATGAGTATACTATTTGATTTATTAACTTTATAGATTTAATCGAGTATGCATCCTTGGTATTAAACAGAAAAATTTGTTGGTTCTTATCTTCCCAACTTAAATACAATTGTATTGTTTATATTTTGTGTTTGGTTTAAATTATTGTATTGTTAATTACAAGAAAGATTCTATAACATGTTCGTTTTAATATCAGAGTAAAAATCGTACAGGTTACCTATTTAATATAATGACATTGACAAAAATATGAATTTACTATAACGTCCATAACAATATAATTATAGGTATTATACATGTGGAGTTCATTAAAATTTTGTTAATTAAAATTGTATGTATTTAGGTAGTATGAAGTGAATATTATAATAATAATACAACTGATGAATAATGCTTATCATAAAATACCCTTGGATTCAATTTATTTGATGGGTTAATAAGATTTATAATAACTAAGGTTGTTCAGAACTCGTTCTTTCTAAAACCTAGTAATTAATTGTGATTTGTGATGTCAAAATATGTTTATTGTTTATTCATATTTATTCATATTTCGTTTGTATAATTTTATTAGCACCAATAATGATGAAATAGAAACTTATAATAATTTCTGTCTACTATTTATAAATGGGCGATTCCAACTTAGGTAATATTATTTATCTTATTCAGATTAATATCTTGAATCAATGTATAAAAAGTTCATTTTAATTTTCAACAATTTTTGTGTATCGTTCAATTTTAATATTGAATGATAGATTTAAATAATTTCATAGTAGATGAAAACTATTAATCGATATTTAGGATTTTGCAAATTTGACGCAAGGAGGCACGCGAATGTATCGGGTTCACGGTAGTCGGTAAATCTGGTAAGTGTATAAATATTTATAAATTAATATATTATGACATGCATATAATATATAAATATCTACAATAGCACAATATAAAAATGCATTAATGCATATAATTATTCCTCTAGTTCAAAATAATAACTTAATAGTTAAGAGACATTAAATTATCATATAATAATATATACTCGTGTTATCTAATATCGTTGTTCGGCAAACCATTCGTAATGGATTTTTAAATGTATACTTTAGTATTATTAATCGTCATAATAATATTATTATTATGCACTTTTTTTTATACTTTCACGGTCGACGGTTATTGGAAGAGTAATTGGATCATGTGAACAGGGTTTTTTCTTCTATAGATTCGTGAACGTTTTAGGCGTATTACATCATACACACGTATGTAATAATTAATAAATAATAATACGATTTTAAATTGTATAGGTAATAATATGATCTATGTACCATAATACAATATATATATTCTACCTGCAGATGATCCACAGCCCAGAAGCCAGCGATTTCAGTACCTAGTTCGAGGGTGAAAAATGCCTGCAAATGTCGCATTATCGCCCCATTAAACATAGTATACGTAGTAAATACTTATAAATATGATCACCGTAGTCAGTAGAGTTATATTAATAATATTAATTACATCTAACCACCCCGTACAAATAAAGTTGACGACGTTACTAATAGGTACCTCTACTAGTAGAGACTGCGGTAATACTTCAACAACCATGGCATCCGAACTGCAATACGAAATCACGGTGACCAAAAGAAACTCGTTTATTACCTATTATACCATTATAATACCACCGCGCGCCGTCAACCTTGTATACCTATACCAATAAGCAATAATGATGATAATTAAAAACAATAAAAGTAGGTACAATAAAAGATCATATTATTATTATTGCGGGTCGTATCGTATAATAATAATATATATTATACGCATCTAAGATGTAACATAGAGCAAATAAAGCGGGTGTTTGGTGCAAAAACCTCAGACGACGGGGGACCATCAGAAACAACCGCCGCTATAATTGTTAATGATACGTTGTGATGTTGACACGACGACGGAGAGATGGAGAGAATCTCCGGCGAGAGCTGTAGAGCTCGCCGGGTAAAAAAAATACATAGATCACTAGAGTGGGGACCGTATAAAAAGGTCATTGAAAAACAATCGTACGTCCATTGGTACATTTAACGTCGGCGCGGGTGCTGAAATCATTCCGGGTTGTTTTCATCTAATTTACAATAAATATATTCATACATGCGTCGTGCACGTACATAAGATATAATATATACATCGATATTTTTTTTTCATTTGTGATTTTACTAGTATCTACAATTTTTTTCAACATTTGTTATAATTGCATTGTGAAACCAGTCTCCCCGAAACCGACTGCAGCGCTCACTTGAAAAACAGTAAGTGTTCAAATTGCACCGATTGATCCACACCATAACCATCATAAATAGTTAAAAACCATATTAATTTCCATTGTAATACGTATATTATGGCACATGTTATTTATACTTACGTCCTACTACTCGCTATATTCACTGCCACTTATATTGTGTATTATTTGTCCCATTGTCTCTGCATTTTTCAACCCCTTATTTATTTACATCTTTATTCCATATATATATTATGATTTATGTTATAGATTACCTAACGTAAACGATTTATTTTTAAGCCAATCTAACTTTAATAAACCAATGTAAAATAAAAAATTTTAATATTCTGAGATCATTTTTTTGAAAAATCCTTTAATACACCTACAACACAGATGTTGGCATCCTAACACTATTATAGTGACTGATAAACAGTAATAATTTAATTTTAAACCTGGATAATGGCCAATGGGGAGGGTCACCACTCCCCCAGTTTTTATTTATTTTTGATAGATTTTCCCTTTAGAGATCCAATAACAAATATTAATTAAAAGTAAATAAAAATAATATGTTGCCGTTTTAAAATCGAAAATACTTACACCGTTATAACAATTAACAATATTAAGCTAGGAGCCTAGGGGATGAAAGTTTTATATACTTATAATAAACAAATATAGATTACTATTATAGAACCGTATTATTTTTAAAAATATACCATGGCCAGCTGTCAAAAAGTAATTATGATACAACTATATGTCTCTATTTCACGTGTAGTCAGGCCGGATTGGTATGTATCGGCCCATCGAGTTTTTCACTTCGAAGCGGACCATTTACATATTCAGTGGACCAAAATAACGCCTATAATTATTTCGAGTTTATAGGTGCGGGCCAATCGTATTTTTATCACGAATTTATTTTCACTCACACTCACACGACCGGCCCAAACTTTAAGCGGCCCACCGAGATTTTCCCGGTAGCTCGCCTAACCAATCCGGCCCTGCGAGTAGTTAAATTCACGGATACACGTGAAATTAAAATTCACTTACGCAATCACGTGAATTTATGAATTTACTTTACGTGAGTCCGTTAATTTTGTTATTAAATCACGCGTTTATTATTGCATTCAAAATTTTGTTTTCAATACATTAAATATCTTCCAATAAGATTGGAATTAGTGATTTACTAATTAATTACACGTGAATTAAATACACTGATTTTTAAATTTAAGTACTCGTGAACAAAAAACACGTGATCACGTGAATCTTAATTCAAGTTCAAATTCGAGAGCTCTAGATACAACTTACAACAGTGTAACCATGATAATTGATAAAGGTCATCATCCTTTTCAAAACCGAAAAAATTTGTCCCAATAACACACAAATTTTTTTAACACAAACAATAATAATATAAGTATTTTTTTATAACTACCTAGTAATAATAAACACAATCGTATAAATTATACTCGTATAACATTATGATATGTAATTGTAGTCAACAGTAAAGTACTTAAGTTATTATAATATCAACTAGGTACCTATTATTAAATGTAATTATATGTTAATCGACACATTTTTTTACGACAATCTAACTACACATAACATTTAATTAATTCACCAGATTTGTTATATATATCTTTTGTATCATAATAACTTTTTAACAAGAATTATATAGGTACATAATATTTTGATGCATTGTAGAATATTTACCATTTACGCTCCTCCACAGTACTCACTACGAAATAGTAAAGTTTTTAACACTAATTATACTAGTTATAATTGTAAATTGCAAACATAATATTATATGAGTTTATGTACGTAATTATAATATTACTATAAATACTTTCAATTTTTACGATGGCCAATAACTTTACTAAAAGCTTAATCTGATAATATTATGTAAATTACAATATCAAATGTACATATTATAATATGCAATGCATAGGAGGAAAACCCTGTAAATATAAACAATTATTATTACTGTGGTCCGCAGTCATGTTCTACAATCAAAGTTGAACAAAAGCGAAACAGAATGTTTTTTTTTTCACAAATACAATTTTCAATCTGTTTGATAATATAACAATATAAGCATAGTCGGTACCTATAGGTAGATAAATTTGATAACTTTCATTGATCCATTAGCTGCAAGTCTCTACACAATTTATGTCTTGATCTGTGCAAATCGAGCTTTTTGAGAGTGTGATGCTGTGTTTACATTCTGCCATTCTGGTGAAAACGTTACGAAAGAAATAAGAGTAATAAGACGTAAAACAGTTAATTTGCTCGATATAATTATAATATTTACATAATATCGATATATAGATACTGTAATACGTCATAACTATAAACTATCGATTCTAAAATATATTATTAATTTTTGTATTCGACTCCAACAGAAAAAAATCGTTGTATAATTAATGACAATGAGCTAATTAACGTTCAAACAACTTTTGTTCTCGGTATAGCGTCGTCTTCGATAATACGTCATATATAATTAGGCCAGTTTCACAGCCGCGCGTATTATAAGCGCCACGTTTTTCGATTTACATTATATTTTAAGTTCGTATGGCTTCATGCAGTCGGAGCGTGTACGAACGGATGCGATGATCCACACGCACGTACCTACTCGGCAAGCGATAAATTTTTTTTTTTTGTGGTTTGACGAGTCCACTACTCCGCGTGATACAAGGACTTGGAAAGTACCTACCTCCACCACAGCGGTCTTCGTTATTTAATTAAAATCAATATCGGTATATTGTTGTAAGACCGGTGATTTATGCGGTGGCTGGGCCCGCCGAAGGCTATCTATCTATCTATCGCGCGCGAGATTGACCGTTTTCGTCTTCCGCCGGCGGGCCAATATAATAATTAATTATATCATACTTTGATATGTGTGAGCGTATTTAAAGCATAATATTTTATATGCTGTAGGTTATATACTATTGTGTTTGTGACGTACAAAATAACATTCGTCATAAAATCCTAAACGGTTATCAATAATATTGTCATATAATATTTATTATTATATTTTAATACGCGCTCGGCACATCATTAACAGAATATTATAGAGACTAACGATGATAGTATTATAGGCCCCGACGATTAATGATCTTAAATCGCGTTTTAATTCGTCTTTCATAATGCGGTGACATCGCGTACTACACAATAACAATATTGCTTTCACCGTCATTACTGCAAGCCGGTGTAAGTAGGTATCATAATTATGATTACACGCGTGCATTCGATACGCGCAAGCACCGCGTATAGTTGTCATCACACACGAATTAAGAGTACATAACTCAATGTATTAATATTTAATGTATATTTCAATTTCTATGCGTATGTATATGAATAGTGTTACAATTTAAAAATACTCATATCTCCCTTTAAAATTGAATATTGTCGTATTAAATCCAACTTAAAAACTCAAATCGATAACGTTCTTGACTTTAAGTCTTATAATAGTTCAATTAACTCCAACAACTACACAAGGTCGGTGTTCTGCCGAACATAAAAATTGCCCATGTCGGGCGTGGGTCGTTAGAGAGAGAAAACAAATGGTGCGCTGACGTGATTTTAATATAATACGCGACTCGAACTTGCACAGATCTCCAGGGAGTCTGCGCCATTAGTCATTACGGGCGCTCATAATACATTCGTACGGTTTACGTAATTAGGAGTGTTTTAATAATGTTTACCTCTATAATATACCTGCAGCTAGGCAGGCACCTAGCTAAACTACTATACTGGGTCACACACGCGACGCGACACTCCAGGCGGCCTTAGCAGTTATATTATTTCTAATGGGACGGTGCGCGGTGTCAACGTGCTGCCGAGTCGTACGACTACAACGACTTTATTATATTATAGGTACGTGGTTGGCATTGAGATGACGGTTGTGATCAAATTATTATTATTATTTTATTGTTTCGCGCAAATTTCCAAATCGCATATTTATAACGATGGTGACGGTGACGGAAAAAGTTGGGCGACGACGACGACACGAGTCGTAAGTACCTTATAGGCTACAATAAGTACATAATAATATATTATGATATGATATGTGTTTATATTATACTATAGTATACTACTATTTTACTATATAATAATATTATAGTAATTTGATCCGTAATTACATTGCACGAGCACGACCACAAGGCGCGCGCTCACGCAGATGCCGTCGACATACACACGCCGTACGTAATTTAAGATATTATTATTTATTTATTATATTAATTGTATTATTTTTTTTACGGCGATTTTCTTATTATCGCGTTAGTGATAATATCTGGATATCGATTTATTAAATGATAACTCACATAGTATTTTTAGTTGCAAATGTAAACATATAATAATATGTATTATGCATAGGTATTAAATGTGTATTTGGGTGTGAGTGAACTTTTTCTATGATAGACTCGAGTTTGGAATGAATCTCGGAAGAAAAGCTTTGTGAAAAAAGTCTGAGAACAGTCGGGTTTGGAAAAAGCCCAGACTCATCGTTTGTAACTGTCTGACAAAACGACCGAGTACATTTTTGAGTTAACGAAAAGTAAAATTATTAATACTCAAAATTAAAATATTGTTTTTAGGAGATTAACAAATAATAACTTTGGTAATATTATTGATTATATAGCCCATTTAGACCGCGATAAACTCAAGATAATATACCTACCTAGTTCAAAAGGGGCGGTGGGTTTTGCATACTTTGAATTTCTTTTTTCTCCAGGACTTATTATTATCATTGATGCAATGATGCCGACAGTGTAATATTTGTACGTATCGTGATGTACCTGTAGGTACCTGAAATAGTAGTTTAATTTTTAGAATTGTTTTTTATTTAAATACCTAAATGTCAATACTGAATACACATAGCTTTAGGTACCATTACGTTCGATTAATCACAGTTAAGGCAATTTAGAGGTATTAAAGTTTACATAATATTATATAGCTATTTCACTTGATGGGAATCAGAGATTCAGTTTTTATGTGACACATCACATGATTTTATCACATAATTTACACTATTTCATTCGGATGTAGTAAAGAGGGTAATTATTTGCAGGACGGTTTACAATTATATACACATCATATTATATTATTAAGTAATATACGTACATACATATATACGTATTATAATTGCCTTACACCGTTGGACAACGAGTTCACACCCACCCCTTAGGTTTGAGCTACCTAAGATCAAATTACCTTGTGCTCGTTTGGTGGACCGTTCTCGATGTTATACGAATGAATACGCATCATCCGGCACATACCATATTAATATAAATTATGTATTTATGTATTTTTTACTTTTGTTGATTTTTTCGGAATCGAAGAGAATAATATTATGTGAAATACCATACACATTATATATAAATATGCATGTATGTGTGTATTAGTGGTGTGGCAAAACGTGAGACGGTTTCCACAGTTCAAGGTCATTTACCTATTTCATAATAACTGCTACGCGGCTCGGCGATTTTTGAATGTGTGCCACGCGCACGACCGCACACTAGTATAGAGTTTCTATTAGAGACGTAAGGACGTTCCAGCGGAAAAAAAGGCTTTCACCCGAGGCAAACGATGCGAAAATCGGTCCCTAAATTGCTATAAGACAGTAACGATAAGTTCTTGATATTATTTTAATGACGTAATTAAGAAGCCATATATGAACGGGCTGCGCAGGCTCATCGGTGGCATGTTTCGGGGGAGGTGAAATATTTATTTTCAAAAAAGATTTTTGATTATTAAATGGCTCTGATTAATTAATTTATTACAAGAGTAAAATATTAAAATTTGTCTTGAGAAATTTCGAAGGATCTCTTGTAATTACGTACTTAAGGATGCCATTATTCGTGTGCCCACTGAGAAGCTAAAATTCTAAATACAGCCTTGGGTTCACCGCTGCACGTTTCGTATATGAATTATGTACGTGCAATCTTAATCGTTGTATATACTTTTCGTCCCCACGGAAGTCACATACTATGCATCACAGTATCACACCCATCACGGTACAATAACGCCTACTCCGAGTGAATTATTAGTGCGTTCTGCCGTAGACAATAATATAATATACGTACAAGTCCTACGGAAGTGTAGTGCGTGCACCGATGATTCACTCAAACACGTTGTATACGGATACAAATATTATTATGATTAATGACTATATGTCATATTATTCTTAAAATTGATATCACGCCGGCCAAGACGCACAAGAATCGGCTTGTATATCCATTGTAATAATAATATTATATTTATTTAATAATACTCTGCACTCGCGCTTCGAGTTGAATTTTTGGCGAAGGACGTTTGCCATTATTGAATCTCCGTCGCCTCAAATTTTTGCGCAGTCACGTTAACGATCTTTTGAATTAAACAATCGCGATATAGGATTTTCGAATGACGAACCACATCGCTTTGTGTAAGATTCTATTATTGTATGTTTGAAGACGATCATTAATATAGTACCTGTGTATGAGGAACTTGAATAGCAGTATAGCACCCAAGACGCTTGTCTGCAATGTGATTTACGCGCGTATAATACAAAAATGTTATCTTTGCGCCAACAACTTTTTTTGCTTTAAATCTCCTGCCGGGATGTAACAATATACAATATCATACGATTGCACGCAGTAATATTCTCCCGTCGATATATTATTATCTGCGATGTTCACGTAATTATTTATTACGAAACACAATAAACACGTCATGTTATCATATTAACTGTACATTTTTAGAGTGCATTATAATATTTTTAGAGGCTGAAATGAAGACTAATTATTGTCAGTAACTAATAACAATATAATGCATAATGTCAGTAGCTACTCAGTGAATGTAAAATAATAAAAATATATCTGTGCGAGATAAAAAGCCATGACACAAAAACGCATTCAAACACAAAAACACTGTATGTTAGTTGAATAATCCTCTGACCATGTAAACGACCCCTCTTCTTCTAATACAAGCCGCGTGGTCGGTCGGTCAAATATACCTACTCGTTCGTTTTGAACTCGGGACTTAAATTCCGACAGTTCTTAGTGGATAAACACACGTCTAATGTACTCGCCGTTACGTCTTAAAGGAAATGTACAATATATCCTTAACTTAATATATTAACTTCCAATTTGACTTACTTGCTACAAGCACCTCATTGATCAATAAAACATATAGGTGCGCCGTGTATGGTTGATTATCATATTTCGTGTATTAAACAAACTATTATAACAGATCGTCTTACCGGTTATTTCAGCACAAGCAGACATGGGCGTTTACCCGGCAACGTCTTCGACCCTCCAAGGACCGTCTGTCCCGATAAACAATGACATCCAACTGCATAGATTATTCGAACGGAACGAAAGCGCTTATCCAGAACACATGGCCGTAATGCACGGAGGTACGTACATGGAAATATATTTTTATATTTTTATATAAAACATAGACAACTAGCGCTCACAAGTCACAACTAAGTTCTGTATACTGGAATTTGAACAGAAATCGTGTTTCAAAGGATTGAAGAGGCCACATTTAAAATTTCACTGTGATTTTTGGAAAACAATAAAGGAAAAAACAAAGCAAATGATTGTAAACTCTTCCAATTATATCCCGATAACATTATTCCGACGGTAAACTCTCCTGGGTCAACTCTAATGGTGGCTTTCATTTGGGCGAATGACCACAATTTCGTATCGTTTGGGTGAATTTATAAATATAATTTGGACAAAATTTACATGGGCCACTAATACCTAAATATTATAATGCATCGTCTGGAGAGCTTATATCTTCTTCTATATATATATAAATGAATTGCTGTTCGTTAGTCTCGCTAAAGCTCGAGAACGGCCGTACTGATTTAGCTAAAAATTTTTTAAATGTTCTAAATTGTCAGGAGAAGATCTAAAAGGTCTAAAATGTCGAACCAAGGGATGTGCTCAAACGGGGATGTAGATATTTAAGGTGGAAATTTTTGTTTATAAATGGTCGCCATGGGTTTTAAAGCTATTATAATAATAATTATTGGTTGCCGTGTATTCATTAAATTTATAATTATACTTTATTATCTTCTTCTACATATATAAAAATGAATTACTGTTCGTTAGTCTCAACAATGTATTATAATTTATATTGGTTACTATCGGTTAATGGGGTATGTTTGTTGATTTGTATTATAATTATTGTTTTATTTTTGTTTTTTAACCTAACTGATTTGGCTAATTTTGGTCTTGAATTATTTGTGGATAAGGTTTAAAAGGTGAATAAATATCAGAGGTTTATTATTTTTTACATTTTTATATATATAGTAGATTGATAATATGAAAGTTGTTATTTAATATATGACGATCTAGCTAAGGTTACTGCTAAATACGCGAGAACTTTTCTCATTTTGATTAATTACAATTTACGATGTGCGAGTGTATCTATATCTATTATATATGTATATCTATATATATTATATATGTATATCTATATATATTATATATGTATATCTATATATATTATATATGTATATCTATATATATTATATATGTATATCTATATATATATACATCTATATATCTATATACAGGGTGTTTCTGAAATGGATGAGGTAACTGTATATGCGTACTCAATGTGATGCCCCAATGAAGATTTTTTTAAATTGTTGTTTCCATCTTCAAAATCTGTGCGTATACAAATTATTTTTAGAACATTAATTTAAATGTAAAAATAAATGGTCAAGTTAGATTTTTTTGCAAAATTCTCATATGAATCGAGGTGTCACATAATTTTTGCGTTTGTCGCTCGTTTTTCAAGCTCGAATCGCCGACTAAAAAATAAATGGTGTGGCACATCGATTTTTATGAGAACACTACAAGATAAACAGTAGTGATATTTATTTATTGTCATTTAACATACACAATTAATTAATGTATTATTTAACATTGTCAGCCAATAAAAATGATAATATAATAACAAAATTAGGATTAACAAAATTTTAAATTATCAAATTTACTGGCATACATTTAAGTTGTGTTGCATTGTAAAATAATCATAACTAAGTACACTTTATTTTGAAAACCTATTTTTATCTACAATTGTTCAATGTGAGTATGTGACTCCCGTTAGCTTCGATGCACTTTCGATCCGACGATGTAATGTATTCTAATTTTTTTCCAACAAATTTGGTGTTTGACGAATGATATCAGCTACATTATTAATTCTCAACAAAAGTTCATCTCTTTTATTTAGGTAATTCTTTGGCATAAATATGTTCTTTCTGAATATTCAATGTTAGTGTACTCCATTGTTCAAAATGTAAATTAAAGACTTAAATCTTAAAAATAAATTTAAAGTGTTGTTCAATGGATATTGAAACACCAGTATTGAACTCAGCTATAATCAAATCAATTAATGTTCTTTATGTAAAAATTACGGTCAATTAGGTATTTCATATTAGACAGTACGGATAAAAGTTACCATATTTTATTACCTGTACATCTAAATCACACAAATCAATGTATGTCAGTAAATTCGAACATTTAAAACTTTGTGAACCCTAATTTTGTTATAATTTTATCATTTTTATTAGTTGACAAATTACAATAATGTGTTAATTAAAAGCTCAAAAATGATGTGACACCTCGATTCGTATGAGAATTTTGCAAAAAATACAACTTGACTATTTATTTTTTACACTTAAGATAATTTTCTAATAATAAATTGTATAAACCCAGATTTTGAAGATAGAAAAAAATTCAAAAAAATCTTCATTGGTCCATCACACTGAGTACGCCTATACTAGTATTACCTCATCCATTTCAGAAACAACCTGTATATATAAAAATAAATTACTGTTTGTTAGTTTCGCTAAAACTCGAGAACGGCAAGACAGATTTGGCTCAAATTTTTTTTAAGATGTTCATAATTGCCAGGAGAAAATTGGTAAGAAAGAAAATTTTAGAAAAATCCACCGTAAAATTGGAAATCTGGATGTAAAAAATACAACAGTGGCGCTACAGTGTATAATATTATATGGGTTGCTATTGGTTAATCGGGCATGTTTGTTAATTTCTTATAATATAGAAATGAATCTCTGAATGTGTTGCTAAGCGCAATAATTCTACTGTACGTGTGTTGTGACTGAACTCCTATATGGTTGGACCGATTTGAATGAATTTTTTTGAATGCATTTGCGTGACACCCCGGATAATTTAGATTCACAAATCACCTCCCTAGGTCCAACCAGGGGATGTGCTCAGACGGGTATTTAGAGATTTACGGTGGGAATTTTTGTTTATAAATGGTCGCTGCATGAGTTTTAAAGCTATTATAATAATAATTATTGGTTGCCTTGAATTTAGTGTATTCATTCAATGCATTTGATTTTTTTTTACACTGTGTTATGATATTATATATATCGTAATTACGTAAATATTGAGTGTATTATACTCACATATAAGTTACGTACATCAAACAATGCCACGTCTTCGTGGATGAGGAGGAAATATTGGTCGACAGACTCGGCATTCACAATTAGACCAGCCTTTTAGGAGGAGTTCAGTGACATACTTGGTATAACTTTGACATTTTAGAGTTAAATTATAAAGTTACATACAATAACTGCACGGGGTCCGCGATCTACCGCGTATCTTCCTACATGATAGGTAATATACTACGGCGAATCAGAATTTTTATCCCAGGCAACAGAAGAGTTAAGATAAATTTTGAACACCATACACTGAATATTAAATAACAAATAGAAAAAAGTTTGAGTAATATAGATTTGGTCCATTTAACGGGTAACGAAGTGCACGGGATCAGCTAGTATAAAATATAATATACAAAGTGTATCAGAAAGATCTGACAAAAGAATAAAATGTATGTTATTTAAACGTATGACAAAAATTGTGAAAATTATATAGATAATAAATAATTTAAGAAATTTACTCATGTCAGGAAAATCTAAAAATAATATTTTTTAAAAAGTTATTACTATTTTTTTCCATAAATATCAATAACATTTTATTCGTTAGGTCAAAACATCCTCACACATTGTTACAATAATAGTTTAAAAATAATACAAATACATAGGCAAGATTTTTTTTATAAACATTTAGAGTCAATATTTAAAATTTTGCAAGTTATTTTCTTTTATTCAAGTAACTAAACATTATATTGAGAGTTACCATCGGGATAGTTTACCATACAATTGAAGGGGTTATCGTCCCAAAAAATATATAAGCATAATAAATGATAATATGTATTGGTGTTGCGTTTAAAGAAATTAGTGAATTGTTCTGATATTTATATGCCGATTCTGGTCAGAATTTTTATTGGTTATTCAACGAGATCGACGATAGTATATTGTTGTATTAAAATCGTAAATAGTTATAATACTTCAGTCCACAGGCATAAGGGGGCTAATAGCTCCCCTTAATTTTTTTGAATACATGTTATGTACCCGAAACATTATACTATTATAGGCTATAGAGCCCACCCCCTCGCCCCAAAATAAATTCATCACGCTACGCCTATGAGTTCACCATAGCTACACATATTGTTATAATACTAATGTTGAACATCGTGATTCTACATTTTCGTTTTTATTATTTTAATATTTCAACTAAAACTCGTTATCGTGCTGTACGTCCTAACCTTATGAGCTTTTGTCTTCAGAACTTGGACAACCTTCTGTGCGCCTTAACTTCACGGAACTGAATGCCATATCTAATCAATTGGCCAGAGGAATAATCGCACGTGCTGGCTCTAAAAACGACGACGGAGACTTCGTAGTAGCCGTTCAGCTTCCTCCTGGTGACGGACTAATTGCCACTCTATTGGCTACTTGGAAAGCTGGTGCAGCGTATTTGCCATTAGACGTATCAGCACCGCAACACCGGATTCAACACGTAATCGACGAGGCCAAGCCATGTTTAGTGATCACCTGCACACCCGAAGGTAATTAATACACATGGATTATTTACGTGACCATTACACACATGTATAATGAACCATAATTCGACGAGAATAGAATTGAATTTAAAATTTATTTGTAAATCAATTTTTATTTATGATTTTGACTTATCACAATAAATTGTATGGTCATCAAATAAATTAAATCGTTATACGTCATGCGCTGTTGTTTATATTTGTGTTTACTGTTTTATTTACATCAGTATATTATCGTTTTGATGAATTCGGTTAGCAGAAAATATTTGTTTTTATTTTTATCTTATACTTATATATTACACATTTATTAAGGACATCACTTTGGTCATGAATTTCCGGCATTATTTTCTCACTCATATTCTATAAGTTTATTGACTTGTTTTTTAACTATATTTTATTATATAGCCGAAGTGTATGACAACAAGTCGAACATCGTATACAGCCTTAAACAATTGAAGAGCCAGTCTGTTGCCCTTTCCGCATCCAACCTAGAGGACCGTGAAACACTAGTGGGCTATGTTGATGGTAGAAGACCAGCAACAATAATTTACACAAGCGGCAGCACAGGAACGCCTAAAGGTAATAAGACTTCCAATTGGTTAAGGGCCGCCTTCCAAACGAATTTCGACACTACAAGGTCATCAACTTGCAAAATGTTTAATGTGTTATTTTAAAAAAATCTTTCAGTACAATTCATTTTTTAATTCTTCGGTAGTCTAAAAAGACTCGTTGATCTTTACACGCCTACAATATTAAGAAAAATACATATACATTTTACTCGTAAATACGATTTTTACAAAATGTAAACCAGTTGTCTGAGCATTATTGCCCAAAGGAAGTTAGGTGTATCCACTTTTCAAAAAAAATAAATAATTTTACTCTAATTTATTATAAATCATACTATTACATTACTAAAATATTCTATGCTTATTAATTTTAGCATGATGCAATTTATAAAGAAAAATATATAATACTTGTTATAATAACATAGTTGGATATATTATGATGTGAATAATTATCAATTTTGAATGGGTTAGTATTTAATACAATCATTATTATAACTTAATACTTAAACATTTTTTTTTTTTTTTTGAATACTATGGCCAATAAACACTAAATAAATTAAATTATGTTAAACACTAGTAGATATTTATTTATTTATTTACATTCACCAAGGTCGTAAATATTGTAAAAAGAAATTTGAATTTAAATTGATTAAAATTATAATTTATTTAAAACAATATCGTATATTAACTATAAATGCTTATTAATTATAAATATAGATTTATTAACTTAAGATTAATATTATAATGTAGAATGATTTTTATACATTTTCTGACATGGCTTATAGGTATTCTGTCAACATAATTTATCGGACGGCGTCTTGAATAGGCAAACTATATACTTGTAAATAATCTAATCGCAGTAGAACAAAATGTATTGTATAGGTATTAGATCATTGGCGCAACTAGACATTTGAAGTAGGGGGTGCTTAAGCTCCAGGTTTTTTTGTGACTCGATGGGACCCAACTCCACTATTTGCCTATATTAACCACTAAAACAAAACAAAAACCATAGTTCTGTGTCTACACAGGACAGTACAAATTGTTTTTAAAAACAGAAACAAAAAAAAAGTCATACTTGATGTGGACCCAGAACAAAAAGTCACTTAAAATTATTTTTTTTGATTTAATTTTTAATTTTTTTATTAATATTAATATATTATATCAATTTATATGTTATTATTTTTCTACATGATATATTATAATATATTTTATTTACATTTTTTACTATAATATTAAATCTATACGACGGTCTTTCTTTGAGTATTCGTCTAGTATAATATTGAGGTCTAGATTATTAACAATATCTCTCTCGATGTGCAATACAGAAAGATAACCAAAACGATCTTGTGTCATAGATGTTCTAGTCCAGTTTTTGATACGACGCATGGCTGAAAAAGATTTCTTCAAAAATGAACAAATATAATACGAATGACATTTTTTTTAACATGTGCAGAAGACCTTTGAACAAAATGTCTTATAGTTATATTATACTCAAGTTATTATAGTCTACATAGTATACTTATATTAATATAAAATACAAAGTAATATATTAAATTATTACCAATTGCTTGAGCCACTTCTTTGTTTGTATCTTCATTTATTTCATTTTGTAAAATATTTACTATTACACCAAAACTATTATGTACTGCTTTACAATTTTTAAGACGACACGACCACCGCGTTTCACATAATCTAGAAATCGATAATGATTTTATTTGCATGGATTTCTGTAAATCTTGTAATAGCTTATCTTTGCCAGGCTGTGAAAAATGCACATAAACTGCTTCTAGAGTATTAAAAAAGGTATTAGATTCCTGTAAAAGATAATGATTAAATTGATTATAAAAAATAATGGGTACATATATTATAAATTGTAACGTACATAAAAATGTATTAAATATTATTTAAGTATTTATTATTATTTGTTATGCACCTTAATAGTTCTACAAGTATTTGTTACAACCAAATTCAATTTATGGGCCATACAATGAATGAAAATTGCTTCAGGGTGAGAGTCTCTTATTCTAGTTTGAACACCAGATGTGGATCCTGACATAACATTTGCACCATCGTATGTTTGTGCCACAAGAGGAATATCAGAAATGCCAAATTTTTTTAGAACAGAGAGAATTTCAATAGAAATATGTTCGGCTCCTCTCCCATTTGATACATCATAAAATCCAATAAATCGTTCACATACATTATAGCTATTAGGAATAATGTATCTAACACATATTGATAATTGTTCTGTTTTATAAGATCTAATAGAAAAAAAATTATGAAAATAAAATTATATTAAAATATATTACCTACTAACTTATTTCTAAGTAATAGGAAAAAATATAATCTGTGGTAATAGTGTATTACCTTGCTTCATCACACACAATTAAAATCAACACATCCGATAATTCAACATTATAAATAACAAAATGTTATATTATAAAAATTATTATTGTGTTATAACTTATAATTATTGTAATTCGATAAATTTTTAACTTTTTTTTCAAATTTTTAAACTATTTTTTAGGGGGTGCTAATTTTGACTTGGGGGGTGCTAAGGACCCAAAGCACCCCCCCTAGTTGCGCCAATGTATTAGATATATAATATTATAATATTACACTCTAATATTCGACATCAACATTCTCTACGGCTATTGAAATTATTATTATTCGTTTCATCATGTAAGATTTATGAACTTCAAGGATACTTTAACCATTATTTTGAGTTTTATAATAGTGTATATAATATAATTTTTCTTTTCTTTCTGCTTATCCATGTTTATAACTGCTCAGTAACATAAACTGTTATGAATATTAATATTAGTAATATATATATATATATATCAATAAATCAAACTGGTTTCCAAACAAAATAATATTTTCGTTGAACAAATAATAATTACTTATTTTATTTCCTACAAAAGTAATTTTTTAATAAGATAAGTAAGTATATCGTTTATTAATATTTTTAAAACATGTACCTTACATGTTATACTAAACTTGATTTAATTAGATGCATTTAATATAATGATTACCTAGAAACTTTACACAAGATATGTCAACGGTACACACCCAAGATTATTATGATTTTCTAATAATGTTTAAATGATTAATGATTATTGATCGTTAAAAGCTGTTTTATTATATCTATTCATATATTATTGAATTAATTTAAATAATTTCAAGCGCAATGTATGCATTTTCCAATAAAATTGGAAAATTAAATATAATACTGTATTAATAAAAAAATATACATTAGACCCTGGAAGAAATAGTTGTATTTTTTTATTTAACATTCGAAATACCTAGGCAATTTTTTTACTTTTTTTACTTTTTAGTATATATTGACCAACCGTTGACTTAAAAGTATCACACTCAATAATTTAGTCATAAAATAAGTGCCTCCAGTACTCCAATTTTCCAATCTTGATTCACTTATTGTTCTAAAATCAATGTAAAAGACTGTATCAAACAAAAAAATATATTTAATACTAAGTTTATTTAAATTATCCTTCTGATATTATTGCTTTAAAGTTATATCGATACTTGTAAATGTTGTAACGTTCAGTAACCATAAGTACACAAAAAAATCATATTGTTTTATCAAAATTAAGTATTTTTACTTTTAATATAAAAACAATTATTTTGTGAATGGAGTGGATTAAACGTATTTATCCAGAGTGATTCTTAAATAATGACAAGAGAACCCTCCTGTTATAATTTAATAATGCATTTTTTTTTTAAATTCCGATTTTTAGAATCCTTAGATTTTTTTACCATTTAAGAAGTGGGTGTGTCCTATTGTGGTACAAGGTATCATACCTAAAAATTCCAAAATTCAGTTATTCAATAAAAAAAATGGGTGAACAATGAGCATGCTTGGTGAATCATCTTTTATATTATATATATCAAACACAAACCAACATTAAAATGAATTCAATGTGTAAATTATACTCAGCTTAAGGTTAGATATATGGTATCTGGAAGGTATCGTAATTTATGGTTGAAATTAATTCAAAGTTTTTAAGAGCATTGTCCGGCATATATACCTATACCTATCGTGTTTAAAAATCCAACCCAACTAGTTTTATACGAATATATATATGTCTCTATATTAAATGATTTAAACAACGGAAAAAAAATCAACATGAAATGCATAATAATTAATATTACAGGTGTGAGACTTCCGCATTGCGTAATTTTCAACAGATTGAACTGGCAATGGAACCGGTTCCCTTACAGCGATACCGAACACACTTGCGTATTCAAGACTTCGTTGACATTTGTGGATTCAGTGGCAGAAATTTGGGCTCCGTTGTTACATGACACACCAAGATGCCTGATGGTAATACCCAAGGCCATCACCAAAGACCCAGAACGGTTGATCAATATACTTCATGACAACAAGGTAAAGCACATTGTGTATATTATAGTGAAAAATGTAAACGTATAGGTAGCCGATAATAAATTGAGCTAGATATAAACGAATCATAAATCACGCTCTACTGATGATTAAAATTTACAATTATCATGATTCACGAATCACGATCGATTTTACCATACATAATATCGAATACTAATATAGTAATATGATACACTGATTCACAATGGGTTTTGATAATTACAATGAGACGTACTCCACATACCTATAAAGGATAGGTATTTATTTATTATCTTATTTTGATAGGAAGGTATATTATAATATGGATATCAAAGCCGTACCTGTGAAGGGGGGTTGAGAGTTCCACCCCCGAAATTTTCTCGGATCACTTCAACTTAGAATTTTAACATAATTTAAAAATTAGGGCCTACTTAATTAAGTAAGTAATTAATAATAAATTATCGCCTATTATGATATCCAGACCCCCGCCCCGGAAATTTGTTCTGAGTACGTCCTTGATGTTGATCGCAAGTAATTTTATCGTGTATCCATAATAATAATAACACAATAAAATAAACAATAATGCATGGACATCGAACACATGGTCCATAGTTTTTACTTTACATGGAATTATTTTTTTTAACACTGATTTATATTCATATTGTTTTTCAAACACAGCTCTCCTTCATTACCTAATTAATTTTTCTAATAATACCTAGATATTTATTCAAATTATAAAAACAATTTGGTGTTTAGATTGAACGTCTAGTATTGGTCCCATCGCTATTACATGCCATATTGTTATACATGGGCATTTCCAATAACAACGAACAACAATCTTCTATGATAAATCAAGTAAGTACTATACAACTGCAGTAGATTTAATTTCAACTATAATTTGAATAGATCACAAAACTATTTTTTATCCTATAATATGATATTATGATCTATAATTTGTCACTAGTCACTATATATATACGTCTATTAATTTTGTTTAATACAAAAGTACAAACTATAACTTCATTCATTAAGACATACATATTTTCGTTTAAGAACAATGAACAGGGAATTCTATCGAGTTTGAAGTTGTGGGTGTGTAGTGGAGAACCTCTACCAGTGTCATTAGCCAAACAGTTTCTAGACACATTTTCTGGTCACACGCTGTGCAACTTTTATGGGAGCACGGAAATCATGGCAGACGTGTCGTACTACGCCATCAAGTCGTTCAAAGACTTGTGTTTCGGTGACAAAATTCCTATTGGTAAGTCACTACTCATTATGCAAATATTACATTTATATTAAATATATTATGCTTAACAATGATGTGGTCCAAGTCTCACCGTATTTATCCTCCAACATTCATGCCTATTACTGTATGTATATTTTACTAAGCCCGTGCCTATTAAATTAACTACCTATAGGTTATAGGTAATAAAATAGAGGGTAAGTGGTTGTCACCCTACTTTACAGTAGGTTACAAGTGTGTGACTGTAATGGGTGATGTTATATTTTAAGTCAACGAAATAATATTATTGTATACGAAAAACGATTCTGAGCGGAGAAAGTGTGTCAGCCTAGGATATTTTATATTATAATTACATTGTTATTATTAATACAGTACCTAACCGGTTGAGTTAAATTATTAATATTTGTTTATTATCATATTTGTATATAATAATATACTTTGGAAATTTCAAGTACCCGAGGGCCGCGAAAAATATTTTTTAAATATAACACAAAACTAAAATCATTCTTCTTCGTTTAAATATCTGATTTCGTCCAAATTTTAAAATAAAATAACTATAAAATATAAAAATCAGGAGTGTTTTTAGATTTGTTGGTTACAGAATAACATAACTACGTGGAACTTTGTTTTACATATTCAATCCTTAACTATAAAAGTAAAATCTTTTATACATTTTTAAAAAAACTAAAAAATTGGTGGCTGAAAATGTTCGTAAACAGCTCAAAACAAGTCAAAATATCTTGAAAATGTTATGGACTATGGTGTATATAAAATGGTAATATAAACACATTCAGTGAAAATTTCATGCAACTACGGTGATTTGTTTTAGAGTTTTGTCGAATTCAATTTTGCGGAAAATACTCGGTTTTCCAGAATTTTTTTTTCTCAGTGCTTTTGAAAACAACAGAAAAATTTTACTTTTGACCCCCACAAGGTATTAACTAGATTCACTTTCCTATCAGAAAAGATGCTGTTGGAGAAAATCCAAGTATTTTTACTGTCCTAATAAAGACTGATGACAGACACAAATAAAAAAAAAATAATTAAAAAAAACACACATCATTGTAAAATCAATACATAAATACATTATACATTCATCGGTCGGCTCAAAATCTAAAATATTAGACTTGTCACTTATATTTAACTTAACAGTTAACTTATGAATACTTAACATTATACAGGCGATCATAACATTTTAAACAACACAAAAAAGTAAATTCAAAGTTTTTGGTAGCCTTAAAAGTGTAACAATTGCACGGTCAATGGCTCTGCTGAATGATGATTTTAAAAAATATTATGTAGGTACCTACCTATTACAAAAATGGTTGTTTTGGTGGATAAATATCATTCCAACATCTCTCACTATATAGTCATTAAAATAATTTGTAATAACATACTTTTTTCAACTATAATTTGTATCGTATTAAAGGCGTTCCAGTGGACAATACGGCTCTATATCTGTTGAACGATAAAGGCCAAACAGTGGAACCTGGCTGTTTGGGTGAGTTGTACGTGGCAGGAGCGAACTTAGCCAGCGGTTATGTCAACAACCGTGACCCGCACCGGTTCGTAGAAAACCGTCTACCTCACGACCAAGGTAATACCACCATGACGGGTAATTTTATAAATTGTATCTATCTATCCTGAATAACCAAACAAATCTTAAAACGTTAACTATACATATTATATTATTATAATATAGAGGATATAATATTATAATATTATATTTACCTACCTATTATTGCTCAAACACGTCGTCGTAACAGAAAAACGTTATATCCGCATGACTTAGGCATGGGCATGGACCGTATGTATCGGACTGGAGATTACGGGAAAGTAGTAAATGGTGTGCTGTTGTATGAAGGCAGAACCGATTCACAAATCAAAGTCAGAGGACACCGAGTCGATTTGACTGAAGTCGAAACGGCCATTCGTCAGCTGCAAGACGCGGGAATCGACAAATTGGCCGTGTTGTGCTACAAACCTGGCGAAACAGAACAGGTATATTACCTATATCATTGATTAAATATATATATATTTAATCAATGCCTATATATGAATATTGGGCTATAGTAAGTTGATCTCCTAAAATTTTTATTTAATTTGATCTAAATAAAAATCAGGATGCATCTAAAAGAATTTGAGGAATTTTAATCTGAAATATTTATAATAGAAATTAATTTTAAATAAAAGCAAATAGTAAAATTAAGTGAATTACACGAATGAAACATTTAATAAAATGTTCATAGTACCCAAGTTTATATGCACATGTGTGGTATTACTGTAGGTATTAGTAATAATAATATGTAATAAACTAGGTAATCTTTCTAATATAAAAAAATCTCGTGTCACCGTGTTTGTGGTCGTACTCCTCTGAAACAGCTCGACTGGTTTTAATTAAATTTTTTTTGTATAATATTTAGTAGGTATGACTGTATGAGAATAGGTCGTAAAATATTTTTCACCCTCCTAGGTCCAACCCGGGGAGGTGCTAAAACGGGTATTTTGAGATTTACGGTGGAAATTTTTTTTATAATGAATTGTTATTGGTTATATTAGTTGCTAGGCTATAGCCTTATAGGAGAAATAATTAATAGCAATTAGTATTTATTAATTGGTGTCCATTGGTTAATAGGGCAGATCAGGAGCAAGCATGCGTCAAATAAAATGTTCACACAATGCCTACAAGGAAGGCTGAGTTACACCCAAAAGAAGTTGAACAATCACATTTTTTTTTTAGTTATAATATTTTACGGGCAACAAAGTGCGCGGGATCAGCTAGAAACTAATAAATAATAATATTATAATTACTAATTTATACTAGGGCACCTTAAGAATAAAAATGTGTTTGCGTTTTCCACTACTACAAACAACAATTTTTTACTATACTATTGAATAAAATTACATGCATTTTTCATTTTTCAATCATATATGATATCTTGTCTCAAAAAAGTTTCGAAGGACTTTCTAAATGTTTGCTTTGTGAGCGAACTATAGGTTTCACCTAAAATTTTATTTTATTTTTAATCATTAATCAAGATAAAATAAAAAAACTTACAACGAATGAACGAAACTATCTGTTCTTCGAGCTGTATACATAGCGAGTATATACTTACCTATGTATAATATTCGTAATTTATTTGGCTTGAATTAATTTAGTATTATAATATTATTTGTACTACAGTATATAAAGAGCTAGGTGTTCAGGGTTCTAAAGTTCTAAAATTATGATGAGAAGTTAATAATATTATTTACTATATGTACCTCTTTATAGGCTTTGTTGGCGTTCGTCGTGTTCGATAGTAATGTCAGAATGACGGCCACGGACGTAGAGGATCGACTAAAAAACGCACTGCCGGAATACGCTATGCCACAGGTACGCATTGTGGAAAAGTTTGTTGACGCTCGCGATTTAGAATGCACCCTCGAACTATTAATTCTTGTTCGTTATTGTGTGTTATACTTACACGTTGTTGCTTTAGGTGATTTCACTCGAATCGATGCCGTATCTCGTGAATGGAAAAATTGACAGACAGACCTTATTACGCCAATACTCTGAAATATCTGGTAAGAGTGTAAGACGACTGTTGGGTTTAATTATTATGAATAAACTGCAGTGGCGTTTGCCGGGGTAGGTAACTCATGTCTTATAAGCCTTTCAAAAGGGTAACGAAAAAATTACATACCTAAATTTAAAAAAAAAACATATTAATAACTGGGAAATTGAAAAACTTTTGCCGCAGGGGACAATAAAGTCTGTAGGTACACCCAGACACCCGCCAAACACATAAACTCATAAATCAATAAATACGTCAGTACGTCACTGTAGACCTATATAATAGTGTACCTATTAGTGTATACCTACATATTTATAATTATTGTGATATACTATTCGTTAATTTACAAGATGTTTTGAATGTGCAGTTTTGGACAATATAAAGGAATCGAAAATTGACTTTACTGACATCGATGCAAGCCAAATGGAAACTGCTAAACATCTGTTCGAGACTGTATCCTGCGTGCTAGGAAGCTCGCTGCGGTCACACATCTCGCCGGCGGCAAACTTTTTCGCACTAGGTGGCAATTCGTTGAACGCTATTTACACCATAAGTAAACTGGCTGACCTAGGATACTCTATAGGTGAGCACATCACTCAGTCGGTTAACAATGTTCATTGATTTAATCAAATAATAGGTATTAGATACATGGTTTTAAATATTCTATTTCTTTGAAAATAATCTTAACTACTGAAAAATTACAATCTGTACAAGCAACGTTCAATAAGTAATTTATTTATAAGTAGGAACTGAAAAACAAACACTTGAAAGAAAGTCACACAATCGAGAATTTGAAATAGGTACCTTATGGCTTTAAATTAAGTTTATTCCAACACGGAATCGGGACTAGTCGAAGACTATGTAATTCATGATTGATTTTCTACTGCACTTGCGATACCGTAGACGGATCCCATGAGTCCATACTCGACCGAACTCTGTTGGAACTAGTTTTGGAACAATAGACTGAGCATAACAGACATTACTATACATTACTACTATATTAATATTATAGTGTCTCTGACTGCAAGTCTCCATCCGAATAGTTTTGATAGTGAAACCCATCCCAAAGCTGGTTTAATGACGTGTTGCTACAACTTGTTGACGCAGTTTCAGTTTTCGATTCTGGTGTGTAGAAACACTACTGCGTATTCTCCCGGCGATAGTTCTGTCCAATTCAAAATTGGAACAAACCTATTATTTAAATGTTCAGTCGACAGTCACAGTACCAGTGCCATTTGAGAAGTCTGCGTGGGTTCCCCGGAAGTTTGTTTGAAGCTAGTTTATAATGTAGTCAACTAATCAAGAGTTTAAAGGGCATACGACATACCTATTTATGTCCGTAGAAACTTTAGAAAATCTGATACAGCTGTGGTTATTTAAGAGTTATTTAGAATAAAAATTTAAAACTTAAAATCAAGTTACTTGCATATCCCACTCTTCGGGTTCGTTATTATTAACTTTAAACTTAATCAGTTCCTTTTTATGCATATCTATCGTGTTAATTTCAAATACCTACCTACGTATCAAAATTAAATTAAAGTTTTAAAAGTTTCTATTATCAATATGGCATGGTAATTTATAATATATTTTCTCCTTTTTCTTTTGACTAAAAGCTTAAACAAATAGCATCGAAACTCGATTGTTAAACTATTAGTATTATACTATTAAAATATGTATATTATGAGAGTAGGCACGACAGAAACAAAGAAAAAAATATATAAGGAATGTACCTAAGGCAATCCAGACAATGGAAATATAATATTTACCTACATAATTAATGATAGTTTATTTTTTTTAGCTGTCAGTGATTTTATAACAGCGCCTAATTTTGGTATAGTCATTAACAAAATGAGATTTAGTAGTAAACGAAAGGCATGCTGTAAGGATGAAGAATGGCTCTCCGAGAAATACACCAGGCAAATGCTCGAACCCAAACACAAAGACGACATGATCAAGTACGAATTTAGATAATATGTAATGAGTAATGAAGTAATGTGTTATACTTATTAGTTTTTACAATATTTCTTGTACATATATCATGGACTAATTTATAAGTCTAAGTTCGGTAAAGGTTGTACGTATAGGTAACTTAATATGTGTGTCTCGTCTTTCACAGGATAATTGCAGACAGTTTCTACGAAAAAGCAGATCTCGAACACTGGATTGTGCCAAAGGTGCCTTACAGCGAGTACACCGATATCCTTGAGTTGCTGTGGGAGCCAATGTTAGAAAAAAATTTGAGGTAAATGAGTTTTGGTAATATTCATAAATTATAACCGATCAAAATTATATGTTTTAATCACATAATAATGGAAATTATCTGTACTTGTATAGTTTTGTAGTGCAATCCAAGGAGTCTGATCGATTAATGGGTGCGGCATTAAATTTTGACGCTCTAGACGAACCTGACATAGAGTTCAATGGCCGTTTGACAGTCATTTTTGAGTTCCTCGAATCCCTTGAAGGTCCCATTAGGTATTCATTGGATAAGTTATAATTTATTATATTTCAGTTAGTAATATTATTATTGTTGTACAGGAGAGATCATCTGCCCAAATCTAAAGGCAGCATATTGCATAGTTTTATGATGGGCACGGACAATTCACTAGACGCAGCAACTAATGTCGAAGTCATAACTTACATGGAACAAGAAGTCTTAAAGTTGGGTAAAACCAATGGATTTGAAGGCATATTTACAACAAACACTAATCCCTTAACACAAGTAAGATTGGAAGGATATACATTTATTAAATTGGATAAAATACATTTTAAAATTGTTTATTTCTTATGGTATGTGTATTATTTTTTTTAGCAACTTGGAGCTAACGTATTTGGATATAAAATACTTCATGATTGCCAGATTAATAGTTATGTAACACCTGATGGTAACAAGATATTTGGAGAAGCCCCAGACAACCAAAGAGCAATATGTTGTTGGAAAGTTATACAATAAGGGTTGAAAAATTAGGGAATATTTATTTATAACGTTCATTAGTCTTGTAATGTATTTATTCGTTTGTAGATTTTAGGATTGTTATGTAAAAAAAAAAAAAAAAAATGTCATCACATTCAATAAACATTATGTAAACTTACTGTTTGATACAAACAAATGTCTTTTTTGTACGATGGAAAAATTTGGTATTTTTTTTAAATTAATTAACAATAAGCAGCTAAAAAACAACCAAGTCAATTTGGAGCGGTCGACACAATTTGCGAGGTCAAGATTGATTTTGTAATGCAGTGGCGGCAGCTGCTAATGCAGCCAGTTGACTACTGGCTACTGGCATACTTGTTCTGTCCAGCTCGATATATTTCTTTATTCTTTTCCATTCTCCTGTATTATAATTCATTTGGAAGTGTGTTTCAACTAGCATGTTTACTAAGGTGTGGTCATTTTGCAATACAGTCTCATGATCTTCGCTCAATTTAACGGTTACTAGGCTGCCCAATTGAGGACACGGGTTGTCTAAATTAACAAATAATTCATTAAAAAAGCGTGTTCAACATATTTGTTTTTAAATTTAATATTATTTACCTCGACTCCCTGCCATGAATCCTAATATTAATGCTTTTTCTGGACGAGTTACTTTATTAGCATTTCTAAACATGTCCTGTGCTTCTTCCATTTGACTCCTCTGTACAAAAAATCATAAAAATGTTATTCAAATAGACAAAATGATATTATTATGATTTTGTCAAAAAAGTTGTGTATACCGTTAGAGAAAGCTGTGTTGGAGCAGCGGTATTTGAAGTAGTTGTTGTAGATACCCCAACTTGGGCAGTCTGTGAGCGCACTTGCATTTGCACCATTGGTGGCTGAAATTATGTGTAAAAAAAAATACAAATGTTTTAAAATAAAATTACTTGCTTTGCTCAAAAACTAATAATGTACAAGGTTATAATTTTGCTAATAAATTGCAAATGTATACAAAAGTATAAGTAAAAATGTCTACTGCTTACATGAATGACTTTTGAAGCAGCCGGAGCAGCAGGTGGAGATTCAGCTTCTGGTTGAGTAGCGCTTGAAACACCTAAAAATTGAATTAAAAAGTATTAATTTATAAAAACTCGCAATAATCTATAAAAATACTATTAGCTTAATTTACAAATCAATAACTAACAAAGAAAAATAGCAAAAAAATATATAGGTTGATATTATTGACTTATGTAGGTAGTTTAATTAGATAGATTAGTAATTTTTATAACTGACAGAATATTAATCAAATAAAAAAGAAAGAGTATTTTGTTGATCTGGTGGGCTTAAAATTTCCAAACTCATTCATATCATAAGACAGAAAAAATACTTTCAAATACTGTAAAAAAAAGAGGTGTAACAACCTAAGTTATTACAAGGTTATACATACTTGCAGGCTCATTTAGAGGTTCTGCTGGTATAGGCGTAGCAGGCGCTATATAACTAGGTACGTGTTGAGGTGTAGATGGTGCTGGAGTGGGTGGGTTTAGAGGAGCTAAGCCAGCAGCATAGTCTGGTGTTGTGGATGTAACTTCAGTTTTTGTAATTGGCTGACAAGTTGTTCCAGAAGTTGATACATTATTAGCTTCCAAAAGACGTTTGTTTTCTTCCATTTCTGAAGGAGCAATAAATTATTAATCATTTTCAATAAAATTAAAATTAACAGAATTGACTTACCAGCCTTCTTACGCTTTTTAGCTTGAGCATAACCTATAGGTTGCTCAGTTATTTCTAATATTTTAATACCACAGTCTTTACGCACTCCCGGTCTTGCAGGAGTAGCCATAGTGCTATTTACAGGATTAGAACGGAATCCACCACTAGGTATTGAGCGGCTTGGTATGCCTTTTAAAGGAGCTGAAACATAATATTATTTGTAAAAATAATAGTAATAAACTATTGACTAATATAAAAATTACTTGTATCAGTCATTTTACGAGGCATGCCTCTCGATCGTACTGGAACAGTGGGAGCTGCATGCTTCTTAATATGATTAGCTGCATCACCAGCTTTTTGTAAAAGTTCAGCTTTAATAGCCGCTGCTTTGGGTTTTCTTTTTAAGTTAAAATGCTTTATTGCAGTAGGCTACAAACAATACAAAAGATTTAAAATACTCAAAAACTTAATTTTATTTAGAAATATAAGCAAAATTAATATTAGCAAGTAATTTATTGAAGAAAAATATTTTGAGAGGTATATAAAAAAAAATTAAACGCAGTTGTAAAGAGTAAAAACTTATAGATTAGATATTTACTACAATTTATACGATAGTGCCATCGATTGTTTGATGCAATGGTATGCATTTAAATCACGATTCTTTGCTGTTATTATCTACCACCCATAATATATATAAAAAAAATAGGGACCAGGTGCAACGGGTTTTTGAACATTAATTATAGGTTTATTAGCATCTCACTAAATAATCTAAAATAATGTAGTAATTGCTCTCAACAGTTCACTACGGATGAAGCCAGATGGCATCATTTAACACCATTCGCATATGCTGAATGACGACAATTGGCGTCTATAATACCTTGCTATTAAATGCACAATTTGGTCAGAGTTACGATTAAATTTTTCATTTTTGGTTAGCATCTCTTTTAAGTATTATTTCATAAATACAAGAAAGTCATTGAATTTTAAATTTTAAATTTTTTTAGTATCATGACAATTTAATATTCTCAAATATAATATGCAGCAAACGTGTTAATTAACATCTGTGGCTCATTGGAATTAGATAATAAATTGTGTAACCATATTAATAGCACTGGAAATTAATAATTATCCTAATAATAATGTTATTTAATAGATTAAAATATTAAATATTAGCATGAAAAAAAAAATGAATTAATAATTTGTTTTTGTTATAACTTACCGGTTGGCCCACAACATTAATTAGAGCATTTTTGTTCAAATAAAGACATTCTAAAGGCAACATTGTGTAATCCATATTTTTTCGTACTAAGAAACATAAAATGCACAATGATAACTTGGTATTAAATTAGAATTAAAATGAACTGTATAAACGCATACCTAATTTTTTTAAATCTGTAATTAAATCATTGAATATTCTGTTATTGTCTTCATTATGAAAAAATTCTGTTACATTGAGGCTACCGGTCGATGGGAATGTTTTCATCATTTCGGCTAACATAGATACCCACTGTTCACTATCTACGCAAGCGACTTCTAAGATTTCTTCTAGTTCTGTTCTCCACTATAATTAAAACAAACATTTATTAAAAAAATCACATACTACACTGTGTAAATTAATCATTACTTCTGCAATATTTCTTCTTGGAATATGAAAAAATGATAGTAACAGTTTCAGTTTTACTTGAGTTTGTAAATCGGGGAAGCAATCTTTTATATTACGCAACACATCGGACGTCAATTGTGTACATATGGAGCCACTTATCCATGTGTCGCTGGTCGTACCCAATTTGTTGTGCAGCCATAAAGATATGTCGCTGTCCCTGACACTTGCCATTATCTAAGAGTTGAATTCTGTAAAACTGTGAACAAACAAAAAAAACCAATCAAACACTAGAAAATTAGTAACGGAAAATACACTTACAAACTATTTTGCTACAACACGTCATCAATGAAATTAATTTTGGTAGCAGGAAAGTATGAAAAACTACACATTAGTACGATTTAGGTAACTTTAAACAAAAATAAACCATTATTTACTTTTTAAAATGTGTAAAAAAATTGCACGAAAATTATATCATTTTATCATTTTCAATATTTTTTTATCTCTTGAACGATTGCAGTGTTGCCAGATTGCCAATCTAGTGAGTTCTTAGAAATGCCATGGACTAAATATTGAGTCGTGTGATGTGATATGGTTATAATAGTCACGATTAAACAATTAGGATATATTTTAAAGGGTGGGTTGCATAAACGTTCATTAGCGATTTACAGAGCCGTTAACGCACTAACGATCCGTTAAAAAAAATTGGGTGTTGCTTGAACGACTGTTAACGTTAACGGGTCTGTAAATTATCGGCTATTGGACCTGTAAACTACAGGTCCGATTTTGGTTCGTTAACTTTTAACGATCCGTTAAATATGGTCATGGTGATAAGAAATATTAAAATTTCTTATCAGCCACATTTTTTTTTATTATAATATATTATTATTAATAAAATACACATTCAAAAAATATATTGTTCTTTTACTTTTTACTATAACACTCATAAAATATGTCTTCATCTGATTCTGATTCAACGAGTGATGATGATTTTGTTATTGAGGTGCTTCGTGTGTTACCGAGACCACGTTTTTTTCGTGATAGATCCAATCCATTTACAGAATATGATGATATAGATTTTAAGCAGCGATTTAGGTACTTATAAAATATTTGTTTTTATTATTTTCCAATATAATAGATGGTAATGCCCTCCATTTGATCTAAAAATACAGTCTTGTACAGAATGCTTTTATTTTGTATTTGAATAATTTAGAATTAAGGTGTTCAGATAGTTTTATTTGAATACTCTACAAGACTGTAAAAATGGGTAAACACAAATAAATGTCTCTATTTTCATGAACTTCATACTCGAGTAATGTTTATCAGGTTGTCTAAAACAATGTTGATTGAATTACTGGACATGGTTCAAGATCATTTATATCAAAATACACAACGCAATATGTCATTGTCACCAATATTGCAGCTTCTGATTACACTTAGATATTATGCAACTGGTGCTTTTCAGGTGAATATTTTAGATTTTTATGTATGCCCCCGATGAAGCATTTTTAACTATTGTATACATAAAAATATATATGTCAAATTTTAGGCAGTTCTGGGAGACCATATACGAATCCACAAATCAACAGTGTGTCGTATCATAAAAAAAGTGTCTACATGTATAGCGTCACTTAAACCAAAATACATTCAAATGCCAAAAACAGAAGCAGATAGAAAAATAGTCTATGAAAATTTCTATAAAATGCGCCAATTTCCTAAAGTTATTGGAGCGATAGATTGTACACATATCAGAATCCAATCTCCCAATAAAAATATTGGAGAAAGATTCCGCAACAGGAAAGGCTATTTTTCTATTAATGTCCAAGCCGTATGCAACAGTAATTTACAGTTCACAAATATTGTGGCTCGGTTAGTGATAATTTAATGCAAAAAAACTTGTCATTTATTAATTATTATTGATATACAAACATTATTAGATGGCCTGGTTCAGTCCATGATTCAACAATATTTGATAATTCTTTATTAAGAGCTCAATTGGAGAATAATGAATTTGGAGGTGCTGTACTTGTGGGAGATGGAGGTTATGCATGTCGTAATTATATGATGACACCTCTTTCCAACCCTACTACTGAAGCAGAAGTACAATATCAAGTAAGAAAACCATATTATAATTTCATAAAATACTTTTTATTTCTATTTTTACTATGCTAAATACTTTTTTCTTTCTAGTCTACTCCAAATCCTAATTACCAATATTTCGGAATGTACTATTTAAATTTTGTTTCTAAAATATGATTTTAAAATGGTTCTAACTTCTGAGAATTTATAAATTAGGTTTTAAAAGAAAGTATTTGAATAAGTATTTTAAACACAAAGTACACCAAGTATTTAAATAACTATTCTGAATATATTTGAAAAGTATTCTTAACAAGACTGGCAATAAAATGTTATCATATGTATATATATATATCATATTATATGTTATCATATTTTTAGAAAGCACAAATCGGCACAAGAAATGTCATCGAAAGAACATTTGGTGTTTGGAAAAGGCGGTTTCCTGTGCTATCTGTTGGAATTCGAACTCAAATCCCAACTACTCTTGTAACTATTATAGCTACAGCAGTATTGCATAATATGCTTATCAAATCAAATGATCCTCTACCTGTAGACGAAACTCTCTCAATTGATGATTTGCGTGAACAAGTTCCTGTCTCTCTTGTTCCCCAAACTGGGAACATAAAACGCAGAACTTTGATTGACACTGTGTTTTCATGAATAAAAAGAATATTAAGAGGACGTCACATGTATTGTCTACGACTTACAAATGTACAATATTTATGTATTTTTTTTTTTTTTTATTAAATAATAACTGAATTACAATATTTTCTTGTAATAACAATAAACATCTTTGTATATTTAAAGACAATATAACACAAAAACTATTTCTAAACTTTGAAATATAACAAAATTAAAAAATATAAAATTAATCCAAATAAGTAATTGGACATACCAGTCTTTATTTTCCCACTAGAGATGGTAATTTTATAAAATATATAAAATAATAATAATAATAATTAATACACATAATAAACTCCCTGTTTAAAATTGTTAATTCTTGAAAGACATATTATTACATTATTACATTTCTTAACATAGCTGTATAATGCATGTTCAAAATATGTACCTACTACAAAATAATTAGTTATTTGCAAATGTTTCTTTTTCTAAATGCAAAATGTCTTCTTGTAGTTGTAATTGTTTTTTTTTTGAATTCATTTCCATTTGTTTAGTTGCAAGTTCGGTATTTAGTATTTGAATTGTTATTTCAGCCGCTTGAAGTTCTAATTTTGCTTTTTTCATTTTTATATCTTGGAACTCTGACAAAAACTCATTTTTAGCTTCCACTTTATTCGTTCTTTTTTTTGTTAACTCTTGTAACCCTTCACAAACGGTTTTTTGTGTTGAATGATATTGTCCTTTAGGAACAGTTACATTTTTACTATTTTTTTTTGCTGATGAGGTACTAGAAGTTTGATCTGGAATAATTGTGTTGGATGGTTTTGATTTTTGCATAATACTTGCATTTGATGTTACTGTTTCGCATTTTTCGTTTGATGAAATCTTACCTAAAGGATAATTTATAAATGAACATAGACATATCTAAAATCTATGTTTATGTTACCTATAACTATTATGTGATTGCTTACCCCAGTTGATTTGTTGAGTACCAGCATATGTTAAGTCTTCTAAAGAAACATTAAACTCATCCATTTCTTCATTGTCGAAAGTAACAACTTCTACATTATCCATATTATCATTGTCATCCTGGATATTTTTGAAATTGTCTGTATGGTTTTCTATTAGTTCTAGAATTAATTGTTTAACAAAAGTTATATTTTCAATTTAGTCAATGTAAATTCAAATAATAGCCAATATTCAACCTGTATAGCTAAAATCATCGTCGTGTGGATTCACAAGGGATTCTATTCGGTCACCTATAATTCCCAAAACCTGTTCACTGACACCTGACATAGTTGTTGAGTACTTTCCACCCCCAGTTTTATATCTTTCAACCTGCATTTATTAAACACCATAATTATTATTTTATTTTAATATTACAAACCAAATTAAGTAATACTTTATCATTTTTATTTTCTTTTTTTGCTGTTTTGTTCAAATTTTCAAAAATTTGCTTGATTTCATCAACTGTTTTAACACCAGATGTCTGATGAATATTGTATGTTTCTGTAATATTTGACCATACTTCATCTAGTTGATACGGACGACTATTTAACTAAGTAAACATGAAACATTATAATCAACTGCTTAACGTAATTTTAAAACTTATTTCAGATTAATGATGGATCAAGCAATTTAGTAATGCTGAACATACCTACATAAGGAATATACAATTAATTCCCAAAACATAATAGATATATGACGTACATAGGTACATAGCTTATCTACAGGCACGTCATCAAAGGGGGGGAGCCTCAGGGAGCCTGCCGCCCTAAGAAAAGTCAGTGGCCCCGAACTGGCACCCTTGATTTTGATTTTTAAATATCATGGTATTTAATTATCCCAAACCAGCTAAATCCTGAATGTATATCATAATATGGTACTCCCTATAGTTAACGATCGTTTAACAAAAAATTAAATAACGAGATTCTATTTTATAAAAACGAAATTCAATGTTTTGAAACATGTTTTTGGCTAAACTATTTTCGAAAACCAAAAATCTTCAATTTTCTAAATTTTGAAAAATTGAAAACTGTTTCTATTATGAAATACTGCAGAGATCAAATTGACCTCCAAAAATATTTATTTTGGATAATGGGTTCTCGAGAAACGTAATTGGTAATCAAAATGTTGAAGTACGCCTCTGTTATGTACCTATACTAATGACTAGTAAAATTTAAGCTTGTAGTTAAAAAAGAATTGTTATACATTTTTTGTCACAGTTTTTAAAGTAGTTACTGAAACTGAAATAAAAGTACAATACTTTGAAGCTTCTGATGAAGAACAATATACTGACTTTGAATTAGTTAGAAAAAAAAAGTGATATGTCTGTAATAGATTTAAATGATTTGGTTTACAAATTGCCATTGCCAGAGTTACATTTCAAGAATAGATAGTATCTTTCTGTCTTTCCTGGTATTGTTGATGTATATGAAAATTAAAGTAAGACTGAACTTAACATTATGCTCCTATAGCCTATACGGCTATACCACTAATCCCTATACCCTCCTGTTCCAAAACTGGGAGGAGCAATCGTTTAGCAATGAAGGTGAACGGTGAATTCCTATTAAAAATTTTAGATCAACCTAGTAATTAAATTGTTAAAATCCTATGTTTTAGTTAATATATTTTATGTTTATAAAGTAATTTTATTATCTCCTAAAGATTACCAAATGTTTATTATTATTTTCATATAGGTATTATTAAAAAGTTGCTCATTTTATTCATATATTTATTCAGGTATTTATAATTGGATTAGAGTTTTAATGTAAGTTACCAAATTTTTTAGCAGATACTTATAACTTATTTGTTTTTATTTACATAATTTGTTTATAGGAAATAAAAGTTCCTGTGATATTTTTTTGCATTTAATAATTAAAATAAAATATAAAATTATTGATAGGAAAATTACTGGCCTTAGATAGAAATAATATGGCTATACAACAGTTAAATGCATTTTTTAAATATTAATACAAATATCTCATTCAATTATGTTCTTAATAACTCTGAAATTCAAACCAAGTGAACTTATGAAGTACCTATTTATAATTATAATTAAAATGTTTTAATGACCGTAGATAGAATAAATTAAATATCAATAAAAAAACAATTCTTAAGAGTTAAGGTGGCCACAGGTGTTGACTCCACCCTACTGTATCTATTACTAATGACTATAATTTATATAATAATCAAGCTTACTATTTCTGAACGGTATGACTGTACTAAGTCTACAATTACTAATTGGTCTTCATCAGTGATATCTTTCATACATTTATACATTGAAACCTATGTTTAAAACAGTGGTGGTTATTTTAAATATAATTTATATAAAATAAAAATTTACTTTATCAGAACTCAGTTCTTTTTTGGCTCGTCTCTTTGCCATATCATAAACGTTTTTTAGTTGAGTTACTGTTCTTTTTCCAGTTTCTGAACTATTGTCATTGTACTGACAAGTTATATGGTTCCACGACTGAGTTTTCCTCGTTATGTTAATAGAATCAGTCTAAAATGTATATTAATTTTTAGTATGCTTATCACTGTTATCACATTGTAATTTATAATTAACTATAAGGTTACCAGTCAAACACATACCTTAATATTTTCAATTATGTTCTTATGAGGAATTATTAATTCCATTAACATTTCCTTTTCTTTTTCTGTAAAGTTTTTATTTCTCAATCGTTTGATAGCCGTAGTGCCCGTAGCCATAGTCAACGAATAGACGTGCCGTTTAATATAATAGAAAATGCAAACAGAAAATGGTACAATAAACACGATGTTTGAATATTTTTCGAAAATTCAAAATATTTATAAATTACTGTTCTATGATAATACTATCATAATACCACGGACTAAGATATACAGGACTGGACACGAAATGAATATTGTGGTTACGAAATGTTTTACAACAGGCGGAGTTCGGGGGGATATTTTCCTTTTAGCATTACTAGCGCCGTCTTAGTGGATACTTATGGAACTAGATCACATTATTGTCATCTAGTTCCAAAAGTATCCACTAAGACGGCGCTAGTAATGCTAAAAGGAAAATATCCCCCCGAACACTGCCTGTTGTAAAACATTTCGTAGTCAACCCCCCCACACCCTCCAACCTTGTCGTGTCCAGTCCTGTATATCTTAGTCCGTGATAATACTATATAATCAGCAATCATTGTAATCAAATTAAATGTGGTATAATTTATTTGGTAGTTATGGTTATCAATAAAATACAAAATAATAATAATCTTTTATGAAACTCATTTTTTTTTTACAAGCCGTTAACGAGTTAACGAGTGATTAAGTTACAGGTCCGTTAAGACATTTACAGACTGGTCTTTATGCAACCCACCCTTCTTCGATATAATCTAAAGAACACGGGAGAGAGATTAAAGAAATAAGAAATAGACTCTATTCAAACAATATTTATGTTGTTCATATTTTTATATAAATTAAACGGTTTAAAAACTGAAAAATAGCTTATAAACTCGACAACAACCTGTCTACGTGTACAAATACAAATGTACTAATCCGGGTACGTAGAAAATAATATATTGTATAGGAATGAAGATTTACCGTGGTTTTTGATATTAAACCGTCTACGATAATAATTAATAAATAATAATACAATTAACTAAGATTATTATACATTTATTTTATAGATTTTATTCTATATCTGTGTTTTCATCTTTGTTCATGAATCATGATAATACGTATTGTGTAAAATTAATAATTTGTAAACATTTTCCCCTCCTAACCATTATTTACAACGAATCTGCTTATCGTATTTCTGGCGTTCCCGCTATTTTTCGTTTTATTTATGTAGTTTGTGGTGTTATAAGTTATTGTAAGGTAGGTAACTACTAACTAGTCTTATAATTTCTGAGATTGTTTGAGGCATTACAATGTTATTAAAAAGTCTTTCAGGGAGAGCTTATAAAAGTAAAAGTTGTGTTATATACAAAAATTAACTATAATGTAAAAGGTACCAAATTAAAAAAGTGTCCCTATGACCTACGCACTGTGTTTGCCGATCACTCCACCTCTACATTTCGTCAATACGTCTAGTTTACTTTTTCTCATTGGTAGAGTATATGATAATAATGATAATATACATGTATGTAAAATATGAGCTTGTGTTTCGGCCAATGATTTAACAGTCAATGAAAGGAAGTGATCCACGACTATGATGGTTGGGTATAGTGGGTACAATAGTGGGATACTTCAGCTAGACCTTATAGGTACCTAATAGACAGTTTTTTAAAGTTTAGATTTCATGTTAATTATGTAATATCTATATTTAGAATTTGTATTTTTTTTTTATTTGGGCACTGAATAGGTATATTTTATTTGTGCGGAATCGCCAAGTGCGCGTCCATAACACCAGCATGAATAAAATAATGTTAATACAATAAATATTTTTTCAAAAATGTTGGTTTGTATACGTTAAATATTTTCGAGTAAGTGGTGAAACCGATTTTGAGCCTGTAATCACCCGTAACTTTAAAATATGGTAAATATTTTGGGTTAGCCGTGAGTTTGTGGATAAAAATTGTGAAATCTCCCTATAAAATTTAATACAGTAAATATTTTTGTGTGAGCGGCAAATAGGTGGACGATGAGTGGGTAATCTCCCCGTGATGTGCAATATGGTAAAATCAGTGTCCTCTAATAGGCAGACATTCCCACTTTACACGGTGTAATTAACGCTGAAAAAAACGTCTGTGAAAATAAACTGTATACTACTATAATAGCAGGTAGGTACCTACTTTACAAATAGAACTAATAAGTAATTTTTTAGTATAGCACTATAGCCTTCACCCATGTTCCGTAATTTTTATTACGTATTTACATTTTCGATAAGTCAATAAGTCGTTTCCTTCTCGTGATTCAGATGTGGTACGAATGTACGATCGTATAATATGCTTCATTCTTAACACGTTGAGTGCCACGGTATTTATGATGGGTGTATAGTGAGTTTCCGCGCCAAAACTGAGTCTCGCCGCCGACGGTCGACTACGTGTCGACATCGGTTACCCGCGCCCGGTGAAGTTTTTGCACCCTGTATCAACCTACTTGGAATACTGATTTATTGTACTAGTAATCTACAGTAAATACTACCTAGTAATTAAAGTTTTGTAATAAAGCAATAGGAATCAAAATAAATGTTCAATAAAAGCTATGCAAAATGTGAATATAGAATGTACCATACTGCGAACATAAATACTCACGTATTGTTATTACACATCTAATAAAAGTACACTCTGTATATTATTTAAAAACTAATATTATTTTTGTCGGCCAATTAGTGACAACACAAATAATATAATATTATTATTGGAAATAGGACCGCCGCGCTGTCGACATCGCCGTCGTTGTCGTCGTAATACGGGGAAAAATAATTAATACACTTTAAAAATAGCTACGCAAAATCCAAATATACCAATGAAATCACGAGATCCTACTGAATAACCACATATAAAAATTGAAATGGTGCGTCTATAACCGATGAAATAATACACCCATAAAGATACATATAACATTTGTCGACTACGTGTCGACCGCGGTCCTGGTGACCCTGCAACAGTTGTCGACTACGTGTCGACCGTGGCACTCAACGTGTTAAGGTAGAGCCTATATACTGTACCTATAGTACGAGTAGTACCTACCATCTACTGACTACTCAGTAGTTCTCACTACTCTTAGTTCTTACATCATATACATATGGTATCAGTGCCATATACATGCATAACTTTGATACATGCGGTATTTCGGTGTGATGAAAAATGCGTTTATGAAAAATCATTTTAGGTGCGATAGGTACTCATAATATTATTAAAAATACGTACATTTGCAACCTCACTAGTACACTTTTCCCAATGCTGCATTTGTTATAAATGACTTGCAAATGAACAACTTAGCAAATTTGATTTTGACCATATCAATTTCATGTTTAAAGCATTATAGTAACTAGGAAAGGTGGGGGGGGGTTGCACAAAGGACATGTGCTCCCCATGTTTAAAATGTTCAGCCCCAAAAAATAAAAGCTTTTTTCTATTATATTTTGTTCATTTTGAATTAAAAATTATCAATAAATACAAAAATGTTGTACTATATATCTATAGGTACTGAAAATATAACATAATTGGTATACTTCGCTATAATTAAGTTCCCAGCTATAACATAATATAACGAAATTATCTTTAGCACATTTAATGTTGTATAGAATAGGTCACAGATACGTATAATATGTAATAATATTATATTACAAAATAACGAAATACAGCTTTTAAAAAAGAGTAACGTTATTTTTCATTATCAAGTAAACAGTTAAACTGCGTTGTTTAACAATTTTTTACAATTTTATTATATGTATATATATAATATATCCGTTTTAAGGGGGTATGAGTAGGCCATAAATATTAAATCAATACTGTTTTTTTGGGATATTATACAAAACCTACTTAAAAGTAGTAGCTCCTCCAATATGGGTTGTATCGTCTTGAAATCTTCGAGGTTCAATGCAGCGACACCTATAGATAAAATTGCTGTTCTCAAAAAAGCCGCGTCTCGTATTTAAGTTTGAGAAATTGGAAAAACAAAATTTTTCGCCAAATTTTGCTTGCTTTCATTAATTAGTTATCATGGTTAATACTATTATAAAATTATACTTAATAAAGATAAGATATGTTATCCTAGTGTGCAACTTTATGAAGATTCTTGAACTCTTTATTGATTTATGGGCTTTATTTCCAAAAATATGCTTAAAATGGACATATGAAACTACACTTTTCAACGATGGAGCCCATGCTTAAATGAAATGGATTAGGCTAGATAAATAGGATATTTTTGTTAGAACAGCGTTTTACAGAAAATTAAAAATTAATTTAGTTCATCTACAATAGGTACTTAAAATATATAATGCATATTTATATTATGCACTCTATGAATTTAAAATGCCTACCCATTTAATAATATTACCTTAGGTTATACTAATATTTACTTTTTTAATATTTGTATTTTGTTATATAACCGTTGTTACTGAATAGGTACGTAATTATTTGAACATTTATTTACGTGACATCACTAGCATTTTTAACTTGATAAATAATATACAATCATAGAAATTCACTAAAATTCTAAGGCATTATTAAAATAAAGTATCGTTGTTCTTAATAACGGCCAAGTGCCAAACGTAAAAGTGTCCATGTCCCAGTGTCAGTCATCCTTTTAGAAAACAAAAAAAAATTAGGAGAAATTAAACAATATTACCACAGATTAAAGAATTCAAACTAAAATGTCCAGATTCTTAAACAGGTAACACAAAACAAGAAAAAAAACTAGAGTTAAATAACTAAGAAAAAAAAAATTGAAGGGGGGTGTTGGCGCCCGCAGGCAAATACGTTTTAGAAAACAAAAAAAAAAAATTAGAAATTAAACAATAGGACCACACATGAAAGAGTTTAAACTAAAATGTCCAGAAACTTAACAGAAAAAACAATTCAAAACGATAAGATCATTCAAGAAAGATGATTCATAGGGCCAATGCAAGATATCAACGTTCAAGTCTGACAAAATATTTAACTAGAGTTAAATAACTAAGAAAAAAAAAATTGAAGGGGGGTGTTGGCGCCCGCAGGCAAATACGTTTTAGAAAACAAAAAAAAAAAAATTAGAAATTAAACAATAGGACCACACATGAAAGAGTTTAAACTAAAATGTCCAGAAACTTAACAGAAAAAACTATTCAAAACGATAAGATCATTAAAGAAAGATGATTCATAGGGTAAATGCAGGTTATCAACGTTCAAGTCTGAACAAAATATTTAACTAGAGTTAAATAACTAAAAAAAAAAAAAATTGAAGGGGGGTGTTGGCGCCCGCAGGCAAATACGTTTTAGAAAACAAAAAAAAAAAATTAGAAATTAGACAATAGGACCACACGTTAAAGAGTTCAAACTAAAAAGTCCAGAAACTTAACAGAAAAAACAATTCAAAACGATAAGATCATTAAAGAAAGATGATTCATAGGGCCGATGCAAGATATCAACGTTCAAGTCTGACAAAATATTTAACTAGAGTTAAATAACTAAGAAAAAAAAAATTGAATGGGGTGTTGGCGCCCGCAGGCAAATACGTTTTAGAAAACAAAAAAAAAAAAAATTAGAAATTAAACAATAGGACCACACATGAAAGAGTTTAAACTAAAATGTCCAGAAACTTAACAGAAAAAACTATTCAAAACGATAAGATCATTAAAGAAAGATGATTCATAGGGTAAATGCAGGTTATCAACGTTCAAGTCTGAACAAAATATTTAACTAGTTAAATAACTAAAAAAAAAAAAAATTGAAGGGGGGTGTTGGCGCCCGCAGGCAAATACGTTTTAGAAAACAAAAAAAAAAAAATTAGAAATTAGACAATAGGACCACACGTTAAAGAGTTCAAACTAAAAAGTCCAGAAACTTAACAGAAAAAACAATTCAAAACGATAAGATCATTAAAGAAAGATGATTCATAGGGCCAATGCAAGATATCAACGTTCAAGTCTGACAAAATATTTAACTAGAGTTAAATAACTAAGAAAAAAAAATTGAAGGGGGGTGTTGGCGCCCGCAGGCAAATACGTTTTAGAAAACAAAAAAAAAAATTAGAAATTAAACAATAGGACCACACATGAAAGAGTTTAAACTAAAATGTCCAGAAACTTAACAGAAAAAACTATTCAAAACGATAAGATCATTAAAGAAAGATGATTCATAGGGCCAATGCAAGTTATCAACGTTCAAGTCTGAACAAAATATTTAACTAGAGTTAAATAACTAAAAAAAAAAATTGAAGGGGGGTGTTGGCGCCCGCAGGCAAATACGTTTTAGAAAACAAAAAAAAAAAAATTAGAAATTAGACAATAGGACCACACATTAAAGAGTTCAAACTAAAATGTACAGAAACTTAACAGAAAAAACAATTCAAAACGATAAGATCATTCAAGAAAGATGATTCATAGGGCCAATGCAAGATATCAACGTTCAAGTCTGACAAAATATTTAACTAGAGTTAAATAACTAAGAAAAAAAAATTGAAGGGGGGTGTTGGCGCCCGCAGGCAAATACGTTTTAGAAAACAAAAAAAAAAAAATTAGAAATTAAACAATAGGACCACACATGAAAGAGTTTAAACTAAAATGTCCAGAAACTTAACAGAAAAAACAATTCAAAACGATAAGATCATTCAAGAAAGATGATTCATAGGGCCAATGCAAGGTATCAACGTTCAAGTCTGACAAAATATTTAACTAGAGTTAAATAACTAAGAAAAAAAAATTGAAGGGGGGTGTTGGCGCCCGCAGGCAAATACGTTTTAGAAAACAAAAAAAAAAAAATAGAAATTAAACAATAGGACCACACATTAAAGAGTTCAAACTAAAATGTCCAGAAACCTAACAGAAAAAACAATTCAAAACGATAAGATCATTCAAGAAAGATGATTCATAGGGCCAATGCAGGATATCAACGTTCAAGTCCAAACAAAATATTTAACTAGAATTAAATAACCAAAAAAAAAAAAAATTGAAGGGGGGTGTTGGCGCCCGCAGGCAAATACGTTTTAGAAAACAAAAAAAAAAAAATTAGAAATTAGACAATAGGACCACACATGAAAGAGTTTAAACTAAAATGTCCAGAAACCTAACAGAAAAAACAATTCAAAACGATAAGATCATTCAAGAAAGATGATTCATAGGGCCAATGCAAGATATCAACGTTCAAGTCTGACAAAATATTTAACTACAGTTAAATAACTAAGAAAAAAAAATTGAAGGGGGGTGTTGGCGCCCGCAGGCAAATACGTTTTAGAAAACAAAAAAAAAAAAATTAGAAATTAAACAATAGGACCACACATGAAAGAGTTTAAACTAAAATGTCCAGAAACTTAACAGAAAAAACTATTCAAAACGATAAGATCATTAAAGAAAGATGATTCATAGGGTAAATGCAGGTTATCAACGTTCAAGTCTGAACAAAATATTTAACTAGAGTTAAATAACTAAAAAAAAAAATTGAAGGGGGGTGTTGGCGGCCGCAGGTAAATACGTTTTAGAAAACAAAAAAAAAAAAATTAGCAATTAGACAATAGGACCACACATTAAAGAGTTCAAACTAAAATGTCCAGAAACCTAACAGAAAAAACAATTCAAAACGATAAGATCATTCAAGAAAGATGATTCATAGGGCCAATGCAGGATATCAACGTTCAAGTCCAAACAAAATATTTAACTAGAATTAAATAACTAAAAAAAAAAAAAATTGAAGGGGGGTGTTGGCGCCCGCAGGCAAATACGTTTTAGAAAACAAAAAAAAAAAAAATAGAAATTAGACAATAGGACCACACGTTAAAGAGTTCAAACTAAAATGTCCAGAAACTTAACAGAAAAAACAATTCAAAACGATAAGATCATTCAAGAAAGATGATTCATAGGGCCAATGCAGGATATCAACGTTCAAGTCTAAACAAAATATTTAACTACAGTTAAATAACTAAAAAAAAAAAAAATTGAAGGGGGGTGTTGGCGCCCGCAGGCAAATACGTTTTAGAAAACAAAAAAAAAAAAAAAATTAGAAATTAAACAATAGGACCACACATGAAAGAGTTCAAACGAAAATGTCCAAATTCCAAATCAGATAACACAAAACAAAAAAAAAAAAATTGAAGAAATTAAACAATAGGACCACACATTAAAGAGTTCAAACTAAAATGTCCAGAAACTTAACAGAAAAAACAATTCAAAACGATAAGATCATTCAAGAAAGATGATTCATAGGGCCAATGCAGGTTATCAACGTTCAAGTCTGAACAAAATATTTAACTAGAGTTAAATAACTAAAAAAAAAAATTGAAGGGGGGTGTTGGCGCCCGCAGGCAAATACGTTTTAGAAAACAAAAAAAAAAAATTAGAAATTAGACAATAGGACCACACATTAAAGAGTTCAAACTAAAATGTACAGAAACTTAACAGAAAAAACAATTCAAAACGATAAGATCATTCAAGAAAGATGATTCATAGGGCCAATGCAAGATATCAACGTTCAAGTCTGACAAAATATTTAACTAGAGTTAAATAACTAAGAAAAAAAAATTGAAGGGGGGTGTTGGCGCCCGCAGGCAAATACGTTTTAGAAAACAAAAAAAAAAAATTAGAAATTAAACAATAGGACCACACATGAAAGAGTTTAAACTAAAATGTCCAGAAACTTAACAGAAAAAACTATTCAAAACGATAAGATCATTAAAGAAAGATGATTCATAGGGCCAATGCAAGTTATCAACGTTCAAGTCTGAACAAAATATTTAACTAGAGTTAAATAACTAAAAAAAAAAATTGAAGGGGGGTGTTGGCGCCCGCAGGCAAATACGTTTTAGAAAACAAAAAAAAAAAATTAGAAATTAGACAATAGGACCACACATTAAAGAGTTCAAACTAAAATGTACAGAAACTTAACAGAAAAAACAATTCAAAACGATAAGATCATTCAAGAAAGATGATTCATAGGGCCAATGCAAGATATCAACGTTCAAGTCTGACAAAATATTTAACTAGAGTTAAATAACTAAGAAAAAAAAAATTGAAGGGGGGTGTTGGCGCCCGCAGGCAAATACGTTTTAGAAAACAAAAAAAAAAAAATTAGAAATTAAACAATAGGACCACACATGAAAGAGTTTAAACTAAAATGTCCAGAAACTTAACAGAAAAAACAATTCAAAACGATAAGATCATTCAAGAAAGATGATTCATAGGGCCAATGCAAGGTATCAACGTTCAAGTCTGACAAAATATTTAACTAGAGTTAAATAACTAAGAAAAAAAAAATTGAAGGGGGGTGTTGGCGCCCGCAGGCAAATACGTTTTAGAAAACAAAAAAAAAAAAAATAGAAATTAAACAATAGGACCACACATGAAAGAGTTTAAACTAAAATGTCCAGAAACTTAACAGAAAAAACTATTCAAAACGATAAGATCATTAAAGAAAGATGATTCATAGGGTAAATGCAGGTTATCAACGTTCAAGTCTGAACAAAATATTTAACTAGAGTTAAATAACTAAAAAAAAAAATTGAAGGGGGGTGTTGGCGCCCGCAGGCAAATACGTTTTAGAAAACAAAAAAAAAAAAATTAGCGATTAGACAATAGGACCACACATTAAAGAGTTCAAACTAAAATGTCCAGAAACCTAACAGAAAAAACAATTCAAAACGATAAGATCATTCAAGAAAGATGATTCATAGGGCCAATGCAGGATATCAACGTTCAAGTCCAAACAAAATATTTAACTAGAATTAAATAACCAAAAAAAAAAAAAATTGAAGGGGGGTGTTGGCGCCCGCAGGCAAATACGTTTTAGAAAACAAAAAAAAAAAAATTAGAAATTAGACAATAGGACCACACATGAAAGAGTTTAAACTAAAATGTCCAGAAACCTAACAGAAAAAACAATTCAAAACGATAAGATCATTCAAGAAAGATGATTCATAGGGCCAATGCAAGATATCAACGTTCAAGTCTGACAAAATATTTAACTACAGTTAAATAACTAAGAAAAAAAAAATTGAAGGGGGGTGTTGGCGCCCGCAGGCAAATACGTTTTAGAAAACAAAAAAAAAAAAATTAGAAATTAAACAATAGGACCACACATGAAAGAGTTTAAACTAAAATGTCCAGAAACTTAACAGAAAAAACTATTCAAAACGATAAGATCATTAAAGAAAGATGATTCATAGGGTAAATGCAGGTTATCAACGTTCAAGTCTGAACAAAATATTTAACTAGAGTTAAATAACTAAAAAAAAAATTGAAGGGGGGTGTTGGCGGCCGCAGGTAAATACGTTTTAGAAAACAAAAAAAAAAAAATTAGCAATTAGACAATAGGACCACACATTAAAGAGTTCAAACTAAAATGTCCAGAAACCTAACAGAAAAAACAATTCAAAACGATAAGATCATTCAAGAAAGATGATTCATAGGGCCAATGCAGGATATCAACGTTCAAGTCCAAACAAAATATTTAACTAGAATTAAATAACTAAAAAAAAAAAAAATTGAAGGGGGGTGTTGGTGCCCGCAGGCAAATACGTTTTAGAAAACAAAAAAAAAAAAAATAGAAATTAGACAATAGGACCACACGTTAAAGAGTTCAAACTAAAATGTCCAGAAACTTAACAGAAAAAACAATTCAAAACGATAAGATCATTCAAGAAAGATGATTCATAGGGCCAATGCAGGATATCAACGTTCAAGTCTAAACAAAATATTTAACTACAGTTAAATAACTAAAAAAAAAAAAATTGAAGGGGGGTGTTGGCGCCCGCAGGCAAATACGTTTTAGAAAACAAAAAAAAAAAAAAATTAGAAATTAAACAATAGGACCACACATGAAAGAGTTCAAACGAAAATGTCCAAATTCCAAATCAGATAACACAAAACAAAAAAAAAAAAATTGAAGAAATTAAACAATAGGACCACACATTAAAGAGTTCAAACTAAAATGTCCAGAAACTTAACAGAAAAAACAATTCAAAACGATAAGATCATTCAAGAAAGATGATTCATAGGGCCAATGCAGGTTATCAACGTTCAAGTCTGAACAAAATATTTAACTAGAGTTAAATAACTAAAAAAAAAAAATTGAAGGGGGGTGTTGGCGCCCGCAGGCAAATACGTTTTAGAAAACAAAAAAAAAAAATTAGAAATTAGACAATAGGACCACACATTAAAGAGTTCAAACTAAAATGTTCAGAAACTTAACAGAAAAAACAATTCAAAACGATAAGATCATTCAAGAAAGATGATTCATAGGGCCAATGCAAGATATCAACGTTCAAGTCTGACAAAATATTTAACTAGAGTTAAATAACTAAGAAAAAAAAAATTGAAGGGGGGTGTTGGCGCCCGCAGGCAAATACGTTTTAGAAAACAAAAAAAAAAAAATTAGAAATTAAACAATAGGACCACACATGAAAGAGTTTAAACTAAAATGTCCAGAAACTTAACAGAAAAAACAATTCAAAACGATAAGATCATTCAAGAAAGATGATTCATAGGGCCAATGCAAGGTATCAACGTTCAAGTCTGACAAAATATTTAACTAGAGTTAAATAACTAAGAAAAAAAAAATTGAAGGGGGGTGTTGGCGCCCGCAGGCAAATACGTTTTAGAAAACAAAAAAAAAAAATTAGAAATTAAACAATAGGACCACACATGAAAGAGTTTAAACTAAAATGTCCAGAAACTTAACAGAAAAAACTATTCAAAACGATAAGATCATTAAAGAAAGATGATTCATAGGGTAAATGCAGGTTATCAACGTTCAAGTCTGAACAAAATATTTAACTAGAGTTAAATAACTAAAAAAAAAAATTGAAGGGGGGTGTTGGCGGCCGCAGGTAAATACGTTTTAGAAAACAAAAAAAAAAAAATTAGCAATTAGACAATAGGACCACACATTAAAGAGTTCAAACTAAAATGTCCAGAAACCTAACAGAAAAAACAATTCAAAACGATAAGATCATTCAAGAAAGATGATTCATAGGGCCAATGCAGGATATCAACGTTCAAGTCCAAACAAAATATTTAACTAGAATTAAATAACTAAAAAAAAAAAAAATTGAAGGGGGGTGTTGGCGCCCGCAGGCAAATACGTTTTAGAAAACAAAAAAAAAAAAAATAGAAATTAGACAATAGGACCACACGTTAAAGAGTTCAAACTAAAATGTCCAGAAACTTAACAGAAAAAACAATTCAAAACGATAAGATCATTCAAGAAAGATGATTCATAGGGCCAATGCAGGATATCAACGTTCAAGTCTAAACAAAATATTTAACTACAGTTAAATAACTAAAAAAAAAAAAATTGAAGGGGGGTGTTGGCGCCCGCAGGCAAATACGTTTTAGAAAACAAAAAAAAAAAAAAAATTAGAAATTAAACAATAGGACCACACATGAAAGAGTTCAAACGAAAATGTCCAAATTCCAAATCAGATAACACAAAACAAAAAAAAAAAAATTGAAGAAATTAAACAATAGGACCACACATTAAAGAGTTCAAACTAAAATGTCCAGAAACTTAACAGAAAAAACAATTCAAAACGATAAGATCATTCAAGAAAGATGATTCATAGGGCCAATGCAGGTTATCAACGTTCAAGTCTGAACAAAATATTTAACTAGAGTTAAATAACTAAAAAAAAAAATTGAAGGGGGGTGTTGGCGCCCGCAGGCAAATACGTTTTAGAAAACAAAAAAAAAAAATTAGAAATTAGACAATAGGACCACACATTAAAGAGTTCAAACTAAAATGTACAGAAACTTAACAGAAAAAACAATTCAAAACGATAAGATCATTCAAGAAAGATGATTCATAGGGCCAATGCAAGATATCAACGTTCAAGTCTGACAAAATATTTAACTAGAGTTAAATAACTAAAAAAAAAAAAATTGAAGGGGGGTGTTGGCGCCCGCAGGCAAATACGTTTTAGAAAACAAAAAAAAAAAAATTAGAAATTAAACAATAGGACCACACATGAAAGAGTTTAAACTAAAATGTCCAGAAACTTAACAGAAAAAACAATTCAAAACGATAAGATCATTCAAGAAAGATGATTCATAGGGCCAATGCAAGGTATCAACGTTCAAGTCTGACAAAATATTTAACTAGAGTTAAATAACTAAGAAAAAAAAAATTGAAGGGGGGTGTTGGCGCCCGCAGGCAAATACGTTTTAGAAAACAAAAAAAAAAAAATTAGAAATTAAACAATAGGACCACACATGAAAGAGTTTAAACTAAAATGTCCAGAAACTTAACAGAAAAAACTATTCAAAACGATAAGATCATTAAAGAAAGATGATTCATAGGGTAAATGCAGGTTATCAACGTTCAAGTCTGAACAAAATATTTAACTAGAGTTAAATAACTAAAAAAAAAAAAATTGAAGGGGGGTGTTGGCGCCCGCAGGCAAATACGTTTTAGAAAACAAAAAAAAAAAAAAAATTAGAAATTAAACAATAGGACCACACATGAAAGAGTTCAAACGAAAATGTCCAAATTCCAAATCAGATAACACAAAACAAAAAAAAAAAAATTGAAGAAATTAAACAATAGGACCACACATTAAAGAGTTCAAACTAAAATGTCCAGAAACTTAACAGAAAAAACAATTCAAAACGATAAGATCATTCAAGAAAGATGATTCATAGGGCCAATGCAGGTTATCAACGTTCAAGTCTGAACAAAATATTTAACTAGAGTTAAATAACTAAAAAAAAAAATTGAAGGGGGGTGTTGGCGCCCGCAGGCAAATACGTTTTAAAAAAAAAAAAAAAAAAAATTAGAAATTAGACAATAGGACCACACATTAAAGAGTTCAAACTAAAATGTACAGAAACTTAACAGAAAAAACAATTCAAAACGATAAGATCATTCAAGAAAGATGATTCATAGGGCCAATGCAAGATATCAACGTTCAAGTCTGACAAAATATTTAACTAGAGTTAAATAACTAAGAAAAAAAAATTGAAGGGGGGTGTTGGCGCCCGCAGGCAAATACGTTTTAGAAAACAAAAAAAAAAAATTAGAAATTAAACAATAGGACCACACATGAAAGAGTTTAAACTAAAATGTCCAGAAACTTAACAGAAAAAACTATTCAAAACGATAAGATCATTAAAGAAAGATGATTCATAGGGCCAATGCAAGTTATCAACGTTCAAGTCTGAACAAAATATTTAACTAGAGTTAAATAACTAAAAAAAAAAATTGAAGGGGGGTGTTGGCGCCCGCAGGCAAATACGTTTTAGAAAACAAAAAAAAAAAATTAGAAATTAGACAATAGGACCACACATTAAAGAGTTCAAACTAAAATGTACAGAAACTTAACAGAAAAAACAATTCAAAACGATAAGATCATTCAAGAAAGATGATTCATAGGGCCAATGCAAGATATCAACGTTCAAGTCTGACAAAATATTTAACTAGAGTTAAATAACTAAGAAAAAAAAAATTGAAGGGGGGTGTTGGCGCCCGCAGGCAAATACGTTTTAGAAAACAAAAAAAAAAAAATTAGAAATTAAACAATAGGACCACACATGAAAGAGTTTAAACTAAAATGTCCAGAAACTTAACAGAAAAAACAATTCAAAACTATAAGATCATTCAAGAAAGATGATTCATAGGGCCAATGCAAGGTATCAACGTTCAAGTCTGACAAAATATTTAACTAGAGTTAAATAACTAAGAAAAAAAAAATTGAAGGGGGGTGTTGGCGCCCGCAGGCAAATACGTTTTAGAAAACAAAAAAAAAAAAAATAGAAATTAAACAATAGGACCACACATGAAAGAGTTTAAACTAAAATGTCCAGAAACTTAACAGAAAAAACTATTCAAAACGATAAGATCATTAAAGAAAGATGATTCATAGGGTAAATGCAGGTTATCAACGTTCAAGTCTGAACAAAATATTTAACTAGAGTTAAATAACTAAAAAAAAAAATTGAAGGGGGGTGTTGGCGCCCGCAGGCAAATACGTTTTAGAAAAAAAAAAAAAAAAATTAGCGATTAGACAATAGGACCACACATTAAAGAGTTCAAACTAAAATGTCCAGAAACCTAACAGAAAAAACAATTCAAAACGATAAGATCATTCAAGAAAGATGATTCATAGGGCCAATGCAGGATATCAACGTTCAAGTCCAAACAAAATATTTAACTAGAATTAAATAACCAAAAAAAAAAAAAATTGAAGGGGGGTGTTGGCGCCCGCAGGCAAATACGTTTTAGAAAACAAAAAAAAAAAAATTAGAAATTAGACAATAGGACCACACATGAAAGAGTTTAAACTAAAATGTCCAGAAACCTAACAGAAAAAACAATTCAAAACGATAAGATCATTCAAGAAAGATGATTCATAGGGCCAATGCAAGATATCAACGTTCAAGTCTGACAAAATATTTAACTACAGTTAAATAACTAAGAAAAAAAAAATTGAAGGGGGGTGTTGGCGCCCGCAGGCAAATACGTTTTAGAAAACAAAAAAAAAAAAATTAGAAATTAAACAATAGGACCACACATGAAAGAGTTTAAACTAAAATGTCCAGAAACTTAACAGAAAAAACTATTCAAAACGATAAGATCATTAAAGAAAGATGATTCATAGGGTAAATGCAGGTTATCAACGTTCAAGTCTGAACAAAATATTTAACTAGAGTTAAATAACTAAAAAAAAAAATTGAAGGGGGGTGTTGGCGGCCGCAGGTAAATACGTTTTAGAAAACAAAAAAAAAAAAATTAGCAATTAGACAATAGGACCACACATTAAAGAGTTCAAACTAAAATGTCCAGAAACCTAACAGAAAAAACAATTCAAAACGATAAGATCATTCAAGAAAGATGATTCATAGGGCCAATGCAGGATATCAACGTTCAAGTCCAAACAAAATATTTAACTAGAATTAAATAACTAAAAAAAAAAAAAATTGAAGGGGGGTGTTGGTGCCCGCAGGCAAATACGTTTTAGAAAACAAAAAAAAAAAAAATAGAAATTAGACAATAGGACCACACGTTAAAGAGTTCAAACTAAAATGTCCAGAAACTTAACAGAAAAAACAATTCAAAACGATAAGATCATTCAAGAAAGATGATTCATAGGGCCAATGCAGGATATCAACGTTCAAGTCTAAACAAAATATTTAACTACAGTTAAATAACTAAAAAAAAAAAAATTGAAGGGGGGTGTTGGCGCCCGCAGGCAAATACGTTTTAGAAAACAAAAAAAAAAAAAAAATTAGAAATTAAACAATAGGACCACACATGAAAGAGTTCAAACGAAAATGTCCAAATTCCAAATCAGATAACACAAAACAAAAAAAAAAAAATTGAAGAAATTAAACAATAGGACCACACATTAAAGAGTTCAAACTAAAATGTCCAGAAACTTAACAGAAAAAACAATTCAAAACGATAAGATCATTCAAGAAAGATGATTCATAGGGCCAATGCAGGTTATCAACGTTCAAGTCTGAACAAAATATTTAACTAGAGTTAAATAACTAAAAAAAAAAATTGAAGGGGGGTGTTGGCGCCCGCAGGCAAATACGTTTTAAAAAAAAAAAAAAAAAAAATTAGAAATTAGACAATAGGACCACACATTAAAGAGTTCAAACTAAAATGTTCAGAAACTTAACAGAAAAAACAATTCAAAACGATAAGATCATTCAAGAAAGATGATTCATAGGGCCAATGCAAGATATCAACGTTCAAGTCTGACAAAATATTTAACTAGAGTTAAATAACTAAGAAAAAAAAAATTGAAGGGGGGTGTTGGCGCCCGCAGGCAAATACGTTTTAGAAAACAAAAAAAAAAAAATTAGAAATTAAACAATAGGACCACACATGAAAGAGTTTAAACTAAAATGTCCAGAAACTTAACAGAAAAAACAATTCAAAACGATAAGATCATTCAAGAAAGATGATTCATAGGGCCAATGCAAGGTATCAACGTTCAAGTCTGACAAAATATTTAACTAGAGTTAAATAACTAAGAAAAAAAAAATTGAAGGGGGGTGTTGGCGCCCGCAGGCAAATACGTTTTAGAAAACAAAAAAAAAAAAATTAGAAATTAAACAATAGGACCACACATGAAAGAGTTTAAACTAAAATGTCCAGAAACTTAACAGAAAAAACTATTCAAAACGATAAGATCATTAAAGAAAGATGATTCATAGGGTAAATGCAGGTTATCAACGTTCAAGTCTGAACAAAATATTTAACTAGAGTTAAATAACTAAAAAAAAAAATTGAAGGGGGGTGTTGGCGGCCGCAGGTAAATACGTTTTAGAAAACAAAAAAAAAAAAATTAGCAATTAGACAATAGGACCACACATTAAAGAGTTCAAACTAAAATGTCCAGAAACCTAACAGAAAAAACAATTCAAAACGATAAGATCATTCAAGAAAGATGATTCATAGGGCCAATGCAGGATATCAACGTTCAAGTCCAAACAAAATATTTAACTAGAATTAAATAACTAAAAAAAAAAAAAATTGAAGGGGGGTGTTGGCGCCCGCAGGCAAATACGTTTTAGAAAACAAAAAAAAAAAAAATAGAAATTAGACAATAGGACCACACGTTAAAGAGTTCAAACTAAAATGTCCAGAAACTTAACAGAAAAAACAATTCAAAACGATAAGATCATTCAAGAAAGATGATTCATAGGGCCAATGCAGGATATCAACGTTCAAGTCTAAACAAAATATTTAACTACAGTTAAATAACTAAAAAAAAAAAAATTGAAGGGGGGTGTTGGCGCCCGCAGGCAAATACGTTTTAGAAAACAAAAAAAAAAAAAAAATTAGAAATTAAACAATAGGACCACACATGAAAGAGTTCAAACGAAAATGTCCAAATTCCAAATCAGATAACACAAAAAAAAAAAAAAAAAATTGAAGAAATTAAACAATAGGACCACACATTAAAGAGTTCAAACTAAAATGTCCAGAAACTTAACAGAAAAAACAATTCAAAACGATAAGATCATTCAAGAAAGATGATTCATAGGGCCAATGCAGGTTATCAACGTTCAAGTCTGAACAAAATATTTAACTAGAGTTAAATAACTAAAAAAAAAAATTGAAGGGGGGTGTTGGCGCCCGCAGGCAAATACGTTTTAGAAAACAAAAAAAAAAAATTAGAAATTAGACAATAGGACCACACATTAAAGAGTTCAAACTAAAATGTACAGAAACTTAACAGAAAAAACAATTCAAAACGATAAGATCATTCAAGAAAGATGATTCATAGGGCCAATGCAAGATATCAACGTTCAAGTCTGACAAAATATTTAACTAGAGTTAAATAACTAAGAAAAAAAAAATTGAAGGGGGGTGTTGGCGCCCGCAGGCAAATACGTTTTAGAAAACAAAAAAAAAAAAATTAGAAATTAAACAATAGGACCACACATGAAAGAGTTTAAACTAAAATGTCCAGAAACTTAACAGAAAAAACAATTCAAAACGATAAGATCATTCAAGAAAGATGATTCATAGGGCCAATGCAAGGTATCAACGTTCAAGTCTGACAAAATATTTAACTAGAGTTAAATAACTAAGAAAAAAAAAATTGAAGGGGGGTGTTGGCGCCCGCAGGCAAATACGTTTTAGAAAACAAAAAAAAAAAAATTAGAAATTAAACAATAGGACCACACATGAAAGAGTTTAAACTAAAATGTCCAGAAACTTAACAGAAAAAACTATTCAAAACGATAAGATCATTAAAGAAAGATGATTCATAGGGTAAATGCAGGTTATCAACGTTCAAGTCTGAACAAAATATTTAACTAGAGTTAAATAACTAAAAAAAAAAATTGAAGGGGGGTGTTGGCGCCCGCAGGCAAATACGTTTTAGAAAACAAAAAAAAAAAAATTAGAAATTAGACAATAGGACCACACATGAAAGAGTTTAAACTAAAATGTCCAGAAACCTAACAGAAAAAACAATTCAAAACGATAAGATCATTCAAGAAAGATGATTCATAGGGCCAATGCAGGATATCAACGTTCAAGTCCAAACAAAATATTTAACTAGAATTAAATAACCAAAAAAAAAAAAAAATTGAAGGGGGGTGTTGGCGCCCGCAGGCAAATACGTTTTAGAAAACAAAAAAAAAAAAATTAGAAATTAGACAATAGGACCACACGTTAAAGAGTTCAAACTAAAAAGTCCAGAAACTTAACAGAAAAAACAATTCAAAACGATAAGATCATTAAAGAAAGATGATTCATAGGGCCAATGCAAGATATCAACGTTCAAGTCTGACAAAATATTTAACTACAGTTAAATAACTAAGAAAAAAAAAATTGAAGGGGGGTGTTGGCGTCCGCAGGCAAATACGTTTTAGAAAACAAAAAAAAAAAAATTAGAAATTAAACAATAGGACCACACATGAAAGAGTTTAAACTAAAATGTCCAGAAACTTAACAGAAAAAACTATTCAAAACGATAAGATCATTAAAGAAAGATGATTCATAGGGTAAATGCAGGTTATCAACGTTCAAGTCTGAACAAAATATTTAACTAGAGTTAAATAACTAAAAAAAAAAATTGAAGGGGGGTGTTGGCGCCCGCAGGCAAATACGTTTTAGAAAACAAAAAAAAAAAAATTAGAAATTAGACAATAGGACCACACATGAAAGAGTTTAAACTAAAATGTCCAGAAACCTAACAGAAAAAACAATTCAAAACGATAAGATCATTCAAGAAAGATGATTCATAGGGCCAATGCAGGATATCAACGTTCAAGTCCAAACAAAATATTTAACTAGAATTAAATAACCAAAAAAAAAAAAAAATTGAAGGGGGGTGTTGGCGCCCGCAGGCAAATACGTTTTAGAAAACAAAAAAAAAAAAATTAGAAATTAGACAATAGGACCACACGTTAAAGAGTTCAAACTAAAAAGTCCAGAAACTTAACAGAAAAAACAATTCAAAACGATAAGATCATTAAAGAAAGATGATTCATAGGGCCAATGCAAGATATCAACGTTCAAGTCTGACAAAATATTTAACTACAGTTAAATAACTAAGAAAAAAAAAATTGAAGGGGGGTGTTGGCGTCCGCAGGCAAATACGTTTTAGAAAACAAAAAAAAAAAAATTAGAAATTAAACAATAGGACCACACATGAAAGAGTTTAAACTAAAATGTCCAGAAACTTAACAGAAAAAACTATTCAAAACGATAAGATCATTAAAGAAAGATGATTCATAGGGTAAATGCAGGTTATCAACGTTCAAGTCTGAACAAAATATTTAACTAGAGTTAAATAACTAAAAAAAAAGATTGAAGGGGGGTGTTGGCGGCCGCAGGTAAATACGTTTTAGAAAACAAAAAAAAAAAAATTAGCAATTAGACAATAGGACCACACATTAAAGAGTTCAAACTAAAATGTCCAGAAACCTAACAGAAAAAACAATTCAAAACGATAAGATCATTCAAGAAAGATGATTCATAGGGCTAATGCAGGATATCAACGTTCAAGTCCAAACAAAATATTTAACTAGAATTAAATAACTAAAAAAAAAAAAAATTGAAGGGGGGTGTTGGCGCCCGCAGGCAAATACGTTTTAGAAAACAAAAAAAAAAAAAATAGAAATTAGACAATAGGACCACACGTTAAAGAGTTCAAACTAAAATGTCCAGAAACTTAACAGAAAAAACAATTCAAAACGATAAGATCATTCAAGAAAGATGATTCATAGGGCCAATGCAGGATATCAACGTTCAAGTCTAAACAAAATATTTAACTACAGTTAAATAACTAAAAAAAAAAAAATTGAAGGGGGGTGTTGGCGCCCGCAGGCAAATACGTTTTAGAAAACAAAAAAAAAAAAAAATTAGAAATTAAACAATAGGACCACACATGAAAGAGTTCAAACGAAAATGTCCAAATTCCAAATCAGATAACACAAAACAAAAAAAAAAAAATTGAAGAAATTAAACAATAGGACCACACATTAAAGAGTTCAAACTAAAATGTCCAGAAACTTAACAGAAAAAACAATTCAAAACGATAAGATCATTCAAGAAAGATGATTCATAGGGCCAATGCAGGTTATCAACGTTCAAGTCTGAACAAAATATTTAACTAGAGTTAAATAACTAAAAAAAAAAAAAATTGAAGGGGGGTGTTGGCGCCCGCAGGCAAATACGTTTTACAAAACAAAAAAAAAAAAATTAGAAATTAGACTATAGGCCCACAAAAAGTCGATAAGGTCGTTTGTAATATAAGAAATGTAAATTATATAGTAGGCTAAATATTAATTATTATTTTACGAATTTACGATGTCAATTTTACTGTCGGAATATCTAAATTTGTAGAGAGAACGCTGTTTATGGACCTTGTTTTTGTTATACCCAGTGCTTGAATTGGAAAAAAAATAGAAGGGGTATGCAAAAGTATAATTATTTGTGCGTCCCCCCAACATTTAAATGTCTTATCAATTCTTGAAATTAGAAGGGGTACGCTAAAATATTTTAAAAATAGAAGTTGGACTCCGTCCCCCCGCGTCCCCCCCCCCCAATACAACCACTGGTTATACCTAGTACCTACGTACTAATCACGATTAAAGATATTTAATCGAACTTTTTTTAATATTATCATTATTCACAAAATTTATTGACATGTTATAGCCGCCGGGGCACCGAACTGCCAGAATTATACGATATTGCCACCTACCATTATATTGCAGTACTGGCTACTTAGACTATGTAGCTTGTTATTCGAATATAATATCTATTATATTCCTATCTATTTGTATCTATACATATTATTTATACAAGAAATAACGAAAGTTTTGAACTTGGTCAATTTTTAGGATAATGTTAGTGTTATATAATATTTAAAATTTTAGACATAGTACCTATACCTACTTCCTTAGTCGTTTATCATTACAATAATTCATGGGTATAGGTATAGAATATACCATATAAGATACATGAGTTTGAAATTAATAATGAAACGTAGACATATTGTGTATGTAATAATTTATTAATTTGTATAAATTGTATCTGGTTCATGCGTTTAAATATATTGTAAAATACAATACCTGCCGAAGTGTATCATGAGTAGATAAGCATATAGTTTTTTTTGTAAGTATATTGTATAATGTTTGTTAGAGCGTAGCGATAAATATTTTTTTTTTGGTTATTTAGTTGTAAAAAAAAGGCGTACCTATACTGAATTAGGGGCTTCATATTTATGTTTACTTCCCCATAAATTGTCCCTTGATACAGCCCTGTGATACTAACTCGTGTAAACATTTTGAAGCACATATAAGCGATCAACGAGTCTCTGACATTTTTATTGATACATACCAATTCGCATAGATAAATATGAGACATTTCTGTTCTCACATCTATCAGAGTCAGAGACTTGTCATCAATATGTGCTCAAAATTATCGGGATGTGGACCCATTCATAGTATATGATTCAAAGTTGACACAATAATACTGTGATCACAACTTGGAAGTATGATTGGATGTAGATTGTAAAAGTAATAAGTAGCTATTAATGATTTAATACATATTTAATTAATGATTTATCAGCATGTATTCTCCCGTCTTGCAAGTAGGTATCAATTTCAGCAGATCTTAATTAAATTTTAAAAAAATGTAATCTTTAATCTTTGTTAGTTTAAAATATTAGAGTGATTAATATTTTTTAAAACTATTGAAGCCTATAATGATAACTACTGAACGGGCTACTGAATGAAAAAGTGATATCTTTCCCACTTGTTAGACACACGTGTAGGCAACACATGCAGATGAAAGGTTTTTTATAAAAAAACAATTCTAATGATTTTTTTAGCTTCATGTTTTTCTAAAAATACTCGGATAATGTCGAGCTTAGGAGCAACTTTAGAACATATTCAATTAATTTTATTTTTGTACTTATTAGTTATTGAAACATGATATGGAGAGTAGGTAGTCCTTTTGGTCATCCAGTGTCCACAAATATTTCAATTCATAATATGAAATCCCAGCCTTGTCCCCCATACTCTGATTTTAAAAGCCCAGACCACATAAGCGCAACTAGGGGGGGGGGCTGATTCTAATAGCCCCCCCCCCAAAATAAATTATATAATTGATTTCTAAAATATTAATAAACCTTTAAAAATTTAGCTGTATTTCTACCTTTGAGGCGAATTAATACGTACTTACATAGGCGTAATCTGGGGGGCAATGGTGGGCAACTGCCCCCCCCCCCAGATATTTCATTGAGGGGGCAATAGTGTCTTTTTGCCCCCCCCCCCTGTCATAAGTTTAATTTAAATTTTTATTTGGGGCCAAATTTTCCAAAATAGTTAAAAATGATAAGGATGTTTAAACCATACTAGTTATCCAGCAGTGACGCCAATGTAAGAAAAAAAATTGTAAATTACTTATGCCCGCATTGCAAAGACCTAACCTCAGGTCTATGCCGCATTGCCACAGTAAACAGAGTTACTATCTTAAACCGTGGTGGTCACCGCCGTAAACCACTGTTATCATTTTTCAGACAGTGTTTATCATTATATTGTTTTAATTTTGGATTTTGGAAGAATTGTTCTAATGTTGTCGAATTAGTTGTTTGATTTGATAATTGATATACAAATATCGAAATAATTAATAAGTATACCTACAATTGTTATTTAATATTTGTTATTGTGTTTTTAATTTTTACAAATATGAAAAGAAAAACCATTATTGACTTTTTTATAAAAGTATCAGGTAATAATGGTAAGTCAAAATGTCAAGTTATTATTACTTTATCATTTTTTATTTGTGTTTAAACATTTTTTTTAGATCAGACCAATCAAACAAGTTTACCAATAGCCACTACATCAGTTTCTCAAGAAATAAATAATATTTTAGAAGGTATTCAATATAATTAAATTATAAATTAAATAATATTATGCCTAATATTATATTATCTTGTTTTTAGATCATACCAGTCAGAAAAATACATTGACAGAAGTATCAAATTCTCAAGGAATTAACAATATTTTAGAAGGTAGGTAATATTTGATATTAATTTATGTTATTCAAAAGTGTATTATTTTAACATTTAAATATTTATGAATTTTATGGATGTTTGGTACAGTTAAAAATAATACTAATAATCTCAGATAATTTGATGTTTTTGTTTATTAGTTAGTCCCAAAAACTCTATGTTTGTGTATTGTGTTAATTGTTGTCTATGATTTATGTGTTAATTAATTATAATTATTCATTAATCATTGATCAAATAAATCAAGTTAATAAAGTAAGTTAATACAAATTAAAAACAATTAATTATATATACTCTGTTCAAAATAAGATTGTGACCCGGCGGCCGAGTTGTGCGCATGGGCGTGGCTTTGTTCCGTGGCTGCGCCCGACGCGTCGCTGTAGTGGGGACGGCATCTAGCCATATGTCTGACCGCCGCCCGACGAAAACTGGTCGCCGCCGGGTCACAATCTTATTTTGAACAGAGTATAGGTATATTGCATATTATATAAATATAATATAATATTACCAAGGGTTTAAGGATATATAGAAAGTAGATTGTTGCTTATTTATTATTATTTTAAATTTAATAATTTTAACATTATAAATATTCAATTAATATTATACATTACTAACCTCAGAAACAAGAATTATCTTATTATATTATTATTATTATTATTATTATTATTGTTATTTTAAATAGATGGTAATTGTATGGCTAATAATATACCAGTGCGTGATCCTGCTAGTAAAACATCAGCAGCATTTACATTATTTATTGAAAATTAAGGTCCTTACCAACAAATAGATGTTGAATTTATCAAGATAAATGGTAGATCTTTTAGAACTGAATGGTATAGCCAATTCCCATGGATTGAGTTCAGTGAGCATTTACAAGCAGCTTTTTGTTTCAATTGTAGAGTATTTCCATCGAAAAATGCAGAAAAGACTTTCACTAATGTTGGTTTTAAAAATTGGAAGAAAGGAATAGAGAAATTTACTCAACACCAAAAATGTAATGCACACAAAGAGTCTACATGCAAATTGTCAAGTTATACGTTTTCTAAAAAGAATAAATCAGTGATTTCTGAATTGAATTTAGTACATAAGAATTCTATATCTCAGAACCGAGAATATATTAGATGTCTATTAAAAACCTTTTTGTTTAGTGCAAGACAAGGTATAGCCCCCCCTAAGATTTTGTGCTAGTTAGCCACTGCCAGGCCACCTTCATATTTTCTATGCAAAAAGTAAATTTAAGAAATATTTGTAAATCAAGGCACAGTCTCTCTTTTGTATAAATATTTGTGATTTCATTAATGTTCAGTATTGTGTATAGTTAGATTGGGAAAACATAAGACAATACCATTTAGACAACACTGTGACTAACACAATCATGCTTTTATAAAAGTTTATGATGTAGGTACCTTCTATTTTTTGATTTAATCTTCTTTTTTTTCTGGTACTTTGGTGGACTTTTATGGACAGCGCTTGCACCATGGCCCCTCGATATAGTAATGAGGCGACCAGGCCCATCTCTTTTAGATAAATTATTAAATACCAACTCAATCAAGTCTTCCAATTTATACAATCATAATATAATATGAGTATAGTACATTTCGTAATATTTTTTTATAATTTACTGTTATATTCATTTTGTATTTCTAATGTAGCTGATATTTATGGACAGCACTTGCACCATGGCCCCTCGATATAGTAATGAGGCGACCAGGCCCATCTCTTTTAGATAAATTATTAAATATTTGCTGATATTTATGGACGGCACTTGCACCATGGCCCCTCGATATAGTAATGAGGCGACCAGGCCCATCTCTTTTAGATAAATTATTAAATAGGTAGGTACCTACTCAATCAAGTCTTCCAATTTACATTTTACATTTATATTTTGTAGATAATTTGGGATAATTTGAAGAAAAATTTGAAATTAAAGAGAGACTGTGTGAAGTAACAAAATATGTGGTGTGACTTGTACATTTGAACACTTGTTATAATATATTATATTAAACTTTAGTTAATTCTTAATAATGTACTATAATAAACATTTGAACAATTATAAAAAAAGCTGTTATATGCGATATGCCCTATATATAAAGCAGGTGATGAAAGAGAATTACATAATTATAGACCAATTTCTTTAATTTCTTCCATAGCTTAAGTTATTGAAAAATGTGCTAAGATATAACTAAATCGGTTCACCTTTAATAACAAAACTATAAGTGATAAACAATTTGGATTTAGGGACAATATGGGTTGCCAAGAAGCGATTTCTTATTTTTCGAAGTTAATCTATGAATCTTTAGACAAATTTAAAAGATGTTTAGGTATATTTTTAGACATAGCTAAAGCTTTTGATTCAATAGAGCACAACTTACTTCTAAAAAAGTTGAAAACAGTATTAGGTAACAATATCTTATGGTTGTGGTTTAAATCATATCTTTCAAATAGATCTCAAACAACAAGAATTAACGGTGAAACAAGTGACCCGTGTACAGTAAAATATGGTATAGCGCAAGGGACAGTGTTAGGTCTGTTACTATTTAACATTTATGTAAACGATTTATTAAATATAGATATAAATGGCAATATACTAGCTTTTGCAGATGATACGGTTTTATTTTTCGAGGGGGAAACTTGGTCGGAAGTGGAAAACAAAGCAAACGCAGGACTAGTACGGGTTAATAATTGGTACGCCAAAAATAGTTTAATGCTAAATAAAAAAATCAGTATTTATTCCCTTTGCCTTGTCCAGTTATAACAAACCCGAACAAATTACTATTAAATTACATAACAATAACTGTAAAATAAGTAATAAACTAACATATGTAACCTAAATTGTAGATGTATATCTAGAATTGCTTCAGCCAAATATTTAGGTGTACCTAATATTTGATGAGCATCTAAAATGGAAACCACAAGTTGAATCAGTAATAAACCGTATAAGGAAATGTTTTTTTATTTTTAAGGAACTACGAAATGTATTTGATACTGCCGGACTGAAAATGATATACTTCGCGTTAGTCCAATCCATATTAATATTATTAATGTATGGTCTGATTGTATGGGAATCAGCCTATAATAATGTACTAGAACCATTAATGATAACTCAAAGAATGCTAATAAGAGTCCTAATGAAAAATTATTATATTACTAAAAACATCAATACTAACGATTTATTTGTTAAATTGAAAATATGTACTTTAGAAGAATTGTATGAACAATTATCAATCATTAAAGTGTTTACTAATAAAACTGATTACGAATATAATAATATATATAAAACAAGAGGAGAGGATAAAGGTAATTTAAGATTAATTAAACAAAATACCACATTAATGAAAAATTACTATATAAATAAAGTTATTAAATTGTTTAACAAACTTCCTACAGACATTAAACAAATACATAATAAAAATAAATTTAAATTAGCAATTATAAATATGTACATGAAATCGTCTGACTAGCGTAGTAATGTCTCTTTGTCTCTATAGATTTTATTTGATCTCTTTTATTATAGATATTAATAATAAGTTATTGTGTTTATTATGTTAAAAAATTTTTAGTTTATACTATACTATTAACTATGACATAGCACTATAGCAGTACATTTTATAATATTTCTTTTGTTATATATATTGCCAACAATTTATTATGTTTAATTTATGTTTATAAAAATTTAATTATATGATGCTGTTTAACAGTCCTTATATATTATACTATTAAGATTTTTTTGTAAAAGACTCCCTACTTCCGCCACAAGCTTTGCTTACAGGGAGTAGGTATCAACTTAATATGTGAATATGTAAATATTATGTGATAATATGTGCCAATGTAGTATGTTGTAAGTTGAAATAAATAAAAATAAATAAAAATTTTTAAATAAATTATTACAATAAAAGTATTTTATAGAGAAACCTGGGTAAGACGAGGACTAGACGTAAGATGGGACATCGTTGTATCTCAAAAACTATTGATTGTTGGGAAAATTTTTTTTTACAAAAAATGTGCTATGCTGGTCACACTTTAATAATATTATTTGATATCAACAAATAATTAAAGTGATACGGTGCACCTGCGTATTCAATATAACGGCCATAGGCGATGTAAAATTTTGCAGACATCAAATAGTGAATAAGTAAGTAAATAATTGTCTATTCTTAATATTACTCCTATATAATTTTTAGAAAATATTATTAGTTTTCGATTAATGCAAATTTGGTAGAGTTCATTCTGATTGTAAGTTTAATAGAAACGTTAAGTTAAATTATTACTGTTTGAGGTAAGACGCACGGGAAAAATGCAATGGGGCAAGATGAAGACATGTCCCATCTTATCTCAATTCATTTTTTCAAATATTATAATAATTTAATACATTTATTAATTTAATTATTCTATTATATTTAATAATCATGCTCTTGAACAAATTGAAGCCATTTAAATTATATAGCTAACTACATTTATGATATTATATTATATTAACATAAATAATAGGTATAATATTTAAATTTATTATTATTTTAAAGCAAGTTTTACAATTTATTATTTGTATTTTAATGAATTTTCAAATAATTTAGTTTTTAGAAATGTCACGTTCAAGAGTCAGAGTTTCTAAACGCCAAAATTGGGATTCAGAAAATATGAGGAAGGCTGTGAAAGAAGTAATTGAAAAACGCATGACATTTCGTAATGCCTGTATTGAATTTAATGTACCTAAAAGCACTCTAGAAAGAAAGGTTAGATACAATCTTACTATATTATTTACTTATCTATATTTTATTTAGTATACCTACTTACCTATATGTAAATTAAATGTTATTTAGATTAAACAAAAGAACTTAGATCCTAGTTATGACACTGGGAACAAAGTGGCATTAGGACCAATATCTAAAGTGTTATCAACTGCTGAAGAACCTGAGCTATTATCCTATTTTCAACTTATGGAAGGACGTTTATTTGGACTAACGTCAAAAGATTTACAAAAGATTGCTTATCAGCTATATATGTTTTGGATTATTTAGATCTATATATAAACTAAGTTCAGACCCGTAGTTTTTTGGTTATAAGTATTAATAGTTTATATGATCAGACTGATCAGAGTATTGGAAACAAATTTTTTCAGAATCTACTAGAATGTATTAGTTAAATTAAACTATATAAGTATGTGGAATACAGTACCTAACCTTCTATGATAATTTGTTATGAATATATTGTAAGTAAAAGATCAAATTTAGCACTTTTAAGGTACTCAATACATTTTCCTAATATTTTAACAGAAATTATGGAGCTAAAAGTATAGAAATACCTATATTATGTTCAGTGAGGCACGGGGCGCACTAAAATACGGTCCATTATAGTTCATAGTTTTGTTTCATTTATAATAATAATGCTTTTTAATATACTTTTTCATAAATTAATATTTAATCAAGTTGGTTTTAATTATTTGTCATAGGCGTGCGCACGGGTAGGGCTGATTGGGCTTTAGCCCTACCTGAGCTTTTTTATATGTGGGTGGGTTGGTACCTTATGAAGACATGACTAAAAGTAGGTATATAGCCTTTTTAGATTTTAAACGTTTGTGTTTACCCGAGAGACTAAACAGGGCGATTTATTTAAAATTAAACACTCATTATTTCAAAAAGTGTGATTGTTTTTTAAAAAATTTTTTTACATAGATTTGAGTCGCTTACAAAACAACTTTGTTATTAAAAAATTATATTTTAAAATATTTTTTATTCTTCTAATTTTTTTGACAACATAGAGTTTGAATTTCATATGCCAAAGTAGAATATTTTTCTAAGTATTTCGATACATAAAAATCTAATTTAGTGCGAGTAGTCTATGCGTTATAAGTATTTAAAGTTTAGATGAGCCGAGTTGAGTGGTACGGGGTTACCCCGCAAAATGTATGTCCACTACTCAGCTCGACTAAATTTTAATATTTATATCTCTAAAGTTGATTTAAAATGAATAATGTTAATTGACAATTTTTAATATTATATATTATATATTGAACGTTTTTGAATAAATTGTTTTATTGGATTATATTTGATTAAAATTTAAATCAATATGGATGAATTTTGTATGTTTGAAATAATGAAAATTGATTGATTACATTTTCCAGTAACCAACCAAAGGGTCACTTAAAAGTTTGTAGTCAAATGTGAAAATGTCTAATTTTTTTCTTGTGTGACCATGACAAGGGGGTGGGTGATCAGATTTAATTTAGCCTTACCTGACCCAGAGGTCTGAGCACGCCTATGTTATTTGTTTGAACTATTAGTACGTGTTTTTCTGGGACATCACTATTATCACAACACCGTTGCCAATATGCTTAAAATGTTTTTATATTTTAGGTTCATTCGTTAAAAAACTAAATAGGTACCTACCTACCTACCAAGTGTATAATAAAGACATTTTTTTTGGTATACAAATTTTAATTATTATTTATTAATTTAAACAGTTTTTAATAGACGCGTTTTCATTCAGTATTTTTTCGAATTTTAAGTGCATATTTTTGAATACTTCAGTGCATATTTTAAATCATATTTTGCTTGTTTTTAGTGCATACATGTGTAATATTTAAGACTATTTTTAATGAATTAAATTCACAGCCCTGCTAATTACTTTTACTTACAATCATACCTACCACAGTTAATGTTAAATTGTCAACAATCAACTGGTTCTTCAACTTGATAACACTTATAAGGGATGTCAGATTTTTAGTGCACCATTTATTTCTCTCTCTGATCCACACACAATCATATTTACGTTTAACAGAATCAACCAGAGCCGGTTCAAGGACTTAATTTCGTACAGGCATAAATATATATTTTTATAAGTAATTTATAGTTGATAGGCCAACCTAAACTCCCAAACACAAATATTTTTTTTGCTTTACTGTTCAAAATTGAATACCAAAAAATTTAGATTTTCTTTACTTTTTTAATAAAATAGAATTTGTTTATGTTGAATAATATATTATATAATTGTAAAAAATCTTATAATCTTATATTATTCAATTATTCTTGTATATAATTTAAATATTATTAAAAACGAAAATTAGTTACTTATATGATTAGTGACTATATAACGAAAACTGATAAGTTTAAAAAATGTTAATGAACTATTTTATTTTTCGGCTAATAATGATCGCCTTACCCGTACGCTAGAAATCACTGGGTTATAGTGTTGTTACTTTTAATATTAGATTGAATTAACCTATTATCAAACTTGAATATTTTAACCCTTTCACTGTTGAATTAATTTTTTCCTGGGATAACATTTTAGTTTTCATTCATTTTTTTCGTATTGCAAATATTGTTATACTTTAAGTATTAATAATGAATATATAGATATTTTTATTTTTTAGTAGATTAATTATAATTTTTTTTTCTTTAGATTTGTCTAATCGTTTATAATCATTTTTAAATTGTAATTATTTAGACGATCATAAGTCATAACTTATATAATAATTAAAATATCATCAAGTAACCAACGTAACGACGTATGTAATCTTCTTAAATTAATATTTTTAATCTAACATTAAAAGTAACAACTTCGTTTTGGTTCTGTTATTCGTACATTAGGTATGCTACGTGTGGATCAAAGATAGAAAGCAAATAATGCGCTGACCATAGATATACAGGGCCGTATTAAGGGGCCTAAGCTATGCCCCCCCAGCCCCCTCATGTTGCGCTTATGTGGCCTGGGCTTTTAAAATCAGAGTATGGGGGACAGCCAACAGGGCTGGGATTTCATATTAGGAATTGAAATATTTCACTGGATAACCAAAAGGACTACCCTCCATATCATGTTCCAATAACTAATAAAATTAATTGAATACGTTCTAAAGACTAAAGTTGCTCCAAAGCTCGACATTATCCGAGTATTTTTAAAAAACATGAAGCTAAAAAAAATCATTAAAATTGTTTTTTAAAAAAAAACCTTTCATCTGGATGTATTGCGTACAAGTGTGTCTTACAAGTGTGAAAGATATCCCTTTTCATTCAGTAGCCCGTTCAGTAGTTATCATTATAGGCATCAAAAGTTTTAAAAAATATTAATCACTCTAATATTAAAACTAACAAAGATAAAAAAGATTACATTAAAAAATTTAATTAAGATCCGGTGAAATTGATACCTACTTACAAGACGGGAGAATACATGCTGATAAATCATTAATTAAATATGTATTAAATCATTAATAGCTACTTATTACTTTTACAATCTACATCCAATCATACTTCCAAGTTGTGATCACAGTCTTATTGTGTCAACTTTGAATCATATACTATGAATGGGTCCACATCCCGATAATTTTGAGCACATATTGATGACAAGTCTCTGACTCTGATAGATGTGAGAAGATAAATGTCTCATATTTATCGATACGAATTGGTATGTATCAATAAAAACGTCAGAGACTCGTTGATCGCTTATATGTGCTTCAAATTGTTTACACGAGTTAGTGTCACAGAGCTGTATCAAGGGACAATTTATGGGGAAGCAAACATAAATATGACGCCCCTAATTCAGTATACGCCTTTTTTTTAGAACTAAATAACTAAAAAAAAAATTTATCGCTACGCTCTAACAAACATTATACAATATACTTACAAAAAAAACTATATTCTTATCTACTCATGCTACACTTAGGCAGGTATTGTATTTTACAATATATTTAAACACATGAACCAGATACAATTTATACAAATTAATACATTATTACATACACAATATGTCTACGTTTCATTATTAATTTCAAACTCATGTATCTTATATGGTATATTCTATACCTATACCCATGAATTATTGTAATGATAAACGACTAAGGAAGTAGGTATAGGTACTATGTCTAAAATTTTAAATATTATATAACACTAACATTATCCTAAAAATTGACCAAGTTCAAAACTTTCGTTATTTCTTGTATAAATAAATTGTATAGATACAAATAGATAGGAATATAATAGATATTATATTCGAATAACAAGCTACATAGTCTCAGTAGTCAGTACTGCAATATAATGGTAGGTGGCAATATCGTATAATTCTGGCAGTTCAGTGCCCTTGCGGCTATTACATGTCTGCAATATATTATGACGTACCTAGTGATGAATAGTGATAATATTAAAAATAGTTCCATTAGTACGTAGGTATTAGGTTATTACGAAAACAAGGTCCACAAACAGCGTTCTCTAAAAAAATTATATTACAGTTGTGACCAATGTTGAAATCGGCCGCCATTTATAAAGCAGGCAATGTTTACATTTATTTATATACATATATATTTATCGATACATTTATACTATGATAATATTATTTTGTAAACATTGCCTGCTTTGTAAATGAGGGGTCGACTTCGATGACAAAAAGGAGACGGCTATCTAGTTATTGTATATATCTATGGTTAAAAGTTGTAGGCAATAATATATCCCTTGATCAATTAACAAAAATAAAAAGAAACATACTGAAAAATAAGAAAAAACATACCCCGCGTCCGTGGTGAATCAAAATCTGCTATAAAACTTGGTCTTCGAAACACTGCAACGTCCTCACATTTCAGTCTGCTTATGATATATTTTATTCCCAGCTAACAAATCTTCACTGACGAATTAAATACCATTTCTGAAATAACACGCAGCCTGTAGTAAAATGTTCAACAATATTCTTATGACCTAAGCGATTCAAAAAAATTAATAAACTAAGAATGAACGTAAATAGTCCAGGTCTTGAAACCGATTTTAGAAACCGGTATAAACCGTTTAAAAACTGAAACCGATGACAAAATCAAAAACAAAATCGGAAAAAATTGGAAATCGGTATTAAATACAAAACCAAAACCGAAAAAAAATTGTAAACCAGTGTATAAATCGAAACCAAAACAGAAATTTTTTTCAATCATTATAATAAAATAAACAAATTATAATTTGGATTTCAGCCTTTTAGCCTTTTTTTACAACAATTTAATAAAATACATTATATATTATATGGAAATATGTAATATATTACTTATTTACTATGGTCCTCGAAAGTTTAGTATAATATGCGTTAATACTTTTAACTGAAATACCTAATTTACAAGAGCTTAATATTTTTTTCTTACAACTACCTATATACTTAATATTTAAATCAGTAATCGAAAATACTCAGAAAAAAAAAACATAATGAAAATTGTGTTTACCAACACAGATCATTATTTATAATAATTTTTCATGATATAAAAATGGGAACAATTTTATTTTATAATTATTATTTATTAAGTAATAATAATTTATCTACTACCTATACCTATACCTACTTCAATATATATATATATTTTTTAAATGTATTTTAAACGTTAAAAAAATATATTTTGGGGATAAAGATGGGCCCACAAAATCAATGGGACCCGTTACCTTGCCACCCTTGCCCCCCCCCTTAATCCGGGCTTGTGTGTTAGCTTGTATTTTAGAGTGGACTACTGAAGGAATGAATATTTTGATTTTACAATGATTTGTATATGATTCTCGTATAACGATTTTCTTATTTTGTTGTTATTCAACAACTAATAACCGTCGGTATTTAAAATGTCCATCAAATGTTTAAACTTTCATAATATACATTATATAATGTTCAAAATATTTCGACTCGTTTTCAGTGATTTATAGACATTTGAATTATGAAATGTTTTTAGTTCTGTATTCTATGCATTTTATTCGTTGGGTCAAAAAGCTTAAAAATAATACAAAATTAATCGTAAGTTGATATAATAGCAGTTAAAAAATATTAGAAATATACAGGCACGTTTTTTTTACGGGCATTTAAAATTCAAATTTCTACAAAATTCATCATAATCTTGACAATTTTCAAAATATTTTGTAGTCAGATATTCATACAAAAATTTCTTATTTGTTTATCTATAATATGAAAATGTAATAAAAGTTTCCTCATTAGTAGTAAAATTTATAAAATGTTCAACTTTTATTGCTAAGGATTGAAAATGTAAAACAAGAATTCTCAAAAATAGTTCATAGTGAGTGTTCATACTCTAACAAAAAAAACTAAATCTATTAAAAACACAGTTAATTTTTACAGACATTATAAGTTCAAATTCGGACGAAATTACTTATTAAAACAAAGAATAACGATTTTAGTTATTTTGTTGTAATTTAAAAATAGTAGGTGTTCGTGGATTTATAAAACTTTTAAGGCCGTTCTTACAATGTTCGGTTAAATTTAACCTACACATAACCCGTATAATCCTGCAGGTAATAAAATCTGTTATTAGTCGGTTAGCGTTAACCGACACTTTACCGGACATTGTAAGAACGGCCTTTAGAGTATATTATTATAATTTATATACACGAATACACGATGACACTTTTAAATGTAATTTTTTGGGCAAAAATGACTATAAACTACTGCTGTACTAATACTTAATAATCTGTAGGCAATGTGGTTATGATCATAAAAATTATTCCACTCAAATTTAAAATACTTTATGTTTTATTATTTTATTATAGCGAAATATGATTTATTTTTTACCATATATTTTAGAAAAAATGAAAGTATAATTAAGCCCCGGAAGAATATGAAAAAAAAACTTACTTTAATAGTTTAATTATCGACTCTTTCGGCGAAATCCGTGATGCGTGTGACGCCGATGACGAAACGCTCCAGAGAATACAAAACTTAAAATATTGTGATTTTTGAAAATTAAAATTATAAGGAACGCAGTAAGTTTTTTGCTCATATCTGCTTTGCTTGTTGAAATTTTGGAATTTTTAATGACGATTGTGTCTGCTGCAATGATTGAGATTTGCCATGGAATTTAAATGAATAATGGTAGATATTATACCAGGTACGTCAATATGATGAATCCACGGATATCATATAATGCAACTTTTTATATCAAACCGTTCCGTGTTAAGGAAAAATTATTTGTTCGTTGAAATTTGATATGACAATAAATCAAAATAGTTTTTTATTTTTAATTTGAATTATAATAATAGGTATCAAATATGATATATTATTTGAATTATTATTTTCGTTTATTAATTTAATTATTTATTAATATGGTGAATAGATATCTGCAGAAGTACAAGCATATTTCTATAAAAGCTTCTTGTATTTTATAAATCATTACATAAAAATGTGATTACTGGATTGTAGGTAACATAAAGGTATAGGTACTCAGTAAATTCATCAAATGTACAGTATCGGCTATAATACCAACTAGATTCTAAAATTTCAAATCTAACATTTTCTACGAATACCGCTGATCACAAAATTATTAATTATTATTCAATATTATGAAAATTTTAAATGTATCGGGGACCTATAATTTGTATTTTAGATTCTGAGTGGAACGATGAATATTTTGATTTTACTAAGATGTGTATTTAATTTTTAATTTTTTTTTTATTATTTCTTTGTTGTGTTTGATGTGTACACGATAAGTAGGTAGTCAAATTCGACCTTCGTTTTCCATGCATAATATATTATAGGTACTCTGTACGTAATCAATGATCATATTGTTTATTTTTAAGTTTCTTTGTATCCAGTAAATAATAATATAGGAAATTGTATTTTAAAATAATAATTTTTTGTTTGTATTAAATACTTTCACCATAATAGGGAACTAAAATTGTCATTTATCGTTAAAATAATAAATTTTGTGAAAAATTCAATTTTTGTAGAATAGTGTTTTGTGTAGGCATAATAAATGTTACATTAAAATTTAAAAAATTCGAAAATTCAAATATAGGCACTACAGTTTCCAGCTTCTACTACAACTTTACGTTAAATTATGTTTTTAATTATTAAAATGCCTAAAAAGTAAACGTAAATCCCAAAATAATATGAAAACAAACTTACGCTGAAACGTCGACTCTTCCGGTGAAACCTAGCTAGAATGCAAACGTCCAGTACGAGAAGCCACCGAAGAAACAGCTATCCTTCATCCGTCTTCATCTCGTTCCGAACTGTAACTTGAAACTATCGAAATATTTCATGAAAATTACCTGAACATAACGAAATGTGCGAATTCGTGTTAAAAACTTACATTATAATATATATACTGCTTAACGAACTATCTGTATAAATTGATGGCTTATTATTTTTATTTTTCACTAAAATTATTAGAATTGTTAATAGTCGCAGACGACAACTGGCAATTGCCATAGATGATATAAAATATATTTTTTAATATAATAAATCCATAGAACTTCTACACTCAACACACATACACGGTCTATTGATACACCGTGTACGTGTTCTTTTACAGAAATCTTTGTGGTCTACAATGTATTCTTGTTTTCTATTTCAGTTATTTATCGCATACTAAATTTAACCAAACTAATTAGTCCACAAGTTTATAGACATCACAAATGACAAATATATACTATAAATAGAGTATATTATTATAATTTATATACACGAATACACTATGACACTTTTAAATGTAATTTTTTGGGCAAAAATGACTATAACCTACTTTTTTAAATCAAATTTACTGCTGAATAAGAAATTATAATAATAATGATATATGTTAATTTTAAATTTATCGGATATATTTTAGATTTTAGATTCTGAGCGGATCGATGACTGAATTCATTTTACAACGATGTGTTCTTCAATTTTTAAATTTTTAAAATGATTTTTTCTTGTGGTCTGTGTGAACGATTAGTATTCATAATAACTTATAAGGAATCAATTTTCATATATAATATTATATTATAGGCACTCAGAAGTAATCATATAATTGTTTTTAGTTTAGTTGTAGGTATTTAGTAAATAATAATAGGTATACGAAATTGTGTTTTCGAATAATAATTTATTGTTTGCATTAGTAGCTACACCATAACAGGGAACTAAAATGTTGTACAATTTTTATTTGGTAGGTGTAGATAGTGTATAAATGATTTACAAATGTAGTTTTGATGTTTAAAGGATGTTGTAAGATCAATTTATGAGATCCTTGCATTTAATTGTTAGGATTTTTGTATACGAATAATTATTTTATAGAAGATTTTTACATATAATATATAAGTCAATCAGAAATTATTTACACTGAATGTTGATGGTAAAAAGCTATTGAAATATCTATTATTTGTATTTATTTGTTAATAATAATTAAGACTTAAATATTAGCAGTAATCTTGTTCCTTTCACAAAATGTTTTTTAATTAAACTAAATTTGATTTACATTTATATGTTTGGCATTTATCCCAAAGTGATCTCTGAATAATCATTCAATGATGAATTTAATAGTTACATTCCCGGTTACATTAATTATTGGATTATAAATTAGAATTTTTTTTTTGAATTGAATTGAAAGATTTTTTTTTTATTATTTGAAAAACACAAATTATACAAAGTATTTAGAAATAATAAAAAAAAAATTACCTACACCTTTAAGCTAAGCTTGTGGTGGTGCAGGGAGTAACAATAAACATCATTTTCTAGTAATTTAATTCGAATTACAAAAATAAACTACGGTTTCCAGCTTCTACTACAACATTATTATATATTTTTTTAATTTTTAAAATGCAGTCTGCACTTTGTTCCGGTGATTTTACACGTAATATAATAAAATTGATACTAGTGATTTGTACCCGATTGTTTAATTCAATTATTTACAAGATTTCAATAAAAAAATATCTATGAAGTATAAACATCCGCATTTCTATTAACTATAAATTCTTAATTGTATGAGCCATACATATTACATATATTTTTCGAAAAAATTATTTAATGTCTCACGGGTGACGGGTTGATCTAGCAACTGACTGCTACGACAACTGTGCAATTTTTTTAAGCATAATCCGTTTTGATAACATCCAGAAAAGAGTTTGTCTTAAGACTGTCTGTCTTGATAACAACTAATTTAATTTAAAGTGTATCGTTATATTATATGATAATGGAAAATAATAATTATAGTAAAATATATAATTGCAAAACATTTAATATCTAGCCATATAGGGTATAAACTACACTAAAAAATTTGTGAGTATATGCTAATAAAATACAAGAGGTTTATAATGTATTTATGTATATAAAATATAAAGATTGATAACATATTGTTTTAAATACTTCACGCAAAACCTAAGGTGATACCCGGCTTATAGTATACCTATGCAAAAAGGCACTTATTAAACTTGGAGTAGTGAAACGAAAACGGACTTTGGACTGTTTGGTCTCGCGTATTTTATATATGGCGCTTTTAGGATTAAACTTATAAATGCTTCTACGTCACCCAGTTAACAGATTGTCCGGGGCAATAAATATTTAATTTAAGTCTTAAAGTAAATGTAAAATACTAAAATAGCAAAAATATGAAAACAAACTTACGCGTAAACATCGACTCTTCCGGTGAAATCTAGCTAGAGTGCCGCCGTCGCCGAAAAAACGGCTATCTTCATCCATCATCATTTTGCTCAGAACAGAAACTTGAAAGTATCGAAATATTTAATGAAAATAATCTGACCATAACGAAATGTGCGAATTTGTGCTAACAAACTGTCCGTACATATTGATCGCTTATTATTTTTTTGTTCACTGAAATTATTAGAATTGTTAATCGTCGCCGACGAATGTCGACAATTGACGATTGCCATAGATATTATTATAAAATATATTATTTACTATGATAAATCCATAGAACTTTTATACTATACTAATTACCTAAACGGTCTTTGGTAAATCGTACGTATTTTTACAGAAATTTTTGTGATCAGCAATGTACTTATTCTGGTTTTCTATTTCATTCATAGTTCACATGCCAAATTTAACTATACGAAACTGGTCCGCAAATGTATAGACATTCTATTAAATTACAATGTGAATTATTATAAGTCTCCTTTGTGGTAGGTACTTTCCAAAAACTCGACTACCGGGATTTAAATTTAAAAAAATGTGATTTAGGTAACCTATTGGCTATTGATCTATTATAAAATAGAAACTGAACCTATACCAATAATATCACTATATAAAATAATAAAATGTGATAATTTGAAGACAATTTCTTAAAACCTCTAAGATATTTTAGATTCTGAGTGGAACGATGAATGTATTGATTTTACAATGATGTGTGTTTTTTTTATTTTTTTATTGATTTTTTTTATTTTTTTTTGGGTCTGTGTAGGTACACGATAAGTAGTCGAAATAATGCTTCGAACATAGAATTCAAATTTAACACCATCTATTACAGTGACCCACTTGTAACCTACTGTACAGCAGATCGATATCTACTTACCCACTTTTTAAACTCACCATTCAATGGTGACCATTGTAGGTATAGCTATAGCCCAGATTTCTAGCTTGGTCTGCTATACATCGAGAACATATAGAATAATGTGCAACGTCTACAACTTCCAAGCCCTAGATATAACAGAACTAAGGTTATTTCCCATTATAATTTATAAACTTATAACTTATAAGTTTTAGGCAGTTAAAGCCACGAAGTCTAGAATCGTCTAGTTTGCTATGCACAGAACTTATTATAACCTATGTTAATTTATGTCTGATAACATTCTTAAGTACACTCATATACTATATTATACATACCTAATAATAATATATAATAAGTAGGTATCATATCATGTATATGTTGTAGGTATGTAAATATTGCGTAATGATAATTAATGTGTGTAGGTACATCGCTGTGTATGATGAATCATTACCTTCATAACTTTATATTATGTATAACAGGAAAAAGTGACGCCAGTGAGGGGGTGTCACTACACCTGCAACCTGCAACACCCCCCTGGCTATGCGCCTGTAATGGGCAATATACCTATATTATAGACATACACAAACGCCAAATATACGTATACCTAGTTGGATCTTACTGTTTATATATTTAATAATATAATATATAATATTGTACTATAATATTTAATTATATATTTATAATTTATAACAATAATAATTTATTTATATATATATTTATAATTTATAATAATAATTCAACGAAAAAAAGAAATCTTTAAAGATATACATAAATAAGTAGTAAATATTATGATAGATGATAAAATATAAAAAAAAAAAATCATAATTTCATTTTTTTACCGAACGGATCAAAATGTCCCCGGAGGACAATTTGATCCGGTGGGGACAATTTGATCCCCTTAGAACAATTTATTTTTAAAGAAAACGGATCAAAATATCCCCCAAAGGATCAATTTGTCTCCAGCGGATCAAAATGTCCCGGACCAATAAATTGTATAAGTACGCATGGCCATTCACCGCCTTGAACTAAATCCAGATTTCATGACCTATCTATTATATCATGCCACCTTTACTTATTACTACTTATTACGCCTTAATGCCTTATTAGGAATTAATTGTTAATTATTATTACCACGGGTTAAGCGGCTGCTTAGATGTAAAAACACTAAATAATTAATATATTTTGTATATTTATTTATTTATTTATTGCAATATAAATTACAAATATTTAATTAATGTTATACTTGTTTCTTGTATACTTCATTTAAGCTAGTGCTTGTGTTGTGTAGCCTTGGATGTGTAGTTCTTATTTTTAAGTTTATAATACTAGGTTGTTCTAATATAAGTCTAACATCGAAAATAAATTAATAATATTAAGAGGATAAGAAAAAAAAATAATAGGATATATTATTATTTATTATTATACACAAAACTTCTGCATCCTTATATATTAATTAAATTTAAATTAATAATTAAAGAGTTAGAAAACTTAACGATCGATTATTAGAAAATTACATCATTCAAATACATTGTTATGACTTATGAGTAAAAATCATATTTTGGTTTATGTAACTCAAGAAATTCCTCCCCAAAAAAGTAAGTGCATTTTAGTAAATTAAATGATGTTGAAAAAAAGTAACTTCGTAATACATTAAGTATTCGATATTATTTTACGTTAAGCTTAGGTATCTCTTAATGTTAATGGTGACGATCTTACTTATCTTTCTGAAGATATCTCAGTAGGTACTCTTCGGATAAGGAAATAAGTCATAAGACGTAGGAACGAAAACAAAAGATTCTGCATGATTAAATTTAAATATAATAGTAGGTAGTTGCGTATATTTTGCTGTAACGTGAATTTTGTGTTTATTAAATAATATGTAGATATCTTGATTGGAAATGAATTCAATTTCTCTCAGAGTGAAATTGGACCAAAATAACAAGACATGTAGCACCAGCAGCAATAGCCTACATAACAAATAATTAAATGTTCTATAAAACAGTAAATGTTATATAATTAGTATATACCATATATATTATAATGCAGTAATGAAGTATTCATTTTTAGTATTTATATTTAGCGTATTTACGTACAAAACAATTACTATAATATTATTACTAAATTACTTGTTGATTATAATTTAAATTGAAGAAATATATTGCAGTTTTTTTGACAAGTCACTTACAGATTTTATAACTTGTGTATTCAACGTGAAGAAATCGTACGCATTAAATTCTATTGTGGAACTATATATTTGATTTATGAATAACTGTAACTGAAATAAAAAAATTAAATAACAACAATGTATAATATAATATACCTTAAATCTTAATAATACAGTTATAATAATATGTTAACAGGTTGTTTATCTGTATTACAGCCAATGCAAAAATAATCATCTTAGGTTCTGATTTTTATTTTTTATTTCAAATTCAGGTAAACCAAAAAATACTATAAATTGTATTAATTGCATAACAAATATTTCAATCGTTTTTCAAAACCATAATTTTCAAATATTAATTTAAAGAAAAGTTAATGACGCATTAACGCCTGACAAAAACTATGAAACCCCAGCTGTTTCAGGGACGTTCGGAGAGGGGGCACCACCTGAGAAAATTGTTTTAATAATTTGGACTTACATCAAATAAATAATAAAATATACAAGTATATAGTATTTTGCACCTAGTGAGCAATTTATCTGTGAGTGTCCCTGAGATGTATGCCTGTATGTATATATAGGTAATAGTATACAAATGATACAAAAAAAAATTGTGGAATAAATAATTTATTTTTATTTCATTCTTTATTATTAGATTTAAGAGGACACTGCACCCAAGGTTCATTAAATAGATAATACTACCTATAATTTTATTATAATCTATAAACCTTGCTTTGCACCCACATGTGTTGCTTATTAGTAAGTATAGCATATAGATATAGGTAACTATAGTATTAGGTACCTCTTCTTTGGTACTACTATCCATACTTCCGTTATTGGTATCCGTGATAAGTGACTTCGCTTCGAGTGCCTGCACATAATAATTGTATAAAGGAATTAAGTTTTAAGATATTATATAAGGTAATACCTACATCTACCTATATCGTAAACATATATTACATGTTACAAGTTACAAGTGTTGTACATAATATAATATATCGAACAAGAGAAAGATAGAGAGATTACATTAGCAGTATGTACCTGTTTCGTCGTGAAGTGCGCCATCAATATGATCAATAACAGCCTCAGCATGTATTGTAGCAGCCAACAGTAGACCAGCAGTCCCGACCGAGAGTTGTAGAACATTTCGTAATAAATATCAAACAAGGCCATGAGCCACAGATAGCACACAGACAGTCCCATGTGCACGCCGAACAGGTTGTTGAGCGCATCAATCGACAATCGGATCAGCCAGTGTTTGATCCTGAGCAACTCGACCGTGTTGGCCGTCGGGTGGCTCATGAACCGTGGACGATAAAAGTCTTTGTCGTACACGACGGCAGACCGCGACGGCGACGGTGACGACGAACCGGCGGACGACATAAACGGGTACTCGGAGCGGTTGAGGTTTTCGTCCTTCAGCCTCTTCAGATCGTCGTTGATGCCGTGAAACTTGGTGTAGACCTTGAAACACTGCACGACAAACTGCGTCTCGATGCAGCACATGCTCAGGTTCTGGACGTACATGAACAGCTGGTAGGCGAACAGCGACGCATCCGAGTTGGGCTCGTAGCGGCACAAGTAGTACATGCAGATCGTGTTGGTCGGCAAGATGACGGCCAGACACGTGGCGACCACGGCCAGCGAAAACGCCCTGTGCCGCCGGAGTTCCGTGGCCGACGGTGGCGAGTACGCCTCGAACGCTCTGATGGTCGCTTGGTACCTGGACATGTTCGGCTTACATTCGTACACGACCGCGATCCGGGAGAAGAACACGGCGGACGTCAACACCCTGTCGTACACGGCCGTCAGCGTCGACGAAAACGTGGAGCACCAGTGATCCAATTTGCATATGACCTGCGACGCGTTCACGAAATTGTATATGCAAGTGGCTATCAGCAGTGCGGAGTACGCGTTTTGAAACTTGTTGTACGACAGATCCATGGTGAACACTCCGCACAGTCTCCAAAACGCCCGGATCAGCCACATCGCGTAGGTATACCTATAAAACCTATATTATAATATATTTTAGTAAATTATAATAATATTTTATATTTACTGCAACTATAACATACTTAGAAGCGTCTGCTGCAGCCCCAAGACCTAAATAATAATATATTACCAATATAAAACGATTTGGTTTACCTATTATATAACTAGTGATTACCCCATCGACGTTACGGTCAGTATTGTAAATTTGTAATGGTTGTGCAGTGTAAACAGCGAAACATAATTATAAAGACACACCTAACCCGATGTTTATATAGATATAATATATTATATTATACCTATGTCATACAGGCTATATTATTGTTTTCGTTTTTGACCGTCGTTTGAAACACTCGACTGTAGTTGTATATACACATAACACATCGACACATCGTACATTCTGTTAATACTTCAAGTACGTCGACGATTAAATTGACGAGTATATAATAACAATTTTTTCTCTGCTTTTTAATGTATACTTGAGAAAAACACTTTTCTTACTAGTTATAAGAAGTGATAATAAGAATATAATGTACACAGAACACTGAACAACGTGTACTAATGAGGGAAAATGTACGTAGGTAGGTATGCATAGTTATTCCATACCTATATAGCTAAATATTTATTTTTTCTCTTGTTTATATATTATTAACTGTACGTCATGGTAAATAGTAAGTTGGCATGTTGAGAAATTAATTGTAAAACCACTGCCTAGATTAATTGTGAAAACCAAAATGGCCGAATTAAACGTTTTTGCTTTTGCTTTTGCAGTCGAATTTATCAAAGCACAAAGTAACTTTTAATTGTAACTTGTAACTATTATAAAAAGTTACAGGAAAATATGTTACTAGTTATAAGTTGCAAGTTTATTTTTTTTTATTAGATAAAATAGAATATTTACAATCTGTAATTTTATATATACAATGAGTAAATTTGGTAATGAAAGAATACAACAACATGAATGGCTTATAAGTTGCAAGTTACAAAATTAAGTAGTAACCGAGTTACGTAACTTGTTATACATGCCCAACCCGGGAAAAAAGTGGGAAGTGGGATTTGTTTGTTTTGTTTCAATTTTTCATCTGTTTATTAGCCTAAAAATGTCTTATTCCTCTTATATTAGGTAGTTTCACCTCTAACGCGAGTAAAAACCCAATAATTTTTGATTGTTGAAATTATTTTTTTTAAGTTACCTACTATACCCTGTTCAAAATAAGAAGCGACCTGATTTACGCTTGAAAACCGGTTTTACTAGTGGCCGCCGAATCGCTTCTTAAAATGAACAGACTATAGAAAATTGTATATTCTTACGGTATTTTTAGGAAAGGGCCCAATTAATTTTAGGGTTCAGATTTTTATCAGTTTTAAAAGGAAAAGTTTGACGTACATATTAGTATACACGCCTATATATCTATATTTCAGTATTTACCATTTATTTATACCCAGTGGTCGGGAGTAGTATCCTAATGGTAGCGACACTACGAGTTACAACAGTTGGAGCGTGCTACTATTTATTTGTAGAGAATACAATTGAGTAGCTCAGTGGCGTTGCCATAGGGGGATGGGGGGCAATGGGGAATGCCATTTACCGTATTATTTTGGGCGTTGAACGTTTGGCCACATCGACCAAAAGCACGTTTGGATACAAATAGACCCAGCGTTTGCCGTTTGTACACATATAGAATGAAAGGTACACGTGACTACGAATATACTACAATCTTTATTAAGCCTGCATGGCTGCATCATCAATATAATATATGACTGTACAGATTTCTTTATTCATCCAATCAGTCAATAAGTATCTTAGTTAAATATTTGGCAGTTTGTTTGATTCATTTTTTTATACTTAACAGACGAATCATGAACCAATGTGAATATTACTGACATTAGTACATTACCCAAACGTATTGGTACTCAGACGTGATATTAGTTTGAAACTTTTTTTTGGTGACGTCTGAAAAAGTTTGAACTCAAACGTGTGTAGTGTGTATATCCGATCGTTCTCCCAATTCCCATGTAAAAAATATCGTTTTGTGGCCGAACGTGTCACAATAATAATCAGTATAAAACTGTTGAAAAATTGCCATAGGGGCGTTCTTTATAATTTATTTGACATTGACAATATTTATGTTATCATTTTTTTCAGAGATGAATGTACCTATTGATTTTACAATGACATTGTGTGTGTTTTTTTTTTAGTCGGTCAATTACGCTCATCACCTTTTGGAACACTAAAAATGCTTCAATTCTATATACAAATATATTTAAATGTATAAAAAGCATAATATAAATAACTAAATAAGACTATAAGTGTATAGAACAATAAAATATTTTATTTTCGTTTTCACCATTTTGGGCCTTTTGAATTTTTTTAAATATTTGATATTTTTTCCTTTAATTTAAACATGTCAGAACTTGAAGTAACTTAAATTGATAAATAAAATGTAGTTTACTACATTTAAACAATAGCGACATTGCGTTGAAGCTTAATAATAGCATAAAAAACATTTAAAAAAAGTAGCAGTAGTGAACTGCTTTTTTGGGAAGTATAGGTATGTATAAAAAATACACAGTTATAATTTATATGATATAGTGAATGACACGATTTAGTTCTTAAATCATGAAGGTTAATAGTTATACTTGCCTACTTGGTCTAAAATCAGTTTAATCATGAAGGATGAAATATTGAAATTGTATACCTATAACCATCCATTATTCGGTAGCATGGTAGCCTGTACCATTTTCTATAGAATATGTACTAATAATTAAAAAAAAATTGTAAATCTCCGAAGAATCAAATACTAAAGGTTGATACTAATAAAATAATATCTTTCCAAGTTATAGTAGTAAACATAATATATATATTGTCTAAAAATTAAAATCTATATTATTTATTACATCTTGCTCGTTTGCATAAACCATTAACCAAACGAGTATATTTTTAAGTTTTCACAATTATAATTGAGTATGCAAAATTTTAATATAATCAATTTTTTCCAGAGTGAAATTGCACTAAAATAACTAAATATGTGGCACCAGCAGCTATAGCCTACAAAACACAAACAGATCATATAAATTTAAAAAAATACATTCCTCGTTTATATCATAAATTAAAAGTATACTTACTGAAGTGATGAGACGTGTATTCAAAGTGAATAAATCACAAGCAGTGAACTCAATGCAGCGACTAGATATTTGAGCGTAGAATAGTTGAAGCTATAGAAGGTTAATTGGTTATCATTAATAAAAATTGACAATGAAAAATAATTATATTATGTTTTTACAATATGTACCCTCACCTCTTCCTGTGTACTAGTATCCAAATACCTATTGTTTATATCAGTTATTAATGTTTTTGCATTAACCGCCTAGAATAAAATAATTAATTCATAAGTTATGGGTAGTGGTAGACGGTATAGGTAGTGATTATCTAACATAAAAATAAACTAAAGGTTTCAATTTTGGTTTAGGTACACAGGCACAACTAGGGTGCTTGGTCTCCCCCCAAATATTTCCATAGCCCTCCCGGATAAAAAATAATGAATCCCCAACTTTCTTGTTTGGTACCGCAGAATGGGGTATAACTTTGATGCCCATGCATTTTTATTCACCAGAGTACCATCATGAATTTTTTTTTCATAAAATGGGGTTACTTTGACATCACATTAAGAAATATAGGTATCAAAGTTTCCCACTATATTGTGTAACTTTGATAGCATATTAAAAAGATTGATATCTAAAAAACGTTAAAATATTGATCATAACTAGCTGTAACTAATATTTAATTTTGAAAGTTATTGAATCAAGTGGGGTAAGAGCCTAACGGGGCTCTAATCGGGTTATAAAAAATACAATCTTTCAATTTTAAATTTGATTTCATGAAGATTACGAAGTTTAATAGTAATCGAATGTTGTACAATAATGGTAAGGTACATTTTAGGATATTAAACATAGCAGTTATCACTATCCAAAAAGCTAATCAGTTATTTACTCGTATTTTTTAAAAATAATTCAATGGTCTAGTTAACCCGCCTAAATTGCTCAAAATAATTTCAAATTAGGTAAATAAATGTTATTTTATATTTATAATACTATTTCATTTATGAATTATGCTAATTGTATGATACAAATGAGTATTAGCCGATTATGCACTTCCCCCGAATAAAGTTCGACACGGGGAATGTGTGACATGATTTATGGGGCAAGTACGACATGTCTTATTTTGTTAAATAGTTTAAAAGATTTTATAAACATTGTTTGTGACTAAAATATTTATGAGTTACAAATATTCATCTTTAAATATGTTGACAATTAAACTTTAAATATGTGTTAACATTATATCAATCAAAACTTAAAAAAACTTATATGAGTTATATGTATTAACTATAAATGAAAAAAGGTGCTCTGCTGTACAGTAGGTTACAGGTGGGTCACTGTATAATGGAAAGTATTAATTTTGAATTCAATGATATAATATGAATAAAGAAAAACGATTCTAAGCGGAGACTGTATGTCAATCTAGTTATAAGACATAATATTATATAGGTACTTATCTATGCTATTAAAAAAAAAATTGACCAATAATAGGTACCTATAATAAATTCCAAACTAATCATATCACAATATCCATTAGGTACATATAACGCGTTATACATCAACAACAAACCCTGATACTATCATAGATTCATAGATATATAATAGTGTACTTTAGAAGTTTAAGTACCCACGTGGCCACGTGTATAGAAAATGCAAATATAAACAATCAGTGAAAATTTCATGTATCTACGATCATTGGTTTAAAGTTACACCAAAAATCAAATTCAATTTTGTGAAAAATTGATTTTGCGTAAAAATTCCGGTTTTTCCTTAATTTTTCTTTTGTTTTTCTTGGCGCTTTTGAAAATCACTGTGAATTTTAAATTTTGACGTTTGACCTCTCCAATGGACCAACGATATTCACTTTCCAATCGAACAAGATATTGGAGTTGAAAATCGAAGCATTATTTCGACTACTTATCGTGTACACAGACACAAAAAAAAATGAAAAAAAATAAAAAAAAACACACATCATTGTAAAATCAATACATTCATCGTTCCCCTCAGAACCTAAAATCCTGATGTTCTGTCAAATCTGTTAAAAAATTGAATTCTTTCAACGGAATGTCTTTGAAGATTTTTATTAGTTTATAGCACTTGCTCCGGGCCAAGGAATAGCTTGTATAAAACTGTACTAAAAGTACCAATTTTGCACTTACCCCGGTAGCAGGGAAGGTGCGACACTTTTTTTTTTTTGAATAATTTTTTTTCAACTAAAAATTATCAAAACACTTTTTTGAATACAAATTTGAATTCCTGATACGTCCATTAATGGATGATAAAAAAACTATGTTCCACGTAAGAATACAGTAAGATGCAGGTGTTCCATTAAACTGAGATTTTGCAGAACCACGTCGCTGTTACCCCACCTGATCTTACTACAGAAGTTATCCATAAAATAAAAAGTAAAATTGTCATAAGACAGTAAAAAATTATCAAAGTTACCCAATTTTACGGTACTTACTAATACTATAACATAGCCTACTTACCTACTATGCAGGTTGTAGTACAATAATGACGTTACTTGATACAAATTAATCAAATTAATTTTTCATAACAGTGAGTGAATTATTATGCAGTCAAATATATGATTTTACTCTTTATAGGACTACTAAGTTTAATTTAATTTTTATATTTAGATTTAGATTTTTTTCATAATTTGAGTGATTTGACACACAAATCACAAAAACTAGTAGGTATTGAAGGCCTAATCTTTTTTTTTTCTTTTTCGTAAGTTTTAGACCGAGGTCCACGCAGTTATAATATGTTCCGAACTCAAATGTATCTCATCCTTCATTAATCATTATTCATTATTATCAACCGCGACAGTGTGACCTATCGGCTATCCATCATATTAAAATATTTACAGACCTATTATTTAGGTAAAAACAAGTCTTACTTTACCTGATTTGTCGTTACATTTGAGAGGATAGTAATTACACAGAACCTATACGAGTACTGCAATACACAAGCAAAGAATAACAGCATCGAACGAAATATTTTCTTATCCACGCGGTCATTAGCGAACGAATGGAACGCGCCGGTATATACGTCCAACAACACAAGAACGCTCAAGGAGAGTATTGACAGTCCCAAGTGATTGCCGAACAGATAGTTTATGTCGACTACGGCTTCGCGGGTTAACCAGTGTCTGATTTTCAAGATCTCGACGATGTTGGTCAACGGGTTCGCCTTGTCTCTCGGACAGTAAAAATCTTTGTCGTAAACGACGACACGCGATGTCGACGAAGGTGCGGCATTCGACCACGGGTCATCCGCAGCTTTCCCGAGGAACGGAAATCTGCAGAGGTCGATGTGCTCGGTTTTCAACCTGTTTAGATCATCGTTAATGTCTCGGAACGTGGCGTAGACCACGAAACACCGATTGGCGAAATCGTTTTCGATCAAGTACATACTGAAATTTTGTAAATAAAAGAAGAAGAAATGCGTCACCAACAGGGACCCGTCGGGGTGTTTGTAGTACATGTTGTACAGTTTTACGAAGTTCGTCGGCAGCATGAACGTTAGACACAGCGATACGGTCACGACAGAATACAATTTGTACCGGCTCCAAACGGCGGCGGTCATTGGCGAGTAGATGCTAAAACTCTCCAACGTCGTCCTGTACTTTTGATACTTGTTAAAATACGCGTTGTACAACACGATTCCTCTGGATATAACCGAAGCGATGGCCACTACCCTGGACTGCAATACCGTCAACAATGTCGACAACACGTCAGACCAGTCGTCCACCATGCACTGCTCGACCAGCGGCGCACTGATCAAGTTGAACACACACGTAATGATTATCACGATTGAAAATATAATTTGACATTTATCGGAAAAATGATATTGGAATATATTTTTTTTGTTACACGGAAAACATCGCAACCACAGTGGCATAGTCACGCGGTTGGCATACCTATACCTAAAGCTTTATAATATATAGATTACCCTACATACTGTTATTATGGTTCAATGGTTCCAAGATACAAGATGTCATACAATATACCAATCTACCCACTGCTCGATACGATGACGACTATTGTTATAATTTAAGTTATTTACATATGTATAAGTACGTTTTTAGAAAAAAAGTTTTTGGAAGAAAACTAAATAACGATTCCATGGAATCACTTGTGTTGTACTTATTTTGTTTAGGTAGGTGCGCGTTTATTATAATAAACAGACGCGTTCAACTCCATACGCCTCTATACCAATATTTTGATCGACATCAATACGAAATTCCATATAAATACTAAACCTAACCCGAACGTGTAATGAATAGCGATCGATTTGGGGGTTCTAAAGTTAAAATATGACAGATGTCAGACTGTACTACTACCTACTAATACTATAGTAGGTATCTACTATATGTCTATATGTACTTACAATATGCCAATATGGTCAATATAATATTATTATGTAAAATAACTAAAAATGCATTTTATAATTAATAATGATAAATCTAAACAAAATTAATCATAGACATTGGCAAATGATCGCATTTTCAATTATTAATGATTAATTTCACTGATACCTGTAGTTATTTTAGTCAAATTGTATTTATTCTAATATAATTTTAATCCTTTAATAGACATTAACAAATGTATTCAATATACTTTTAATTATAAATGTAATATTATCATAGTTGTTTTAGCTCACACCTCCCACACCGTTTGATCGTAATTAATTTAGTTTCATTTAATTTTCGATTTGCAGAATGAGCGGAGCGATGACTATATATTGATATTAAAATTATGCGTAAGTCCCTACAGACTACACATGTTTTAAAACAGAAAAAATAATTCGATTTTCAACTTACCCTGAAAGTGGTTTTTGATAGCAAATTGGATTTCGTTGATGATTGGTATTTTTGGGACATCCAAATTAAAATTTCCCGGTAAGTACCTACTACTCAAAATAATCGGGAAAACGAAAGGAAGGAGGAAAACGTAAATCCGTACAAAAAAGCAAAACTAACAAAAAAGGATTATTTGTTATTTTGTTGTAATTCAAAAATAAATAACAGTATCTGACTTGAAATGTTCAATAAATATTCATAGAAGTTATAGTATTATACGACTAACACTTTTTGATATTTATTGGTATTTTAAATGTTTGACATTATTTAGTATTTTTTTAAATTTTCGTTTGTGAGTTTAAAATTTAATAAAATATTCCTCGTAAGTAGTTTTTTTCAGAAAATGAAAATATCGAATGAAGATAGTCACAATTTTCAATTTTGTTATAAGTCTAGTAGGTATTTTATAGATGGTTTCTATTTGTAAGAAATTCATCAAAATCATTAGAATCTTTTGTATTTCAGAATTCATATCTATAAGGACTAAAATGTAATATCTACAATGTTCTTCATATATCTATGTTTCTTAAATAAATTATAAAAATTAGTTGAGTGTAATGACTAATGGCACTATAAATCGTTGGATTTAAACTTAATACATCAATTTCCATTACACTGTGTTATTCAGTGATTCAATGACATCGTGGTATATCTAGTGTATATAGTAGATATACCTCGAATGTATCTCGTCATTGAATCAGTTGTGTACAGCTGCTGTAAACAGAGCGGTCACCGACTTTCCCACTATTTAAAAAAATATATAAATGTTTTTTTTTTGTATTCTAAAAGTTTAAAAATGTAAATATGATTTCCTTTTATTTTTCCTCCGTTTACAAACCACAGACAAGGTTACAGGATAAAGGAGTTAATCGGAGGGGCTTAACACCACAAGTCCACAACGCCCCTAAATAAACTTCAAAAGAACTTCCAAATACACCCTTACTTAACATCGTCAGTAGGTATTTAAAAATTGGTACCTATGTTAATAGATATTTCTAGGCCGCAGATTTTTTACCATAATGATCAAATTATAGGGGCGGAAAAATTTAATCTCGCCTATATATTAAAAACAAATCACTAGCACCGGCCCTATTACGCGGTTATACATAGGTGGATATCAAAAGGGCTTACGGGGATTAGCCCCTCCAAAAGTCCGTCAAGCCGACAAGCCTCTCTCCTTAATTAGCTGTGTGGGATCGAAGCCCCCCCCCCACTCATATTTATGTTAATAATGTTAGCCCCCCTGAAATGTTAGAGGATTTCCGCCTATGCGGTTATATAATATGTCGTACACCCGATTATATAGTACCTACTACCTACTACTGTTTACATGTTACTGACTAGGTTAGGTTACTGGAACTTACTTGTTTGCTCGTAGCATTAGCCACATAAATTATGGTCAAGAATCTCATTCCATAAAATACATTCCATAAGATGGCTCGCATTAGTTCATCTTGTTCTCTTTGACCATTAGTGCCAATGACGTATCCAAACATAGAAAAATACAGATTGAACAATATTTTTAAAAAACATGCTGAAATGCATCCCAAAAGATGCAATTGATACGTAGAATTTAATTGGCACACCATGTTGCAAAATTGTCCATAACAATATCTAAGAAAAAGAAATATTTTATTTGTCAGTAATTTTTATGAAAATTAAGAAACAAAAATATATAGGTAAATTATACTTTATTATAGATATGAATTAAATTTATTGTTTGGTAGAAATTTAATATACCTAGTGATTTTTAAGCTGTAACTTTAAAATCCGTCACACAAAATGTTAAATTATATAGTTAATACCATGGACGTAAATAGGGGGGGGCTTAGGAGGGCTTAGCCCTCCCTGAGGCATCTTAAGCCCTTCCTAAAATATTTTAATATTTAGGTTATCCTTTTTATAATGAATTATATAATTTATAATATTAATTATATTAATTATATAAATTACCAATGATAATATCTATAAATATAATAAAAGTAATAATATTTAGGTACGTTTTCGTATGATCAGTTGATGGTTATTTTAAAGGCCAGCCGCTCAAACGCATCAATATACATATATATTATTTCACGTGGACGTGTGCCGTATGCGTGGTTGGCATGTACATACCGATACCGACTACCGGGACACCGGGTACATTTTCATCATAGAACAATATAGAAGTGTTGACAACCAGCGCCGGCGGGAGGTTTTGCGGGGCCCGGGGCAGATTATTTTGATAGACCCTGTCCTAATGTAATGTAAAAAAAAAAATTTTCGCAAGTCCTATTACTTATAGGTACTTCAGTACTTGTATGAAATTTTTTTCAGTTTTACATAACTTACCTATACATATTTTTTTTCATGTACTCAATTAAACATTGTATAAAACGTTCACTTGTAAATATGTATTTATTTCTTAAAACAGTTAAAACATAAAGCTACAAATATTATTTTGCTTATACACCTAATTTATTGGATACATTTTTCATATAAAAATAAAATATGTACAAGTTAAATGTTTATGTGAACTGCACTAAAGTACACTAAATACAAGTTTTACACAAAAATTAAAAAAAAACTCAAGATTTTAAAATTTCCAAATTGTTTTTTTTCTAGCTTTGGCTGCAGCAAAAATTGCAATCAGCTCACTAAAATCTAATGAGTCGGTAATTTGTTGTTCAATCGATAGAGTAGCTAAGCTTGTAAGTTTACACTGTGATAAAGTACTCCTTAAATAGTTTTTAATTATTTTCAATTTGGAAAAACTCCTTTCCGCACCAGCTGATATTACAGGAATTAAGAGTATTATTCGGAGTGTTATCGAAATATTTGGAAAAGAACCACAACATTTTTTTAGTACTAAAAGAGCTTGAAAAGCTGTCGTTTCTTCAGAAATTATAGTACAAAAAATAAGTAATTCTTCATACAGTTCATAACCATCTATATCTTTTAATTCACCATCAGTTAGACCGTTTTGTAGATCATAGCAACATTTTCTTAACTCTTCTTTTTCCATGAATTTTAATTTGCTAATCCGATATAAAAAACCAAAGTTATTATTAAACGATTCAAGCTGTGAAAATCTCATATTCATAGAAACGATAGCTTGATCAACAATAGTTAAAAAATAATCTTGATAAAAAATAGTTTCCTCATTTTTAGATGGTTCATCTTGAGTTTCATACGAAAACGTTTTTTTTTTATTTCGTATACGGATTTTTTTTAAATCAGCAGAAACTCCTATAGCCTCTGCCAAATCTTTAGCAGTTGTTTTTGCAGATTTAAATCCAGTATTTCTATAGTCATTTAAAAATGAGAGTAGCCCATTTAACATACTAGCTGAAATATCTAAATCCATGTTCGGGCTCTGAAGACTTTTGCTTATTGTATTAACTTCTACTAACACGTCGGTTTTTTTTTAATACCTAATTTATTTTTACTCTCACTCGTTTATTATATGAAAAACCCACAAGCTGCAACTACAGACGGCCAGACGAGACTTGTATTTTTAAATTGAAAAACAAAATTGTGGTCTTACAAAATTATCAAATACCATACATGCAGGCGCGGGGCCCCAAAATGGCGGGGCCCTGGGCAGATGCCCCTTCTGCCCTGCCCTTCCGCCGGCGCTGTTGACAACAGTAAAAAACATGATGAACAACTTAAGTCTATTATTTCATATGATTCATTAGCTGTACCTATAAGCTCGGCAACATGTGAGAGATATTTTTCCTCTATGAGAAGAATAAATACTTATCAAAGGTCCAACATTGAACAAGTTATAGATATACCGATTTAAGTATTATAAATTTATAAATACCTATAGAAAGAGAATTATCTAACCAAATTGATAATGAACAAATTTTAAACAAGTTTTCCGAGAAGGAAAGAAGGATGCAATTACAATGTAATAATTATGTATAATATTATAATTTGTAATATATATATATATTATATATTAGGTATGACTGTATACAACTTTGTGATTTTTTACAATAATTCAAAAATTTATTTTACATTTAATTTGTGATAGTCTTGAATTGTATCAGCATCGTAGATATAATTGTGTGTAAGTAAGTAGTGGGCGGAACACAAATCTCCCAATATTTTTGTTCTTGAAACTTTTTGGGCTCAAGCCCTATACATTTGAAGACCCTATTTACGTCCATGGTTAATACCTAACTAACTAAATAACGCATGCAGAAACAAAGTTCCATCTTCCACGCGAAAATCCAGTTGGTAATTTTTGGAAGCTTTAAAATATTTATTTATTTTAATTATTTTTTATTCTTCTCTGCTTGGCTAAGGTGTCTTTGTGTCCCACCATAATACTATCGGTACCTTTATATATTTTTATTTTTGTTTATATAGTATTTAAGTAATCGTACACATATATATTACTAGCTGATCCTGTGCACTTCGTTGCCCGTTAAAATATGTATACCAACTCTATATGGGTAACTCAAACTTTGTTAAATTCGTTATTTAATAATCGGTGTATGGTGTTCAAAATGTATCTTAACTTTTCTGTTGCCTGAAATAAAAATTCTGATTCGCAGTAGTATATTATCAGGTAGGAAACCTACGAATAGATCGCGGACCCAGTGCTATTTGAACGTAAGTGTATGATTTAACTCTAAAGTATTAAAGTTATACCAAGTTTATTTTGACATAATACGGTGAATTAATATAATCAATTAATACATAATCCTAACCTAACCTAACCGTACTAAAATCCGATGAATAGAAAAAACCAAATTTAACTCTTTTCAAATTAGCCTATTTTCTTCCCAGAGATCTGCACACAAACATTAATTTACATATAATATAGCTGATCCTGAGCACTTCGTGGGCCTTAAAAAATGACAAAAAAATTGTGATAGTTCAACTTCTTTTTGGTGTAACTCACTGCGCAATAAGTGCAACTCGCAGCCACCCTGGTAGGCAATGTGCCAAAATTCGATTTGATGCATAGTTGCATCTGATCTGCCCGATAAACTAATAGCAACCAATAATAAATAAATACTATTAATTATTAATTTATTTTATTTTATTAATTTAATTGAATAATGATAAAAGTATTCGATACAATAACAATTATTTAACTGTGGTTGTCGTCGAGTCGACACTATATATAGTCATATTTCTCTATTCTGTGTAGTCATCTTCCGCCTTCCGGGGGGAAAAAATAATATGAATCTATTAAAAGAAGACAATAGTCGAAAAAACGGTCTGGCATTTACACAATAGATAGGTACTATATGGTACCTACTAAGTACTGGAACATAGGTATTATTTATACAAGATTTTTTCCTTATCTTAGTTACCTATTTTAAAATGTAATATTCTCCACTAAAAAATATTCAAATAATGGCCATTTAATTAAAATATTTAGCTGACAACACTATTTCATGAGCCATTTACGTACGTGACCTTAATCCGGGATTTAATGAATTTATTATTAACATACACAGTTGTGAACGCACAATAATATGTCTGTATCGCTATATATCTATAATACGTAGGTTATAACTTGTAAGCACCACACTATACATCTATACTACATATTATTGTAAACTCATAAAAAAAAAATAAACGTATAATCTATGCCAAGAATAATGTATTTAAATAGGTATATAGATAGGTATTAGCCTTTTCAATATATTAGTACCTACTTTAATACCTATTCGGTGGAATGTGAGTATTTGTGTTTACCTTTTACAATTGATACATAGTTTGTACCAATGTAGTTAAATACCAGATGATAACTATAATGTGTACAGACGTATAGGTACTGTTGTACCTTTAGTGGTTTTCAACCATTGTATGTAGATGACATATTTACCCAATTATTCTTGCAATATTTTTGAAAATAATATGTTCTATGCGAAAAATGGGTGGCTATGCCCCCTTAACTACCATAACTAAAAGTCTTCAATTAATTATTAATTTTTTGATGGCCCATAAGTTGAGAAACGCTGGTATGGTGGAATAGGAATTGAATATAATTTAATCAGTTTAGTAGGTATTCAATAATTATTTCAAATAAATTTAATGTAATCTAACCAACCTATTGGCTATTGGCATCGAGTATAAATCGTATAAGTATATTGTATATTATATTATAATCAATGCTATTAGGTAGGTATGTTTAATGTCAGAATGTACGTACGACTTACCTATACATTTCGATGGAATCGCATATGTTGTGGCCATATGAAAGTTCACTCAAAAACGATTGGCAAGATTTTCTTTCAACCAGAGCACTGAAAAAATTGTTTTATATTTAACCGTTCTTAATTATGACACGATGCATGATCTACCTATAAAGTTATATGTCGATACCTAGTGAATAGGTAGGTACTTTACTACTTAGTGCCTACTATTATAATATAGGTAATAACTAATAAATTATCAGGTATAGTTGAATAACCCGTTTTCCAGAAATCGTGATACAAAATACGACTATAAAGTTAGGTAGGTATCTTCTTATATAAATATTTAATGTTAATCAAGAGCCAAAAGGTGATCAAGTACCAATAGTTTATAGTTTTATATAGCACCTACACGGTAAACTTTAAATAGATGTTTCTTTTTTACAAGTAACAACACACAAATTCATAAAAAAATAATCTCTAGTCGATGATTTTTAGTCAAAATATCAAAATTAAAAAAATCTAAAATGTATCATTAAAATAGGTACACTAACCCACGTTTGAAATTCCATATGGATGCAAATGTCTCAAGCTGGTTGTTAATGACTCTAAAACGGTAGTGCAACATGCATGCACAACGGATAAACTGCATGTCTGTGCTAAAACAGGCCATATTATTGAATGCAAGTATGACACACCATATAATACCAGCCTTGCTGTTTGCGGCTGACACGGTATATATATAAAAAATATTCACTGGAACGCCAATGAGGGCAAAATATCATAACAGATACTTGTCGATGGTTTGTAGGAACGTCTTGCTTGCAGTGGAAACATGCAACTTGATGGTGACATCCATCAGTCTATCAGTGTTGTGCAAAACAGTAATAAATTCACTAAACCTGCGGTGGAGAAATGTGAGTGCGACTAATCTGCTACAAATACTAGACAAGGATATCATAATCGGATTAAGAATTTTCATGACAGTAGCCATTTCGCTGATTTCATCTTCGTCAACTTCTGATTCACTCGCATTGATGGGTTGTCGCACATCTGATGCCACTGAAAACATTGAGTGTTCATATGCATACGGCATGATTGTATGCAACACAAAAAACGGGGCCAATATCCCATGTGCAATGGATACAATAAGTAAAACAACTGAATACACATAATCAAATGTAGATATTAAACAAATAGGACCACCTATCTGGTCACCTGGTACCATTTTTAGCGGCATGACACCAAATATTCGAGATATTATATTAATTCGACGGAAGGATTGATAAACACTTGAAGATGACATTCTTAATAGTGAGTTCTAAATTTCTTTTTGGCACAACTCTTAAGCCTTGTGTTACTATACTACACTAGTAAACATGCAACAAGAGAATTCCAACTAAAATGATGTACTTTTATGAAGATTTAACTAATTTAAACTATTATTCTGTTAACAAAGAAAAGAAAATGTACAAAATATTTTAAATTGGCAAGGTTGACACATAGTACTTGTCATAATAAACAGGTCAGTAGTAATGACCAAATCAAAAAAAATGACATCAGCAAAAATATTAAGGATGATAAGGAAATAAGTTTTTTGTTAAAATTAATTTAAGATAGTATAAATAAATAATATGTATACTTGATATGAATAAATCATGTTTGACAGAAAATACACAATAAAATCAATATTTAATCCTTAAAATGTAGTGACATACAAAAAAATTTACTTTATTTTATTTTCATACAAAACAACATACAAAATGTAATAAGACCTTAAAATAACTAAAATATTAAATAATGAAAAAAATGACAGACAATCTATAAAATTATCAAATGTGTTATGTTAACGCTTACAAATCAATTTGAAAAAATAAAAAAAAAATTTCAAGCTCGTGATAATTTAAATTTCCTTCAAATAACTTAGGTAACCTAAACTGGACTATTTTGTGTATAAGCATTTACTGAAATTAGTAATAACAAGTATAATAATGTATTTAACATCAATAAATTAAAAATTATTACTATAATGGTATCACCATGTATGCATTTTCATTCATATATTTAACATTTATTGGCAGCAATGTAAGACGGAAGAATAATTCAAAAAACACGTCCTAAGTATGTAAAACCAGGATTTAGGTTAGACCCTTGCGAAATTTCCATAAATCCCATTTTTGTGTAAAATTCCAATGTTTGTTGATCTTTAGTTCTCAAAGGTACATGGACACCGAATGACCCTATAATATTAAAATATTATAAAGTATTACAATAAAATACACCAAATGTGTTAATTTTAAAAATAATAAAGCAATTATAAATTTTTATAAAAATACCATTAGCTCTTAACGCTGCTAGAAGACAAATAATTAATCGTTTGGATACTGATGCATCATTGTTCACAGGTAATGTTGCATAGGTCATAACTGATTGATGTTGAGACAGAGCATTGGAATCTGGCAATTCTTGATTAATATTGAACGAATGAAACCAATTTATGATTTCCTATAAAATACATAAACATATTAAATTTTTGATTTTTAAGTTACAGACCTATGTTCACAAGTTATACAATTTAGCTATTACTAAAAGAAAAAATAGTAAATAAATATTGTAATAGGGTGACGTGGACCAGGCAATCGGCGTTTGAATTCAATATATTACCAGCACACCCTTTTTTTTTTTTTTATTGTCTCTACAACAACCACACAATAGATGAAATCAGAATGGACACTCTCCAATCCTATTATGTGGGTAAAATTAAATGAACAGATTTAAAAAATTACATGATTGATTGATCGAAGTTCTGCTTTTACCAAACTTTAAGCTAAGAACATTACCGGTGTCCCTACATTGGCTATTTTATGATATTTTAAATTTAAATTTTAAGTTATGAGCATGTAAATTATTACAATTTAAAAATGCTTATAAATTGTATAAATATTAAAATATTGTAAAAAATCCAACGTAGGGACACCAGTAATGTTCTTAACTTAAAGTCTGATAATATCAGAAGTGTGATCAATCATCATGTAATTTTTTTAAATTTTGTTAATTTAATTTTAGACACAGATATTGTTCTTAGCTTAAAGTTTGATAAAAGGTGAATTCGCTCTAATATTAAAAGTAATAACAAAGGGTTGGTTCTGTTAAACATAAATTTGCTATGTTGCCCATGGGCCTGAAAGAGAAAATGAATGATGAGCTGACATACTCTTAAGATATACAATGATTTCGTAATAATGTATTTTGGACTTAAAAAATTGGATGTAAAATATATTGGACTCGAGTGTATTTTGACCTTAACTTTATAGGACAAAATAGATTGTGATAAAACAGCATAGGACTAAATATTTTCTGGAAATTATGAATTAAACAAAAATAATTTCTGCTAATAGAAAATGTATACAGGTATTTTTTTAATTGTAAAGCCTTTTGCAATAGACTTTCTACTTAGAACATTACTTATGTTTAACAAATACAAAATAGGGCATTAAAAATGTATTATAATAATATAAAAAAAAAAAAATATATATTATAAAAATATAGAAGTTACAATAAATGAATAAAATACTTGAGCACCTACATTATTCAAGGATTCAGATCAATCACCTTAGGGATAAGACTTAATGTTGTATAGTAAACAAATATTTCTAATGGTAACTCACTTGCGAAGCTGACTGTATTTCGTCAGTGGAATTATCCAATGGATATTTTGAACACATTTCAGAAAACCACGATACTTGTAAATTTTGATAAAATTCTTTTGCATTTAAAGCAGCTAACGCATAACCTATGACCGTGCCATTGTCTTCTACGACAAAACAAAGTTCTGGACTAAGTGTTAAATATGAACCAACAAGTCTAAAAAACATGTAATTATTTTAATATAATTTTTTTTTTTTTTTTAACTAAATGAAACATTACCTATCAGGTATTAAGTCAGGTAAATCAGATTTGTTTATACTATGGTCGTCAATGCTTGTATAACATGTACACCGGCAAATATTGTATACAGCAGACTCGTCTTCAAAAGTATATGGTCGTACATTGTACATTTTATTTGTAGGTGTATCAGGAGGCTTATATATAAATAAATCAGAACCAGCATCAACTGGCATTAACCGCTGAAAATATAAAAGTATACTTATTTAAAGAAATGAAAACAAATTAAAAAATGTTATTAATTAAACACAAACTGATGCATAATTATGAGTTAGTATGTCTTAAGCAAAGCATATTATTATACTATAAATACAAATACATAATAAATACAACTTATATTATAATATTTAGAAAATTATGAAGTTACTCTTTTGATTACATTATCTTTAAATATTAATTTTATGGAAAATCAAAAGTTTAATTTTGTATGTTTAATATTTGTATTAATTTTATAGTAAATTTAAAGCAACTTAAAATAATATATTATTAAAACTGTTTTATGTCCAATTTAATCAATGTATTTAAATGTATACAAATATTTCAATATTTCAATAAAAATGTGTTTAACATTATTTACTTAAGTCATACACAAAAACATTAAACAAACAATGTTCAACTTACTTGTAAATCAGCAACTAAACCACCTCTAAAAACCCAGGGTTCTTGGTCACCACTCATAAAGCTTTCTTTCCATCCTTTTGAAAACCCTAGAATTTCAGTATTTATAAATGTTTTTAATTATTATTACTAATGAAACAGAATTATATTGAAACATGAAAAACAATATGTAGAAATTACATTCAATTTAATTAGATTTATTCATCAAAATGTATGATTATTACGATTTAATCATCCCGTTTTAATAAATTGCTAAAAATAGACAAATACAATATTATATAGAAAGCCCAATCTGGTTCAATACAAGCCAACAACTATTGGACATTTAAAATCATCTAAAATTTTAACAAGCAACAATAAAAAAATTATATCCCATGGAGAATAAAATAAAGGCAAACAAAAAAACATAAGCAATCATATAGGTAGTTAAAAGTTTTTAGGCAATCTTGGTTAAGAATATTAACAATATTATACAGGATTAACTATTACAACTTACAGTGAAAACACTAGTTGTTGGTTTTATTTGACCAATATTGAGTTCTATTAAAGATAAAACAAATTACTAATAAAGAAGAAATATAAACTACTTTGAGCTAATTTATATTAAAATGTACTTACATGTATAAGACCCAAGAGTATAATTTGTGATTGATTGTGGGAAATGGCCTTCAGCTAGAATTGAGTAAATATAAATATATCAAAATATTATAAGCTACTAGACATTTATTTACTTACAAAGCCATTTTACATAGAAGTTTAGTAATGATATAACACATCTAACATCCCAAACATAAGGATATAGGTCATGAACAAGTTCTCTGTTGGCACTAAATGTCAGTCTTTGGAATAGCTCATTAACTTGTTCAGTTAGTTCGTCCATTCTCTTTGCTCTTTCATACCATTCTTCGATCTAAAAAGAACATAATACATAAGTCATTAAATTTATAATTATTTATTTGTGAATAAAATAAACTTCAGAATGACTTGATTTATTATGAATAATCAATGAATTCTAATTTAATATGTAAAAGTGTAATTTAATGGTATTTTACAACTATGATATTTGGTTCTTTAGAGCAGTGGTTCCGAAACATCTTCAACTGGCGAAATAAGGTTTTCCAATGTCTTTAGTAAAATAAGGAAGCCACCAGTATATATTTTTTTTTAGTTTTACAATTTAATTTTTAGACAGGATAATACTCTGCAACACACTTTGGGCCTGCTTAATACATTTTATTTTATTGTCATAATAAGGTGGATAAATATTTGATTTAATTCAAATTACTCAATTCAAATTCAATAAAATACAGTGAAAACTCTTTATAACGAAACTCTTTACAACGAAAAACTCTATATAACGTAAACGTTACACAATAATGGTTGGTTTGCTATACAACCCATTAGTCAATTCTTTCTCTATAACGTAGTAGTCACTCTCAATAACGAAACAATATTTTATGTTTCATAATACAATTTACGTGTTATAGTATTATTATCTATTACATATATAAACTATTAAAATAATCGGCAATAATGCCGAAATTTCCAAGAACGATTACATTCTTTCATTACCTACTTTTAATATCGTTATTGTCTAAATTGAATGTTCATTTTACTATTGACGTAATGTCTAACATTATACGCATGACCACAGTAGTATAATAATAATGATACGTAATTTAATATAATACGTAAATATGTATAAAATAATGTAAAAATAATAATGTGTTTGATATATAATATTACATAGGTAAATACCTATAGGTACCTTTAAACATAAATAATTAAAATTTTGTTTTTTTTAAAACCTCTCTATTACGAAAACTCTCTATAACGAAAGAAATCTCTTGGTCCCTTCAGATTCGTTATAAAGAGTTTTCACTGTATGTCCAATACTCCAGTTATTAGTTAAATTAAATTTTGCAAACAGTTTATTTACTAGCAAAATTACTCAAATGTTCTTTTATAGCATGTTTGCAAGATTAAACTTAACTGTAGAAAAATTTAAATGTCTACTAAGAAAAAGTTGAAATAAGCAATACTTATAACATTTAAATCTGAGTACTTGTTTTATATTATATTTATTAAAACTATTAATTTTTATAGAAAAACTAATCAATTTTTATTATATTCAATAAATAATGTACTTACTTCAGGTTTAGGGTCAGTTGAATCTTTTTTCTTTGATTTTCGGAGATTTTCATTGGAAACTAAATAAGCATTGCTTTTAAGCCAATTAAATTCTGTTAAATATTGAACACTTTGAGGACCGTGTTCAAATGGTAAATAAAATAAATCGCACATTAGCAATAAATCTTCTTCCGTTAGATCTCTAATATCAACAAAATAATAACACAAAATAGTAAAATAAATCAAAAAATTCATAATTTAACTCACAATCATACCTTTCATATGAATGTTTTCGATCTTGTATCACATCCACAACCATATCCACACTTGGACTAGGTGTTTCCACTTGCATTGAAACACTCTATAACAGTTCAAAATGTGTTTATAAAAAAACAGTATGCATTTTAAAAAAAAAATATTCATACTGATCCATTATCAGTGTTCATGGCTGTATCTGAACTCTGCGGTGATGGTGCTGGTGACATGTTACAGTCCATAGGCTCGCTGATGACTTTGCTTTCGGATACCAAAGAATTCATTATCACTAAGGGTGGATTCATGGTAACAGCTACTGCCGTTTGTAAGACATTAGTAGGGCTACCATTAACAGTAGCTGATGAAATTGACTCAACATTATTAGTCGTAGACAAAGATAATGGTGCAGTAGATGTAGAAGTTGTAATGGTGGTGGTTGAAGTTGCCATACACGTGTTAAATGAAGCAAGGGGAATCGCCACAGGAGACATGATTGAAATGGTAGGTTGTGGTTTGATAATAGGACCATGAGCTTGTTTCTGTCTGCGAAATTCTGGAATCCATTCTTTTATTGCTATACGTAATGCTCTTCTTGAATGATAAATATTCTCTGGAAGATCAATGATACCTTCTTCATCACTCTCAGTCTCTAATTTCATACTTTCATCTAAAAAAATTTAAATGTTATGTAGTACAAATGTAAAATATGTCTGTGCATATATGTAAGTGTGTAATTTTTGTGAGATAGGCATCCAGTCATTATCTAATTAAACTTTATATTTTATTTAAATTTAATTTTTCTTTTTATATACATACTATGCTACATTTTATTTTATATATTTTCAAATATTTATTGAGTTGCATAAAATATATCTAAATATTTAATGAATCAATAGTAAACTAATGGTTTAGTGGGCCATAATAGGTCAATTAAATTCATAATTTTGTTTATGCAATTCAATATAAGCTTAAAAATTTAAAAAAAAAACTTTTAGATAGTATACACATCATACTATAAGCTATAAAATTTGGAATTAATACAAAATTTAATAGAATTCTAAGTTAGTTGCCAAAATATAAGATAGTGTATTAAAGTTTAAGCTCTTATCCCTTCCCTTTTCTACTTCTTTAAAGAGTATAAATATAACTAAATACCAACAAACTAGAAGATATGCACTAACCAATTATTTTCAATCGAAAACGCATTTTGTGTTAAATACTTATTGATTACTGTATATGAATAGTTAAACACAATCATTATGTTATGACTGAAGATATTATAAACAACTCATAACAATTACTATACCAAAGATAATTATTACAATAAATATTAGAATTATGAAATACTCAATTCTTTGGTTACGTTTTATACTAAATAATAAATGCAAATTTTATTTATTTTTAACTTTTATAAATCAAACACAATCTTATAAACAATTTATTGTGTATACAAATGATTGTGAAAGGAAAACATATTTTATGTTAAATACTTATTGAATACTGTATATGAATAGTTAAACACAATCATTATGTTAAGACTGATGATATTATAAACTACTCATAAAAATTACTATACCAAAGATAATTATTACAATAAATATTAGAATTATGAAATACTCAATTCTTTGGTTACATTTTATACTAAATAATAAATTCAAATTTACCTAATTTGTTTATAAATCAAACACAAAATTATAAATAATCTAATTTATAATAAGAACTTGTATTAATATTATTTTGTACTTACTGTCATGTGTGATTAATGGAGGATCAGAAGTGCATTTACTCCATTGAGCCAATGTATGAATAGCTACAAAGTTAGCACCATATTCACAGTTTGGATTAGTCAATACTCCTCTTAATTGTGAGATTAAGTCCGGAGAACGTCCCTGATATGGCCCCAAGAAGACACGCTTTTGGTCATAGTCATTAGCATGCAAATTGTCCCATATTACAGGAGGTCGCCTCAATACTTCAGTGATTTCTCTAATAGATTCGGTAGTTAATGAACGTGATATAACTTTTTGTCCTGAAACAAACATAAGCAAATAAGTCAAAGGGTTTACATAACTTTTGTAACTTTGAACTTTTGATTCAATTTACAGAAGCTAACCGGTCCACATTATGTCTATTTGAGGTGCCAACTTAGAGCCCAAAGTATTTAAATAATCAGAATTTTGAACATTTGGTACAGCACGTGCTGAGCAATATTGAGTTGGACACACTAAAAATTTAGGTTGACCTAGATGTTGAAATATTTCATTGGTAATTGACACCTAAAAATTAAAAATTTTTAATTCACAACTAAAGAAATACTTAAAAAATATTGTTCGATTACCTGAGCATGTGCAAACGATTGAAACACTTCCTTATCAGCTGGTGACATATCCGGTTCTATGTCGTCAAACAATAGAGCAAAAGCTTTACAACCACATTGAGCGACTTGATCCAATTTTCGTTTGAGAGTAGCTATTTCTTTTTGGCTACTATAAGTCATGTCAAGTCCTGGAGACAAGGCATAATAGAGAGTAACACCACAATCTCTAGCGGCACTAATTAAGCCACCTAACTGTTCGGCTTCTTCAACTGTATACAAATCTCTCCAATATGCCCTGTGTTTGTAATCATCTTTGGGCGCATACACATAACACCCTACTCCCCATTTTTTTAACCTAAAAGATAATTATGATATAGAAAATTACATAAATAATGTTTTAATTAATATAAATTTTTAAATTTAAGCTTTGAATGTATTTAATTATTTTAAACGAATAAGCATATAAACACAGCAATATAAAATAAGCGTATTAAATAAAATGAATACAACCCAAAATTTGTTTATTTTTGTATCTGCACCAATTATTTTTCTGCTACTGTTAATTTAGGTGGTGATTAAATGTATAAAAAAAATATATAAAAAAAGAAAACAAAATTATAAACTAAGCACAGCATGAGTCTACTATCAAAATGATGTGAAATCATAACATAGCTGTCTGTTGACTGTTCGTCTGCGACACTCTTGTACATTTTTTTTCACTATGAAACACTTTTTAATTGCAATTGTCACAAAATTACGGCAAAAAAAAAATGCACAGATAATAGCGTTTCGTAAATGCGAGGCATTATATATTTTATTTTAATTTATTTTTAATCCACCATTAGCGACCAGAAAACAGCATAGTAACCGGTAAACAACAATCACCATAGCATGTATTATGTATACATAGTATTGAAAACATCGCAGGGTTTCAGGCTGAAATTGGTGCTAGGGATTGGGGGCTGGGGTGAAACAGAGGCAGATGCGAGTGAGAGGTGACAGGTTAGAATTGAATCCATTCACAAGTATTGTAACAGCAGCCTGGGTTTGATAATATACATTATTTTGTAGCACAAACGGGCCAAAGCCATATATATTACTTGGGTGAATTTTTCATTTTTACTCCAGAATAACATGCTCAGCTAATAAGACACAAAATAATATAAACCATTTGAGTTAAGACTGTATGCATAAGTTTTCACCAAGTTTGTTAGCTACAATAAGAATGATTATAATTATTTTGTACTTCAATTTATAGTTACTGAATACATACATCTATTACCAAAACACAATATAAGTTTGTGAATCATTCTTTGCATACAATCTGTCATTATTTGTTTTTTTTTTGTTCTACATTGATTATACTTTTCAATGTAAAAATACAGCACAAACATTGTATTTTTATATATATTCTAATGAAGAGTGAGAGCAGCAGATGGTCAACAATTCATTAAGGGTAGTTTCAATATACTTAGTACCAAATATAATAAACTACCTGTACTAATTCAACATTGTTTTCATGCGTTCAAAAAAGTAGTACTCATTTTTTAGAAACTTGGTATAAACCAAGCTGTTACAATAGACAAAACACACACATGTATATGAAAATGTTTAAATAATTGTTGTTTATGTAAGTATATATTTATCCGTTCCCATACACAATTCATCAATTATAAATTGATAATTTGATACTCCTTATATTTTCAGTCATACTTAAAATACGATTATAAACTTTATTATTCTATATTAATATTGTTAAATAAGATTAAGATTTATACTTGACATAAATGTTTAACAAATATTATATTATTCTTAAAATCGACCATATTAGGTACTTTTGAATACCATAATTTGTTATTTACACTTTTACGCATCAACAGAGCTCATTCCAACAGGCCGGTGACACGTTAACACGTCAAAAACTTATATGTTTATATATGCTCTAATTAAATCGGATTTTTTATTTAATTTACTCTGAAACTTAGATAGGCCATAGACAATGAACTCTAAATTTAAAGGTATGGGTGGTTTTAGTTTTTGTTATTTCTGTCGTTTCTGAAATCACGAGTGGTGTTGAACGTGTTAACTATAAATAAAATGTATTTAATATCTAATTTGAAGTTAAGTCTATGTTAACTAAGTAGTTTCAATATAAAATACAATCTTGCAGTTATCTTATAGAAAAGAGCATTCAATAAAAAAACCTTACTAACTACTTTATACAAAAGTATGTATTAAGTAGTTGCTTTTTTTTAATTTTCAGATTTAATATATTATATAACTACTTAAAGATAACATTATAACACAAATTGATAAAAATGTAGTCAAACATAATATTAAATAAATTATTCAAACAATCTTTTTTCTACAACAATTGACCTAGTTTTAAAACTCAGTATGTACTGTTTATCACTAGACTGCAGTGTGAAGAACACTCCATTCAAGTGTCTAGAGATGTAGCTTTTTATAACAATACCTACTAATAAATTAAGTTATTTCATTCATTTATACTTGGTAAATGATTCATGTCATAACTCAGAATAGTATAAATAATATTAAATGAATATAGATATCCATTTCACCTTTTATTAATTCTTATGTATTCATGCAAAAGAATAAGATAATTATTACATTTAACAAATTTGTATAACTAGCAAGGGTTAAAACATCATAATATATATTTTTAGGAAGAGTAGAAATAATACATCAAGCTATTTTCTTGGTCACCATCATCATTCATATGAATTTGAATTACAACATACTTTTGGAAGAACGTGATTTATTGTATACATGCATTTACTTGGTTAAAAAAATAACATTTGAGAACAAGCCGGTTAAATAGTTGCTAATTGTTAAATTTGAATATGCATGTCCTCAAAGATAAATTATAATATACAAATTGTCAAATATAAAATGTAAGTGACCATAAAAATAAATATGTATATTTCTAGGGCATAATATTAAAGTATTTAGAAATCTATAACAATATTTATTAAAAAATTGAAATTGGTCTAGAGTTGGCATATATTACTTTAATGGGCAGCTTTTTCAAATTTTAAAATGCAATTATTTTGACGGTAAGATAATGCAAAAAGAGCTGAGGAAAAATAGGTAGTTTTAAAGTTATATTCGTTTATAATTTTAGTATTATGCACGGCCGTTTGGCAGGTACTACAACTATAATGCAAGTGCCAATAATTACATGTTACAGCCTTATTTGTATAAAAACCCCAGTAACCTACCCAGGGTAATCTTAAATAATAAATCGAGGGTTGTTTTTGATTTGGTGAACGAAGTGAAGGCGCCGAAGAGTAAAGCAACAATGCCAAACACTAGATATACTTTTTCCAAATTGAAAAACATTTATTTGTATCTTCAATGTGTAAAGTTATATATTTAAATAATAACTTATTAGTAATCATTAGAGCAAAACCAATGGTATGTGCAAATTTGTTTTTGCTCTATAATTTTTAAAACTTTGTTAAGTCTAGGATTCAAAACAGTTTTTTTTTTTAAAGAATGGCCAGAAATGTTTGTTCATGTAACTTCTTAGTATCACAAATTAATATAAAAAAATTGCTATTTTGAATAGTTATTTTAAGTAACTTGTTATTTCATATACATACTTTAATTAAATCATGTACTATGCACAGAGTAATAAAATTAAAACTTAATTTAAGTTTTGAGAATCTAATTATTATTTGATAAAAAAAAGCCCGAGTATTATTTAATGATTTAATAGACTTTAAAAATTTTAATAGCAAACAAAATATAATAAAAATGTCTAAGTCTAATGATAAAGCAAACTGAAAAAAATTTAAATTTAAAATTTACCTAAAAAAGTTAGGCTTACTTACAAGAGATTGTCGATAATTGTTTACAGTGCTATATCTACAAACAAATGATTGCATTTTAACACTGGCTAAATAATGAAATCAGAATAAATGTATTTAACTATTTCAATATTTCAACTTACCACTAAACAAATAAAAACAAGTCATTTGAACTCAAAAGCCTAATATTTTAAAAACAATTTACAAAACATAGCTCAAGTGCTGGGTAGTAGTAGTAGTAGTAGTAGTAGTAAACGACCTCTTATTTTTTATTTTATTTTTTTGCTTTTTGTAAAGATATTGCTACCTAGCAATCCAAACAAGAGGTTGTCCGCTTAAAACAAACGAAGATGACAGGCATTGCAAATGATAATGGTAGTTGTAGGCTGCTTGTAGCAAAACATTGACACTTCAACCCTTGTTATGGAGACAACCAATAAAAGAAGCTATATGTTTGTTCATGTATGAGTTTTGCTAAAAACAGATAGTTGAAGCCAGTGCAAGGGTAGGTACACACGATGATAAAAAAATAAAAATAAGACTAGCTTAGGTATGCCACCTTTATTAAGTACAAGCTACTTTATTCACAATGTTTTTTTTAAGCATTTTACTATAGAAAAATAGCCTTAATTCTACCATAAGTATTTGCAACATACATGTAGGCCTAGATAAATGTTTTGTTTATTTGAAAATAGCCAATAACCAAGATAAATAATGGCTAGTAAAAGCTTTATAGCCTTTTTATTTAACAGTAAATACTATTTAAACTAATATATTTCCACACAAGCTTAACTCCAATCCCAAATTTTCAGTGTTTATATTACAGTTTAGTTAGTATGTTTAAATAAATTGTATTTAATAAATATATATAAATATGTAAAAACACAAGGTTTCCATGAAAAAAGGAAGCTTGGTGGGCATTATATTGGCAGAGCAGTGTTTTATTTATTGCACATGCACAATAAGTATGAAAAATATATTAGAAACATTATTCTTGCTATAGATTACATTAGGATTGGAATTTGGAATGACATTAATTAGTGAAAAAAAAAAAAAAAAAAAAAAGAGGTAGATGATTTAAATCTAAGTATAACATTGATTAAGGCAATACCTATTTTATCACAATTCAAAAATTCTTAAATTACACAGTATTTTAGTTCAAAATCTATAACAGATTATAAAAGACATAAAAACATACTTTTAGCAATTTTAATTAAAAATAGATTGTTAATATCTATTATTTATAACATTTGTAAAAAAAATGATTAGAACATTAATGTTCTACATATTCAAAAAATAATATTTGATTTACAGTTTACAAAATTGATTTTAACATAATCACTTAATTACACAAACATTTAATTTGCTAAATGCAAATGCATGTAAAAACAATAATGGACTCAAATCACTAAACTAATTATTAACGGATTAAAATGCAGTTATTAATTTTTTTAAATAATGTGGCTTGAAAGCACTTACACAAGGAACTATACGATACAATAGTTTAAATATAATTATGAATTACAATAATATAGTCATGATTAAACAATAATATAGGTAGGTTAAATATTGCAGTAACTGGTTATAAGCGAGTAGATTAAAGTTCAAGCGCAATAGAATAAAAATAAGTATAATAATTTAATAATAAATTTTAAAAACACAAATAGTCTAATGATGGCATAAGTAAGATAACTTAATATTAAAATAACTCAAAATAATAATGATTAATATACTTAAAATAGAATATTTTACCCAATTAACAGGCTTAATGGAAAAAAAATGTTGTTCCATAAAAATTAGAACATTTATCTGGGTACAATAATCTATACCTTAAATAAGCGAATTTCATGATTCTATAAAATCATTTAAAAAAATCATTAATAATGAAAAGTCCAAAATTGTCAAGCGGTTTTCATTTTCTTAAAAGGTTGTTGAACCTCTTCGTCACCCTTAGTATTAATATTACCATTAATAGCAGCTGGATTTAGATTACCATTTAAATTGGTATTATGTATGTGATGTTGTATTTGTGCTGCAATAAATTGTTTCATAGATGATGATGCCATCAAATTTGGATTAGGCGCTAATTGCGGAGCTTGGAAAGTTAATGGTGGAGGAGGTGGTCGCATAGCAATCAATTGGTTGAATACTGCTGCAAAGGCTTGATGTTGTTGCATTTGAGCTTGTTGATTAGGATCTTGTAATTGATTCTGTACTTGGGCCTGTGATTGGACTAAATGTGCTTGAGCTTGGTTTTGAGCTTGAGCCAATTGAGCTTGTTGTTGCTGGTGTTGCTGTTGTAAGGATTGGTGTTGCTGCTGTAACGATTGTTGTTGTTGTAATTGTTGTTGTTGAATTTGCTGTTGTTGTAGTTGTTGTTGGGGAGACATAGCAAGCAATTGATGAAACGCAGCAAGCTGTTGAGACTGCAATTGAGTTTGAGTTGCAGGTGGTAATTCAGGTGTCTGAGATTTTTGAGGGGCTATTGACTGTTGAGTTTGCTGCTGTTGTTGTTGTTGTGCTACTGCTTGTGGTTGTGGTTTAGACATTACAGATAAAGCTGCTGCAGATGATGTAGGGGGATAGTCAGCTTGTTGTGGGACAAATTGGAATAGTTGTTGGTAAGCTGCTGCTGCTGCACTCGGTTGAAACATTGGTAACCCTGCTTTGTCACCCGAAGGCCTTTTAAAAGGCATTAAACCAGGCAATGATAAATTTTCATAATAGAAAGGGGAAATTTTGCTTAAGTCCATATCTAAGCGTTCTGGAGGTTGTAAATTTTGTTGTACAACCGTTTGTTGCATTGCCATTTGCAAGTTATTAGGGTTGGGAGCAAAAAATTGTGACAAAGGATTCATAAGCGGATTGGTGTGGCTAAAATAAGGGTTAAATGCTGGATTTCCAATTTGAGCACTGGGTAGTTGTAAGTAAGCTGGATTTGGCATGGGAGCAGAAACTTGTCCAGGAACCATTGGTTGATTAGCCACTAAACCCATTTGCTGTACTAAGGCATTTTTGAGAGCCAAATGATTTCGTCCATTTATTAAAAGTTGATCTTTTAAATGTTGTGGAGGGTGGAAATATTTACAAGGCGGTTTTGTTCTATTACACCGTCCTTTAATGCTATCATAACAAGCAGTTACTTTGCCATTCTGGACATCCACATTAGCAGCTGGATGAGCAAATTTACATTCTGTATCGCTACGTGAACATTTATTACGCTGAAATTCACGACATACTTCCAGTTGCAGCCACCTTGAATCTTTCCCATTCATTAAACTATTCATGTTAACAACGGCCATTTTTGTCTTATAAATCAAAGTCTTACAATATATTATAAGGTAAACAAATATAATTTCTTAAAAATACAAATTACTGAGACTTAAATAAATAGGTAACTAATTTAATAAATTCACAATAAATCCAAGGAACAATTTAAAAGGACACTAGTTTAGTGATTTGTTTGTCCATAAGGATTTAAATTAAAATGTTGTTTTTCAAAAGCGTTTTGAAGAGATGTTATTCTAAATTATCACTTAATTTTATAAATGTATATATTTCTAATGAAAAAGGGAGTTATGGTAGACCTACTTATACTAGATAAGATAAAGGTAAACACAATTAGCTTGCAAAGCAAATTATAACAAAACAGCTTGGAAAACTACTCACTTTTGAAACAAGTCTTTACGTTGTTCAGTAGTCCATGGTCTTCCATAAAATCCTAAAACAAATATTATCAAATTAAAATGTTATTTATTTTTTAATAGGTAGGTACTTAATTAATAATTAGTCTTTTATATTTAAGTTAAAATTAAAATTATATCATATGCAAAATTAAATCATGACAAATGTGAAAAATTAATAAAAGACAACAATTAGGTTAGGTTAGGTATCCAGGATATTATTAAAAATATCATCTTGCATTAATCAAATACATTCTTATTGTAATCACATAATTTATATACATATTTTAATATTGGATAATAATTGAGGGTAAGCAATGTAAACCTTCAGTTCAAGGTTAAACACTGAATAAAGAATATTGATTAATAATTCACAAAAATAATATTTATTTAGGTACCTAGATTTAAAATTATACGTGGATAGAAGATTCTGCATTATATAATCAAATAATCCAAGACTAATATTTTGGCACTAAAAACGAAACAACTGATTACCATATGTGACTGCAGATACTATGCCAGAATAGTGTGTTTAAAAATACTTAATGAGAAACTACTACAAAATACATTTTCTGTATTTATCAATTTAATTTTTGAAACAGATTTTAGTATTGGGTTCAGAATAGGTACCTATATATTATTATATATATATTTTTTTTAATTAAATTAACTCAGTTATAAGTCTTATAGGAACGCTATACTGTTATAGTAAATAATGTATTTAAATAAACTGAAATCAAATGTAATAGAAAATATCTAGAGCTAATTAGAGTGGGCAATTTATTAGACGAAAAATCCTTGATTTAGCAGTGATAAATATAGGTACCTACTATTGTTAATAATAACAAAACATTATGGATTAAAAATTTTGTTTTTACTTTGAAACCTACCCAAGGTGGTTTTATATAACATATCAAAGGATGTTTTTGATTAACTGTCTGAGGGGGTTATTGAACCCTTTAAGGTGTATATGGGTTGTAAGGTAAGGCAGTGGCGTAATTAGGAATTTGGTTGGGGAGGGGATATACGTTTTTAGCAAACATGAATGGTCATTATCAATACTTTGATCAAAATGTTAAGAGTGAAAAAAAAAGTTTGGGGGGGGGGGGGGTCTATCTCCATAACCTCTTCCTAATTACGCCAATGTGGTGAGGTTAGGTACAGACAACAAGGGGTTGCCCCCTGTTTTGCAACAGCAGTACCCATCTAAACAATGCTTACACAAAAAAAAAATTGTCCGGCAAGTGTTTCCTAAACTGTTAAAATAGCACTAGATTTTAAATGAGAATAAATTTAAATAGAAACCTAACTAATATTTTTATAATTAACAAATTACAAAAATATAATACCTATATGATAATTTCAAATTTAAGTGATAACTTGGCGAGTGTAAGTCATAAGTAATATCACTCTATGATCATTCCAACATCCAAAGGTAGGTAAAATTAAAATGTTATAAGCTTTTTGTCCAGTACATAACACTGCAAGTACAATATAGGTAGGTTGTACATTCCAACACATAATTCAAATATGTGACTTGTGTGAGTTAACTGTTTACTCAGTTGCATAAACTAATAAAACTTATGTGCATCTGTGTTGGATTAAAATTTTTTAGGTTAGACATCTATACGTTATTAAAATGTGCATAAAAATACATTTTGATAAAAAAAATTTAACACATTTAATGTGAAAGTCAACAAGAAAACAGTAAACCATCAGTCAATCAAGATACAATGACTGTCTATGAAATCATTATTCGGTCGATTGAATTTTTTTTACGCGGTCTCGTAAACACGCTTAAAAAATATAACAGAAAACAGAAAACGCTAAACACTGCTCACAATAACAATAACACGAGCATTTTTTCAGTTCAATTATACTATATATTACTAGTAGTACTCCTATAATGTTCGTTCTCCCGAAATCGATATCGTAGGCCATCGAGAAGAAACTACGAACCGGGCGATCAAAACCTCGAGGTGGGGAGGGGGTGTCGCAGTTGCGTCTTCAGAGTTCAGATCGCTAAACTCGTATAATGTTGTTCTGTTATAATCGTGTACTCGGTATCGATGACACGAGTTTGCGGTCTCGGTATCCTATAATATTATTAGGCACACCCACACACCGCACACTACCGCACACTCATCACACACACACACACACACACACTCGTGCACGCAGTCGCAAGTCGAATATACGACGACGTAATACCTATTATTACTATTATAACGACGATCGCTACACCGGGGGGCCCGGTCTCGCACGCACGGACTGACGTGGTGTTAAATAATAATAACAAGACTTAAGTAGTTATGTCTCACGGATGCGACCGCTAAGTGTCAAGTATGGGAAAAAATGTGATGAGAAACGTACCTTCAACAACACCACAAATGAAATTGTCATTCTGCGAAACGCAGCAGTTGTCAGCCATCTTGGCGGTTGTGCACAGTATTTTGTCGAGTAGAGCTGCTCCTCCGGTAGGGCTGCAGCGACCGCGGCGTTTGTCGTCCTCTTCCAAATCCTATAGTCGTCGTCGTCGTCGTCCTCCTTCTCCTCCTCCTTCACGTAGACCGCCTGACAGGAGTAAACTCCTCGATTGTTGTAGCCGCAGTGTCCGAAGCGCACGGCGTCTTGCGTGCGATTATTTTTTATTATTATTGTTATTATAAAATATAAATTATTATTATTGTTTTCCTCCTTGCACTACACGCTCACACTTCCACAGTCCCACTAGCAGCCGCACACGAGGATTACACAACACCGCAGTGTAGTGGTAGTAGTTGTTGTATACGTCGGCGGCGATAGACGGTAGTAGAAGTAGTGGTACACAGTACCTGGTACACCGCAGCAGACGGTAGTGTAGATGTAAAAAAATACCACTCGGACAGTCGGACGTCGTCGGCAACCACGGACGACTGCAATAACAACAACACTGTCGCAGTGAACACTGAGCTGTGACGCGCCCCGTGTCGTTGGTGGAACAATGAAAATTGAAAATAGAAATATGTCCCCACGCATTTCTTCGGTCGATTGGCACCGCTGGGGCCGCCCGACCGCCACTGCCAACTTAACGAATCAGGCGGCAGATCATTATGATAGTAGATATAAGAATAGTAATATGAATTTCCCGCCAATATGCTGTGGTGTATTGAAAAATTAATTATGTAAATGTAAAATAGGTACTATTACTACTAGAATAAGATCGAGACGGCTCTTACAACTTTTCTGTTCTTAGTAGTCTTACTTTTCTCCACGGCTTACATACTACAATAAGTGCACCGAATATCTAGCCCGATAGCCGTGCTTTAAACGATAGTATAGATTAATAATATTATTTTATCCAAAATTGAAAACTATGATTATGGTTTACAAGCCGCGGAGGCGATGGGACATGATAAGAATTAACTTTAACAATCAAAAAATAAACTAATTATTTTGAATACGATAGTCACCGATTTTTATTTTTTATTTAACTCTTAACTCTTAAACAATTTTTCCATTTCCTGGCCTGTAAAATTGTAGTACATATTTTCTTGCGAAGTCTTGAGTAACGTCATGTCCGACGACGTAAACGAGATCGAAGACAAATTTAGAGATATTTATTTACTCAGTAAGTTCGACGAAGACCTAAACGACGATTTGAAAACGGCCAAGTCAAAAAGAAAGTGCTTGTACCAGGCATATTCTTTGGCTAACTCTTTGTAAGTTCTAACTGTTCATTCCTATTTAGTATTTAGGTACATAAGTTAGGTATACTAGATTCTTATGTCGATAAATATTCTGTTCAATGTTCGAACATATGATATACATATTTTGTAATTTTGTATTGGTAAATATATTTTTATTTTTTAAGGAAAGAAACTGATTGGATATGGAACCACATGAGATCTGAATTAAAATCTTACTCAAATCTTATTGACAATAAAAAAGGAGTAAATAATTTTATGTCAGCTATTGATGAATTAACTTTAGGATCTAACAGTATGTACTTTTTATTTGTTAGTTTTAATTTTCTTTTTTTTATCAACAATTTTAAATAATTTACCTAATTAAACATTTAAAATGTGGTACCAGTGGCGCCGAATTTATAACACAAGAGGGACCGTTCACTCTTTTTTTTCGGTGGGTATGGCTCTGTGGTTAACCACCTAGCTCTATAAAATAAGTACGTATGGTCAGCATAAATTTAAAAGGTATGTATCCATGTATTGCAAAGGGTGGTAGGTAATGATAAATCATTTTTGCCCCTCTCGCCTTAATTTAATTTTAGTTCAACGCCACTGTGTAGTACAATATATCATGATAACAGAAGTGAAGTTGTTCCAAACTGATTAATATTTTTTTATCAATTTATATATAGATGTAAAAAACTGGAAAGTGAAGACCAAGTTTGATGTTACAAAACCTGTTAATGACTTTAAAAAATCTATTAAATGTATAGATATTCAAACCTGTGAGATTGAACCAGGCAAAGAATTTTTCTTGACTTTTCCAAAAAAAAACAATGTTTTTCAAAGTGCAAATATTTCTAATAAGCAAATTATTCATACAAATTCTTTTAGAAATGAATCACGTAATAATCCATATTACATTATTTTTTTAGTTAAATTAATTATTTTAATATTAATTGTTCTATTAACAATGAGATTATCTAGTAATTCTTAAATGTAATATTTTTTCAGCTGCTCAGATTGATAATCATAAAACATGTATTAAAACACCACCTACTACATTTCAGCCTGTTAATAACAGAAAAAGAAGGTATTTTTATGAAATTAATATACATTTATATATTGAGCTTATAGTGTTTGTTTTGACATTTTATTGCAACATATTATGTTTATAATTTTAGTAAATATGATGAAGATTCACCTCCACAACCTATCTTAAAAAATAAACGTGAAGAATCTTTTATTAACCGATCTCAATTGAATGGCTTTCATACTGCAAAAACAGAATTGGCAAGTTAATTGATAAGAATTATTATTTAAGTGAATATATATAAAAGTTAATTTTGAATAATTTTTTTAATTCTAGCATATTCAAGTTAAAAAACAAAACAATGTTAATTCTAGTACTTCAGAGACACTTATTAAAAAGTCACTGGGTGTGAATAAATCCCGTAGTGTAATTAGCAAATTTGTCAATCCATCAACTGATAATCAAAAGTAAATTACCAATATTTAATATTTATATTTACTTTTAAACTTTAACAAAACATTGTATCAGTATTGTAGTAATATTTTGTAAAATTAAATATACCAAAGTTATATATTTTCAGTTGAATGCTGGGGGGAGGAAGTGTTATATCCTTCTCTATTGTCCCATAAACCGCTTTATTTGTGTATTTAGTATTAGTACCACATTTTATTTAAATGTATTATTAGTTATATAACACTACCGCCACCACAAGCGAGGTCAAAACTCCATTGAATATTCCCGGGCATGTCACTGTATATTTTAACATAAAATATAACTTTTTCCTTTAGTCACCACAGAAAAGATGAAGTAAGAAATGAATCAACTATTGATGAAAATCCATACTTAAAAAATATTGATCCTAAGATGGTTGAAATGATTAGAAATGAAATAATTGAATGTAAAAATCTAATCACATGGGATGATATATCTGGACTACAATTTGCTAAAAATACTATACAAGTATACCACGTGTCATATTATTTATTTAAATTAATTTTGTTTAATTATACATTTTGGTTTATAAGGAGTCAGTAATTTGGCCTCTTTTGAGACCAGATATATTCAAGGGAATTCGAAGACCACCTAAAGGCATATTACTTTTTGGACCACCTGGCACTGGAAAAACTTTGATTGGTAATATAAATATTATTTACTAAAATATTTTTAAAAAAATTGTGTTGTGTATGATTTAGGCAAATGTATCGCTTCTCAGTCAAACTCAACATTTTTTAGTATAAGTGCGTCAACTATTACATCTAAATGGATTGGAGAAGGGGAAAAGTCTGTAAGAGCTCTATTTGCAGTAGCAAGGTATTTTTTTTTTTTAATTGATGTTAGAAATAAAACAATTAAAATTTATTATTTTTATTATAAATAGATGTCATCAACCGGCAGTCATTTTTATTGATGAAATTGATTCATTGTTATGTCAAAGAAGTGAACAAGAACATGAAAGTTCTAGAAAAATTAAAACTGAATTTCTTGTTCAATTAGTAAGTCAATGTTCATCTATTAATTTTTTTAGTACTTTTTACCCTAACCTAAATTAAATTTTTTTATTAGTGATGGATAAAAAGAAAAATATTTAATCCGGCCATAAATTGAAAAAAGTTAAAAGGCTTACATAGTATGAATAGTTTTAAAATTTCAATGTTCAATATTGATCAAATAAAATTCTTTATCTGTGTCTAAAATAAGTCTGGGTTTTATACTGACGCATCCGCACATGTATGATGACACAACATACAAATACAGACACAACCACGTTCATTATTATATTCACAGGCACAGTCCACATTAATAGATGCCAATAAAACATTTGTATATTTGTATATATTGTTAATACGTGTTGGTGCTGATTTTTCTAATTTTCCGAAATTCTATAAAATTTTAAAATTATAATTTATATTTTAGTTACTATCTTAATTATTATACTTGTCCACTAAACTACAACTCAATACCTATTTGGGAGGGGGGATGATATGGTGTATAATATCACAGGACTGTAGTATAGTTGGATTTTGTTAAAAAAAAAAATTTTATTTAAAAGAAGAAGATTTTTCTGGTCGGATTAAAGGCGAAATTTTGATTTTACTTTAAATAGTGGAAAAAAAAATACATTTGAAAAAGAACAAATATTGTGCATTATTCAAATGCATATTTTAGCTTCTATAATTATAATTTATTATAATGAATTTTGAAAATCGGGCTTTGATCTGACCTGCAATAGGTTTTTCTTTTAAACCAAAAATAAAAATTAACGTGAGAGTTTTTCCTGTAAAACATGTTATTATATTAAAAAACGCACTGGCTTCGACGCCTATAACATAATTTTACTCTATTATATAATCAAATTATGTGTGAGTAAATACATCATTTCATTTTTTCCTCACGCAACATATTAAAATTACTATAGGATGGAGCTGGTACAAATGATGATGACAGAATATTAATAATTGGTGCTACAAATAGACCCCAAGAATTAGATGAAGCTGCCAGAAGAAGACTTGTAAAAAAACTTTACATTAAATTACCTGACCTTCAAGTAATTTATATAAATATTGATAAAAAAAAATAATACTTGAATTATCCTTAATTTCATCATAGGCTAGAAAAGACATAATTAAAAAGTTAGTGGATTCAGAAAACCATGTTCTATCTGATGATGACTTAGAAAAAATTGCCTCTCTCAGCAATGGTTATTCTGGAGCAGATATGAAAAGTCTGTGCCAAGAAGCATCTCTTGGACCTATCCGATCAATGAGTTTTGATATGATTAATAAAATAGAAGCTGATCAAGTAAATTTATCTCAATGAAATTTTAAAACTGTAATACTTATGTATATTAAATATTTTATAGGTACGTCCAATTAATTTACAAGATTTTCTATCTGCATTAAAGATTGTCATGCCCAGTGTATCTTCTGAAGATTTAAATCATTATGTGACATGGAATGACAAATTTGGGTGTAGTGATATGGGATGTAGTACGCAGTCAGATAGTTAAATATAGCTAAATTAGTATACGTTTATCAACTATTTCAATAAACAATAAATATTTTTTTTTAAATGTGATATTTTCAAACTTATTGTGTTTTTCGCTAATATTTTTTATGATTAATGCCACAAAAGTAAAAATAAAAAATAAATAGCTTCTAAAGATGCATTTTTTTTTTTGTGTTTTTACAATAAAACCATATTTTTGGAACATGTTTTTAAGTAACCTTCATTCTAATCTAGTACATACAGTTAAGAGTTTATTTAACCCAAAGGTTAGGTTAAACACTACACTCAGCACTACCAACCAAGATAAATTTTATCTTAGTCTGTGCATAGTAAATACGCTTATTAGGATAAATTGAATATACACTGTGCTTGTTTAAATACCTTTCTAAATTAAGTAGTTATCTACTTATCTACCTACTTATACTACTTTTTGTTAATTTAAACTTTGTTTAATTTTTACGTTGATTTATAAATAATTACAAAATTGTATTGTGTAATTACACCCAACTAATGTATCAATATAAAATATATATAATTATTTAAATAGTAAATTAAAATTAATTAAGTTTTTACAATTTATTGAATTTCTGAGGAAATCCTCCGGCTTTCATCCAAAATGTGTAAAACCTTTCATTTAATTCATCCTTTGGTTCAGCTGGTGGTGTAATTAAATGGTACTTGCCGTTTGTTGTTTGGATTAAGTCTTTTTTAATTGTTTTTTTAATGAAGCCTGCATCATGTATTTTTCCAGTAATTGAGTTTTTTTTACCACATAGTTTACCTAAATGATTATATAAATATATTATATTAAAATGTGAATTATGTTAATCTTTTAACTTAGTATAAAATTATTCATTAATATATAATGATTTAGTTTTATACTTAAAAATATATTATACAAAAATATTTACTAGAAAATAATATTATAATTTATAATATATATTTAGGTAAGTACTTATTGTTTATTCAGTTTAAATAAAATTAAGATATTGATATTTTAATTTTTTAACCTTCATAGCATAGAGTACCTACTCTAGTATTAGGTACTCTATGCTTTATAGTTACATAATTGTGGCAAAGGATTAATTATTTTAAATCTATTTAAATGTTAATTTTTCATTCTATGATGATAAGATAAGTGGATGAACTTACTATAGTATACTAATTTGTATTAACAATGGTAGGTACACAACTAACTACATAATAATTTAATAAACAGTTTTATATTAAGCCGATTTAATAACAACTAGGTGTCTAGGTACATACGTAAATGGTGTACCTATTGTGTACAGTGTGGGTACGGTACACATAGGCTGTAGGTAGTAGGTACCTACAATTATTAATATAAAACTATGATAGGTACTCCTAAAAACAAATATTTCTGTCGGAACATAAATACCTATAAAATATGTAATAGGATACCAATCGTCAGTGGACACATTGTAAATTTATCATGTATCATTTTAGATTTGCGTAACAGCACCAAGTCGGTTTTATAATACACCAGCGTTTCTCAAACGGTGGGTAGTGGGACACCAGAAGTTTTTTGAATTATAATCTAAGAAATTTATTCATTATATACCAATATTATGTTCATTATAATTTATAAATTAATAAACTAATAAGTTATAATAATAGTAATTCAATTTTGTTTACAGAACTAATTTATGATCTTGTAAATAAACCATGGATGGGTCTCTATAGATTTTCGGGGATAAATTTGGGTCACGGTCCTGAAAAGAAAGAGAACCAATGTAATACACCGTCCTTTCCTCCAAACACATTCCCATTAGGATTAGGTGCCGATTATATGACGCGTTCAAGACTTCACACATCCCGTCATGAGTCATGACATAACTGATGACCCTACGAGGGAGGGTTGTACTTCACCACTAGATGCTAGGGACTCCGATCCCTCGTATTCTGTCTATGATTATATATTATTATTTATTAGTCACTTATATACTTATTAGTTATATCCACATAAACGTACAGTGCACACTAAGCAAAGGATTACTTTAGCGATTTATAGCAGCTTGGTAGATATACCTACTCATCTATAGTCTAAACTAATAACAACTTGTATTTTAGATTCTAAGCTGAGCAATGAATGTATTGATGTGTTTTTATTTTTTAAGTATGTATAGCAGTATAGGTACACGATAAGTAATCGAAATAATGATGCTTACATTTTCAACTTCAGTAGGTATCTTTTCTGGTGGGAAAGTGAATCTATTAGGCATTTTTGGGAGGTTAAAATTAAAAATTCACAAAAGCGTCGGGAAAATGAAAATTATAAAGGTTTCCTTCTTTTAGTATGTATATAGTATACATATATATACATATATTATACATTTACGTCATATATCTGATAAATTCTAGGAAAGAGGACTAATACATTTTTTAGAGGAGCTTGGCAGACTTGGTTTTCTTACTATAAATATTAATAAAAAATGTTAAGCTGAATTAAAAATCTTGAAAATGTAGTAATACAAGGTTTTTTATAAGTTTGGTCTTACTTATTTTGTTGTAATTAAAAAACGAATGAATGTAGATACTTGAAATTTTCACTGAATGTTTATATTAGAATTATAAATACACAATAAAATTTTAAAAATAATTTGACTCTTTTTGAGCTGTTTACGGATATTGTAAGTTTTCAATTTTTTTAGTTTTTTTTTCTATAAATATCAATAACATTTTATTTGTTGGGTAAAAAAGCATGAAAATTTAATGGAAGGCTCCTGAGTCCTGATATATTGTTACTACAATAGCAGTTGAAAAATATAAAAAAAACATGCCCTTAATATTTTTTATACGCATTTAAAGTTTGAATTTGACAAAATTTATCAAATTTAAAATTTAATAATTATTTTGTAGCTAAAAATTTATAAAATGTTCAACTTTTATAGCTAAGAATTGAAAATTTAAAACAAGGCTCCTCGTAAATAGGTTATATATAAATTACTTTATTCTTATTTCTTAATAATATCATCAAATGACAAATATACTTGGTAATATCATAGGTTGACTGACCGTTTTCTCTCAGAATCGTATTTCTTATACAATGATATTAAATCATTCAATTCAAATTTAACACCATCCATAACAGTGACCCACTTGTAACCTAATGTACAGCAGGGCAACATCCACTTACGACTTACCCACCTTTTTAAATTTTAAATTTGATAAATGTTGTCAAAAATCGAACTTTAACTGCTTATAAAAAAAATTGTGCCTATGTATTTTTAATATTTTTCAACTGCTATTGCAACAATATATCAGGAGCCTTGTATTAAATGTTCATGCCTTTTGGCCCAACAAATAAAACTTTATTGATATTCATAGAAGAAAAAACTAAAAACATTCGAAACTGAAAATGTCCGTAAACAGCTCAAACAAGTCAAAATATTTTGAAAATTATATGGTGTATAGGAGTTGATAAAATAAACATATGATATAAATTTCAAGTATCTACGGTTTTTCGTTTTAGAGTTACAACTAAATATGAAAATCGCTACATGAGAAATCGAATAAATCGAATGGATAGGTATCCAATGTTGTAAAAATTTGAACTTAAAACGCTCAAAAAAATTTAATTTGATTTGCTTGTAGACATTAATTTTTTTGATAAAGATAGACAAACTTATGAGGAATCTTGTATTACAATTTCAAATTTTAAATTAAAAAAAAAATTTTTTTTTTTCTTAACTCAAAATAATTTGCTAATTGTCGTGATTTTTTCGTATTTTGACAAGGTTTAAACTTTCAATGCTTATAAAAAAAAAATGTGACTCAGGATTTTTAATATTTTTCATCTGCCTTTGAAACAATATCCTAGGAGCCTTCTATTAAATTTTCAAGCTTTTTTACCCAACAAATAACATTTTATTGATATTTATAGAATAAAAAACTTAAAACATTGGAAACTGAAAATGTCCGTAGACAGCTAAAATATATAAAAGAATTATAAGAATAAAAACACTTATTATCAATATATTGTAGAAGAGAAAAGGGGGTTCTGAATTATATGCGTTGTTCGTCGGTAGTACACTATTGCCGAAAGTCTAGTTGGGTTTCGTTAGGTTTTGTTAGGTTTAGTGAGGTTTTTTTTTTTGTAAGCCAGTCTAAGTCTAAGTCTAAGTTAGGTTTAGTGAGGTTTAATCTAACCCAACGCTACTAAAGGCAATAGCTAGTATTATTATTTAGATTTAAATAATTTCAATAACGGCAGCGCCATCTAACGCCGACGAATAATTTTTAACACTTGATAAACTGTCCCTCGCAGCTGCTTAATTAGCTAGTTAGATAGCGCTGTCATATACGATTTACAACACGGACATCTCCAAGACACAGCAATTTTAAGTTCATATTATTTTTACAATATTGGATATTCACTCGATTTCTCATGAACGATTTTCGATTTTGTTATTTTGTTGTTACTCAAAAACGAATAACTGTAGATACATGAAAATTAATTAAAATGTATTTGTTGGGTAATAAAGAGTGAACATTTAATGCAAGGCTCCTCTGATATATTGTCACAATAGCAGTTGAAAAACTTTAAAAATACATAGGCACAATTTTTTTTTACAAGCATTTAAATTTCGAATTTTGACAAAATGTATCAAATTTAAAATTTAATAATTATTTTTAGTTAAAAATGTAAAAAGTTTTAAAATGTATACGATAAATTACTTTATTCACAATAATATCACCAAATATACTTAGTAATATCATACAGGCTGACTGATAGTTTTCGCTCAGAATTGTTTTTCTTATATAATGATAGATATATCATTGAATTTAAATGTAACACCATCCATTACAGTCAATTCCACTTGCCCGCCTTCTTATATTTGGTCAGCATAAGTGCATAACCTATAAGAAATAGGTGTGATTAAAATATGATATTGTTAATAGCATTATTATAATAACCATATATTTAGTTATACCTACTATTATTTTTATTATTTTAGACTTTAAAATCATTGACTTTTCCTAATGTGGATAGTGGGAACTTTTTTATCGGGACTTTTTTTCCTCGATTCCATCGTCGACCGTTAAAGCTAAAAATCGTTTTTCGTAGTAATATGAATCACTGCATTCTAATTTAACACATGCATTAGTCATTTCAGTGACCCAATGACGAGGCAAGTTTAAAACCTATCAAACATCAGAGTTTGGTACTTCCCAAGTATGTAATTTTAGTTTTTCAATATGGAAACTAACATTGATTGCAGCCAAATTTTAAAAGTATCGCTAAACAATGTACGGCCTATCAGCTTGGGGTGACGCTTTACAAATGTAGAAATTCAAGTAGCTGATAGCGTAGTATGAATATAAATGACTATTAATCAAAATAATTGTGTTTGAGCTTGATTATGTAACCTACAGATTTTATATGATAAATTCATGCCTATGTATATTATATCTAAATAATATATTAATCTACTATTGGACATATAGTAGCCTATAGGTACACTGCAGTTCATATTATGTCACCTATGAGTACAAACGCCAGAACATTTTTTTTTTTTTTGAGGGTTGCACTTATCACTTGTTACCTATATTTTATGACATCATTGTTCATAAAAATATACAGGGGGTGCTTGTCCGCAGTGCTGCCCCTTGGCTACGACATTGGTAGGTATATACTATTTATATTTACTATAGGTATTTTATACAAATATAAGAGCCATTTGATAAAGGAAAATTTTTCTGGAATTAATTTCCATTTTTTATAAATGGATAAATATAAAATAAGCAATGGACTAATTATTTACTTGTAGTATACACGGTAGATTCTTATCTATAATCTACAGTGCTTGTATAGGAATATATCGTGGTTTAGCTATGTATATTTACCTTTAATTTTAAATAAACCAGAAGTTTTTCCCTTTATAATAGTCCATGATTTCAAACACATAATGTCTTCCTTTTTTAATAGACCTAGTTTGTCTGCAGAAGTCAATGTATCATTGTTATTGCCAATATTTATCTTAAAACCACAGCAGTCTGGAACATTAGTGCTATTTTTTTTTATAGTATGTACCTCGAACGAACCTGAATAACAATATACATATTTAATATACAACTATATTATTAAAGGTTTAGTCTCCCAAATATATTAACAGCTTTTTAGTTGTGTGGGATACTGGGATCAAATGTTAGCCCCCTTCCCCCCACCACGCCACCACCAATGGAATTTTAATAGATTTTCGCCTATGTCACTAGGTTTAGTCTATATATGCTATATACCTAATATCTCTTAACCACTTACTCAAAGCTATTAATAAATTAATATTTAAAGAAAGGTATCGTTGATAAAATAAGTCACCTTGGTAGTTAGAGTAAAAAATTAAGTAAGTAGATGACAAAAACATTTTCTTGCAAACACAATATCACGTTGATGGACAGTCTTGTGGCCGCCGTCGAAAAAAAACTATCCTTAAAACGACTCTTTTTATTACTGCTATAGCAGTAATATTTTTAGTACTGCTATAGCAGTACTGACCTCCGACATCACATTTTCAATTTAAAAATTACTGCTATAGCAGTATTACATTTAAATGTTAATATTACGAATTGTGTATCCTGTGTTGTGCCAATCAAATGAAAAAAAAAAATTAACTGTATATATCGATAAATATTATCGAAATATAAATTATAACTTATCAGCTGAAGAATAAAAATGGAAAATACGTGTACATGTATTATAAATACGTGTAGGTATACATAAGCTAAAAATTGAGTGCCCGATGGCCCGATGAGATGTCCGGGGTCAGTAAAATTTCCTTTCTCATAAGAGACCATTGAAAATATCACTGCTATAGCAGTAATGACACTTTTTGGACGATTTTTATATTACTGCTATAGCAGTAATATTTAAAAACGACCCCTGACATCAACATTTAATATTACTGCTATAGCAGTAATATCGGCAACTGTCCACCAACGTGATATACTAGGTATATATTAGCTATACCGCCTATACCTATAACGATTATCTTACCTTACCTACTAGGTATACCTTATCGTTTATATAGATACCTATTAGTATTAAGTATCTAATAATAATAATATGTACTTACCTACGGAAGGGTAAATTACATTTCCATGAAACATTGAGTCAATTATTTTGTAATGCAATTCCAGAAATTTCATAATGCTTGAATCCGTACGCGTTTTTAAGAAATTGTAGTTAATTACAAGCTTCGTATTCATCAGATGCAGGATAATATACAGATTTACAAACAAAAACTTTTGTTGAACGAGAATGAGCCGCAATATCGGAGTCACTGCTGTCCAGTGACTAGGCGATATTTTTATTGTATAATTGCCATAGAGTTCCCTACTAAACCGGTGATCAGGTTAGAGGCAAGAATTTTAAACAAAACGTTTTAACTGTTATTTTAAAACAAGAGCATTAGCACAATATGGTAGTATCATCAGTACGACAGTACCTATCTATACAGTCAGCACCAAGCTGATTTTTATGAAGCGAAATTTGTTAAGTTAATGAAACAATGGAACTATGGAAGGTAATATTATAAAGGCGTCGGTAGGCGGTGACATTACAGGTTAGTGGGAACAGACTTTATATACGACTTTTCTACTGCAGTCCCGTACCTATTGGCTATCAGTAGCGGATTCAAAAGTCACCCAAGGGGGGGAGAATTTAAAAAAAATAAATCTTCTTTTTGCTTAGCCAAATATTATAATAGAAAATAAAGTTAAAAAGACAGCACGAGGGGGAAGCTCCTTCACCCCCTCGTATTCTCCACTGTTGGCTATTACCTACTATTAATTATTATTACTTATATTACATAATATATGTAATACAAAATTAGCCTAAATAAATTAAATTTAAGCATTTAAGAATAGGTACGTCTCCCTTGTACCTATCACGCATTAGATATATGCACATACATGATACATTATGCCTGTGGATAAATGCAAGCACCAGGACTCGCGAAAAAAAAGCCCAGAAAAAACAACTACCTAGGTAGAGGAAATAAAGCCCAGAAATATAAATATGAACATAAATCATAATATTATGTATACGTCATGATATAATGTGTTATAACTTATAAATTATAAGTAAAAAAATATCAGTCATAGGTATAAGTATACTACTATAGCCTATAGGTTATAACTATATAAATAATAATATAATAAGTTAATAGAAAGTAGGTGGTAGTATTATATATTTAGATAACCGATAATACTTTAGTATGTATATACCTAAGACTTATGTTTTCTTGACTTATAACTTTAAACTTATAACACAATATATCATAACTACATGACGTATACAAAATATTAGGTAATAGGTATTATGTTCAATATGTTCATATTTTTAGTTTTATTTTATTTACAATCCATATTTTATACAATTAAGAATTAAGAATTAATTATTATTATTTTATTTTGCCTTACAGGCATATTATGGTAATTACTAATTAGGAGTAGAGTATACATGTGTTCACATTTATATTTATTTATTTTTCCTAGGTGTGTTTATTTTTTTGGGTTTTTTCCGTCTACCAAGCATCAGCTATGGCTGGGAATTGGGATCATAAACTAGCTATGACCGTGTATACAGACGACAGACACAAATAATAAAAAAAAATACATACATAATTGTAAAATCAATACATTCATCGCTCCGCTCAGAATCCAAAAACATGTCAAAATAAATGAATTAATATGGTGTCATCATTGGGTGGCTATTCTTTACTCAATATTTCGTATACTCATGTTATCGATCTTATATCATATAATACCTATACATTATACTTATTATGAATTATGGCTACTAATATAGATTGTATATTTCGACTTAAAATTAAAAAATAATTATAGTACCTGTTTGCGCGCCACACCGAAATTTCGTTATCGCGCCGCCGTCGACATACGGCGATAAACATCCTCGTGTAATCTCTTTGTTTTTTTTCCCATATCGTGTTCCACTATCGTTGTTATTATTTTATTCATTAACCTATATTACGACCACCTGTGGTCATATCATTATTATTATTGTTGTTGTCATCGCCATTGAGGCATATACTTATATTCTTTTGTTTCTGTTATATTTCGTTTTTCTCGCCATTACGGCAGTTGTTGGTAAAATCAAGCCTTCCATTCCTGGTTGTTCTGCGCTACTGAGGCCCGAATTTCCGTTGTTGTTCATTGCGTTCTCGGTAAATAAATTACACCTATACAAAATACTGTGTTACGTCATTCCCGTTATCCGTGCCTGTACCTACTCTTGAGCCGGAGCCTGTGCTGGTAAATTGCGTCGTTCGATCCGTGGATTCTTCTGTGTTGAGTAAGTCTCTGTTCCATATCAATTTGCTCGTACAACCGGAGCGTAAGTCCGCCAGCACCCGAAGGGGGGTGTGTGAGAGGCCGCCCAAGGTCGTCGAGATTTGCACTACGGCACCACTCGGGTCGTCCACACGTCGCGTAAGTCCGCCAGCACCCGCAGGCGGGTGTGTGAGAGGCCGCCCAAGGTCGTCGAGACGACAACATTGGCCTCAACTTCGTCTTCAGTAATTTTAAGTTAATTTTAAGAACCCCTCACAACTATGTAAATGCGCTGTGGTTATTGCACCATACCGGACCGGCCACAGAACATTCCCGTCCCCATAATTAACCTGTACCTACCTCCGTCCTACTGTTGAATCTCTCGTTCAGAGTCGTCGTATGTTAGGTTGCCTATGCGCGGAATTTCGGGGGTCAACAAACGATAACTAAATCTTCAGATGTTAGGTTGCCTATCCAACCAACTCTCAGGCGTTAGGTGATCGGAGGTGTTGAGTTGCCTATCCACCCGGCATTCAGGTGTTAAACAAAAAAACCAAAAAATAAACCGTTTTCTTCTGTCGAGACATACTCGGCTGGTCCTTCGACATTAATTCATGAACATTATTTGGTCCTTCGAGCCGGATTTAACCAAAAAACCGTGACCTATCGTTTTCGTCTTCGTTTACCACTCGCCCAGTCAGTCAATAGTACTTTCAAGTTTTATAAATCATTAACCTGTATTTCTTGGGACACTGAAGCTATACTGGAAATCATCTCTGGTACTTGTTCCCCGAGTATTCACTTTTCCTTGTCGTCGGATTCCAGTATAACATTCAGGTGTCTCAGGTAACCATGGCTCCCCCAGCCTCAATCCACTACGTCGAGGCTAAAGCTCGTGTAGGTCGTGCCATAACTCGTGTCACTACATTTATAAAAGCTTCTGGTGAATATAATAATGATCGTGCAAACGTAGGGAAACATGCAAAGATCAAGCAGATGCTTGTTGAACTGAAAGATATTCGTCGCTGTGTTAACGAGGATATTCAAATCATGGAAACATCTGTAGGCCAAGGAACTGCGCCTACTGATGTTACAGATAATTCGAGCAGTGATTCCTTAATCAGCACTTTCGAGACTCTGTTCTATGAACTTGCTGCGTTTGCTGACATTCATAAATTTTCATTGTCACCCGTGGCAGAAATGTCAAATTCATTTGCTTCCAGTACATCCCAACAGCCTGGACCTCTTGGAAATCTATCATGCTTTCAATTACCGAAACGTACTTTTCCAACATTTTCTGGTATCATAACGGAATTTCAAGGATTTGAGGATCTATTCAAATCAATTCTGTCCCATGCTGAAGAGATCTCGAATGTCGAAAAGTTTGAAATTCTAAAAATGTCTCTCCAAGGTGAAGCCTTATCATTGGTTACTCATTTACCGTTGACAGCTCTGAATTACGATAGTGCCTGGGAGATTCTCAAATCCAGATACGGCAACAAACGAGATTTAGCTCGCACTCACTTTCAATCGCTTCTGACGAATCATGCCGTAAAATCCAATGACGCTCTCTCCATAAAAACGTTGGTAACGTCCTTGTTAAACCATACCGCTGCGTTGGATAATTTGGGCTTTGTAACTAAAACGTGGAGTCCGTTGTTATTATACATTTTCGAACAGCACTTGGACTATGAGCTACGCTCTCGGTGGGAACTAACGGTGGGAGACAATCACGCTCCTACTCTCTCTGAGTTCGTTAATTTTCTGCGACAGCACCTGCGCTCTGCAGAAGTCTTTTCAACGACACGTCCGTCGTCAATGCCCCCGGGCAGTCTAAAACCCAAACAGGAACGGGGTCGCTCTGGTTCATTTCAAAAAATTCTTACCACTACGACAAGCCAGTCAGTAAATGTCGCTTGTCCGATGTGCAATGAGTCGCACTCGATCTGAAAGTGTCCACAATTCATAGAAAAACCACCGAATGAGCGTTTCCAGGTAGCGAAAAACTACAAGCTCTGTATCAATTGCCTTGGAACAGGGCACTCTTCCGCAACTTGTCCATCCAAGTATAAATGTCAGGTGTGTAAGAAGCTTCACCATTCGTTATTGCATTTTGGATCGTCATCAGGATCAGACCAGCCACAATCAACATCGGCTCGTGTCAACACTATTGAAACGTCAAATACTGAACCCTCAGCTTCTACGACGATGACTGTCAAAGGATTACCCAAAACAGTCGTACTCCTATCCACCGTCATGCTGGATGTTGTCGCTCCAAATGGACGGCAGAAAACTTTTCGTGCATTACTTGATAGCGGCTCCCAAGCCAGTTTTATTACAGAAAAAGCTGCTTCAGTGTTAATGCTCCGTCAGGTCCACTCACCGGTCAACATAACGACCTTTGCAAGTTCAACCTCGACTCTTGTTCGAGGGAGGACCACCGTTACAGTAATGCCTTGTAACAAAAAATCTCCGTCTCTCTGTGTGGACACATTAATAGTTCCCCACATAACTGGCCTGACACCCCAAACTCATTTAGCCCGCAGACCATGGACTCATGTTGACAATCTTACGTTAGCGGATCCGTCATACCATCTTCCAGGACAGATCGACTTACTGTTAGGAGCTGATATGTTCCCCTCGCTTATGTTAACTGGTCAACGAATGGGTCGGTTTGGTGAACCCATGGCAATGGAAACCATATTCGGTTGGGTGTTGGTAGGGCCAATACAATCTCCTGGGTCGGGGCCAATCAAGTCATTCTGTATTTCTGTCTTCGAAACTCTTGACATAACTATTAAAAAATTTTGGGAACTCGAAGAACTACAAGTCCAACATCGTCTTACTCCTGAGGAATCTATCGCAGAGAAGTTCTATCAAGACACCACAACGCGTCTTGATTCGGGACGATTTATGGTCAACCTTCCATTCAAGTCTGCCCGTCCTTTATTGGGAGATTCAAAAACCACAGCTCTTCAGAGATATAAATCGTTAGAGCTTCGACTCAGTCGTGATCAAGATCTTCGTCGCCAATACGTTGAATTCATGCAAGATTATGTATCAAACAATCACATGGAACTCATTCCTCTGGACGAAAAGGATACACCATATAATTATTATATTCCACACCATTGTGTGCTCCGTCCAGAAAGCCTCACCACCAAGTTACGTGTAGTGTTCAACGCCTCAGCGACGACAACCACCGGAATGTCACTCAATGATCATATGTACACCGGTCCAAAGTTACAACCTGACATTCAAGTGGTTCTGTTACGTGCACGGTTATGGAAACACCTGTTTATGGCAGATGTGAAACAAATGTACCGTCAAATTGTTGTGCATCCCTCAGATCGAAATTACTTGAGAATATTCTGGCGGTTCTCCCTTGACTCTCCTATAGAGGAATATCGCTTATGCACGGTCACATACGGTACATCTGCAGCCCCATACCAAGCTCTTAGGACAGTTCGTGAATTAGCCAACGTTGATGGACCTAAGTATCCACAAGCTGCTAAAGTATTGCTCCACGATACGTTCGTTGACGATATTATTACTGGTGCAAACACTGAAGACCTTGCACTTGAATGTCAACAACAATTAGTCAAATTGTGCGCACTAGCTAAATTCGACTTACGGAAGTGGGCGAGTAACAACTCCAATGTACTTCAGGCAGTTCCGAAAGAGGCTCGGGCTATGTGTCCATCACTGTTATTCAACTCGTCAGGACATGAAGATCTAAACGTCCTGGGATTAAAATGGGATCCATCGGTGGACAGTTTTTCGTTCCATACACAACCATCATCCAAAAGTCCTACCAAACGATCCGTGTTGTCTGATCTCGCTAGAACGTTTGACCCTTTAGGATTGCTCGCACCTACTACGTTCTGGATCAAACATTTCATGCAATGCCTTTGGATTGCTGGGACCAACTGGGATGATCCCATACCTTCCGATCTGTCTTCCCAATGGGCAAGATATCATTCAGAACTTCATTTAGTGCAAAATCTTCACATTCCTCGACGGATAACTGCAGATGATGCACTATCTGTCCAGCTTCATGCATTTGCAGACAGCTCTCAAAAGGGATATGCTGCGGCTGTTTATCTCCGAGTTGAAAGTCATGCAGCCGTCCATTGTCATCTTGTTACTGCTAAAAGTCGAGTCGCTCCTCTAAAACATGTAACCATCCCCCGACTGGAATTGTGTGGAGCTCTTCTCGCAGCCCAACTCATTCGTTCCACTGTCGTCACGTTCCAAGATCGCCTACACGTCGACAAACTGACTGCATGGACTGATTCGACTACAGCGCTTGCTTGGATTCGTTCGTCACCACATCGTTGGGCAACCTTTGTTGCAAACCGCACCAGTCAAATACAAGAATTGACGTCTCCTTCGATTTGGAGACACGTTCCCACCAAATGTAACCCAGTTGATTGTGCCTCTCGTGGTTTGTACCCATCTGAGCTCATAAACCACCCTCTTTGGTGGCATGGCCCACCATTTCTATTGGAATCTCCTGATCAATGGCCATCGTCCACTGATCATTCGCTAGATCCCCTTAATGCCACTCCAGATGATGAGGTCCGAAAGTCTGCTGGAGTATGTCTGACAGTCGGCTCTTCCGTGGTCACATTGCTTGATCGGTATTCATCATTGGACAAAATTTCTCGAATTTATGCGTACTGTTTAAGATTCAAAACAGTGAAAAAATTGAAAATGCTGAAACAATTGGATCAGTTTCCCACAGTGTTCAGTGCGGAGGAAATTCATGACGCTCTTTCTGCACTTATTTTCAGTGTCCAACAATCAGTATACAGACCAGAGATTGATCTGTTAGCAAAAGGGTGGCCATGCTCAAAACCCGTTCGCAAATTGGACTTATTTCTGGCAAAGGATGGGCTCCTCAGAGTGGGTGGTCGCCTGCAAAATGCTGACCTTCCATACGAGCATAAACATCCTATTCTCATGCCATCGTCTCATCGATTGACAGATCTGGTCATTGATTATCACCATCACCGACTAAAACATCCTGGGGCATCTGCGTTACAAACCTATTTACAACGGACGTATTGGATTCAATCAGCGCGACGTGTGATCCGATCACGGTTGCGCCTCTGCATCCCTTGTTTCCGTACGCGGCCACTATCCATTCAACCCAAAATGGCGGCACTTCCGAAATACCGAGTTCAACAAATCAAACCATTTGCAATTGCTGGGGTTGATTATGCTGGTCCGATTACCCTCAAGAGGGCCCGAGGACGGAACTCCAGTTCTGTGGTGGCATATATCTGTTTATTCGTATGCACTAATACCAAAGCCATTCATCTAGAACTAAGCTCAGACTTGTCCACGGAAACGTTCCTGTTAGCTTTAACACGCTTCACTGCACGCCGAGGTCCAGTGAAAGAAATCCACAGTGATAACGGTACGAATTTTGTTGGTGCTGCTCGGTTGTTAAACCCAGTCCAAACACTTACAACCTCTACGTCATTTCAAAATTGTGTGAGGACTCATCTTGCGACATCTAACATCCAATGGCATTTCAACCCACCATCGTCCCCTCACTTCGGTGGGTTATGGGAAGCTGGGGTGAAATCGACCAAATCATTAATTCTACGATCTATTGGTCTCCACAAGTTAACGGCGGAAGAGTTAATGACGCTTTTAACACAAATTGAAGCGACGCTCAACTCAAGGCCACTCTGTGCCTTAAGCAATGACCCGTCAGATCTCGAAGCGCTCACCCCCAGTCACTTCTTGACACTTGAACCATCTACATCTCTTCCAGACCCACACTTGGAGAATGTTCCATTGTCAAAACTCACTCGATGGCGTCTCATAACAGATATACATCGTCATTTTTGGGCACGATGGAAGAACGAGTATCTCTCGACCCTTCAAGTTCGCTCAAAATGGTGCTCTGATGGAAAGAGTCTGCGTGTTGGTGATCTTGTACTCATTCGAGAGGCCACACATCCACTTCATTGGACAATAGGACGGGTCCGTCAACTGCATCCTGGGGCCGACGGAATCGCCCGTGTTGCCACTGTTGACACGGCCACCGGGCACCTTGTTCGCCCTGCCGTCAAATTGTGCCCATTCCCATCCTCTTGAAGATCCCTTCAACGTGGGCGGTGATGTTTGCGCGCCACACCGAAATTTCGTTATCGCGCCGCCGTCGACATACGGCGATAAACATCCTCGTGTAATCTCTTTGTTTTTTTTCCCATATCGTGTTCCACTATCGTTGTTATTATTTTATTCATTAACCTATATTACGACCACCTGTGGTCATATCATTATTATTATTGTTGTTGTCATCGCCATTGAGGCATATACTTATATTCTTTTGTTTCTGTTATATTTCGTTTTTCTCGCCATTACGGCAGTTGTTGGTAAAATCAAGCCTTCCATTCCTGGTTGTTCTGCGCTACTGAGGCCCGAATTTCCGTTGTTGTTCATTGCGTTCTCGGTAAATAAATTACACCTATACAAAATACTGTGTTACGTCATTCCCGTTATCCGTGCCTGTACCTACTCTTGAGCCGGAGCCTGTGCTGGTAAATTGCGTCGTTCGATCCGTGGATTCTTCTGTGTTGAGTAAGTCTCTGTTCCATATCAATTTGCTCGTACAACCGGAGCGTAAGTCCGCCAGCACCCGAAGGGGGGTGTGTGAGAGGCCGCCCAAGGTCGTCGAGATTTGCACTACGGCACCACTCGGGTCGTCCACACGTCGCGTAAGTCCGCCAGCACCCGCAGGCGGGTGTGTGAGAGGCCGCCCAAGGTCGTCGAGACGACAACATTGGCCTCAACTTCGTCTTCAGTAATTTTAAGTTAATTTTAAGAACCCCTCACAACTATGTAAATGCGCTGTGGTTATTGCACCATACCGGACCGGCCACAGAACATTCCCGTCCCCATAATTAACCTGTACCTACCTCCGTCCTACTGTTGAATCTCTCGTTCAGAGTCGTCGTATGTTAGGTTGCCTATGCGCGGAATTTCGGGGGTCAACAAACGATAACTAAATCTTCAGATGTTAGGTTGCCTATCCAACCAACTCTCAGGCGTTAGGTGATCGGAGGTGTTGAGTTGCCTATCCACCCGGCATTCAGGTGTTAAACAAAAAAACCAAAAAATAAACCGTTTTCTTCTGTCGAGACATACTCGGCTGGTCCTTCGACATTAATTCATGAACAGTACCTACAATAATTATTTTTACAAATCGGTCATTATAGCTATCGAAAAGATTTATGTATCTCATCGACTGTTTTAAAATAAAAAATAGCTGTTTTAAATATAACCGATTTCGTTGCTTTTAAAATGTGTTTTTTAATCAGTCAAAATTACATATTATATCATTAAAAATTAAACGATTTTTAAAATAGTATTAACTAATATAAAAAATAGTTTAAAAATGTATTTATAAAATATTTGCTCCTTTTTAACTATATATATGATAATATTTTTTACATTAATATATTTTTAACACTAAGACAGTAATTTATTGCCCTATTCGTTGTAAACAATAAATATTATTACTACATAAAAGTATAAAACAGCTAAAGGTAGGTAGTTCTCCTGAAATCAAAATTGCAATGTACATAGTAAAAGATAATATATTTTCGAAATTCAAATATTAAAAGAACTTATATTAAAGACAATATACTGTGACTTCAAAGGTTTTTATAAGCGAAAATTAATGCGTATAAGCCGCTTTATTATCTACATAAATGTCTTTTACATCAACTCCGTCATCCTCGTCAACAAACTTAATACTCGAATCATTTATATACTCAGCCTTTTGATTATTTTTAGAAAAATACGCTTTCGGCGATGATTTTAGCGTCTTCAATGAAACACAGTCTTCGCTAACTAACGTCGATTCACTGTCAGCAGACAACCTATTATTGTATTTGCTGCTAATTTCGCAATTTTTTTTACACTTGTCGTTTTTTATATCCAAAATGGACATTTCCATACTTTCATGGTGATCCCCGGGACTTTGATCAGATAAAGGAGGTATCCATAAGCAATAAGCCGGGTCCATTCCTATGTACGACCCAGGCACACTGTTTGTGTTTTGAACGTTATAGTCGTAGTAATCCATTTCTAAGTCCGACACGTCATGGCCGTGAATACTCGAATCCGTGCTGCTAGTCAACGGGTTGTGTCTATGATTTTTTGGACGGTCGTTCAAAGTGGACGTTGACTGGGTGATCTATACATAAAAACAAAAAACAATTTTAATAACATTATATTTATTATTATTTAGAGGTATTATAGTATGAATACGAACAATTTTCCTTGAAGATAAGGACGTTTGAGATACAAATGGTGTACACTGATCTATTGTTGAAGAATATGTGACAATGTTTTCTGGTACTATTTCACTCCTAAACATATAATCATATGTATCATTTTCAATTATGATAAATATTATTTTGAAGAAATTATTCAACTATAGCAATAATAACTATAATGACTAATAAGATATAAAAAAGTAATTATAAAATTTACCCAGTCACAGAATTAGTTTCTCCTTCAACCACATTATCTTGGTTTTCATCAGTATCTAAAATTTCTATTATTGGTGGTATATGTGATTGTAAAGTTGTAGTTGATGCCGTATAGTCATTATCGTTTAACATACTGCAAGTTGAACCCACTAAAAATAAACATTTACCTATATTATATGGCCAAAAATATTTTATAATTTATTTGCGTACTATTAGAATGTTTGTCCATTGTAGTAATAGCTTTATGGTATTTGTGTTTACGTTCAGCGAATTGCACGGAAAAACACATACAAGTAACCAGCAAAAATAATAAAATTGCCGAAATTGTAGCTAAGAAAGAATCGATATCTGATATTAAATAAATAAAGTTGTTATTGAATTCTACATGGCTTGAATTTGGCAAAGACCAGTTATTGGCTCCTGTGAAGACAAAAATATATTTATATAAAACATTTGAATATCAAAATAACATATTTTAGTTTAACAAACAATTTTTTTTTTAACTAACCAATGCGATTTATTTGAGCGAAAAATCCTCCGAAGCAATCTCCATTTGATAGCACAGTGGAACTTGAAAAGAATTCTACCAATAGGTATGACCCCGTCGACATAATAGGATTTGTAGAATCTGGAGTGCCTTCTAAATGTGCTAAAAGGTTGGAAGCTGTTGAGTCGCCATCGCGAAGTTTAATCCATTGGTTCGAGCATGATAAAAACAGTCGAATGAAATCAAATTGTATAGTAGTTTTATCTTCAGCCTAAATATAATACATAGATCGGTCAGTATAGATAAGATATAAAAAGTTAATATACAAAATAAATTATTCAAACATTATACAGTATAATAATTGAGCAAATAGTTTCAAAAATATCGAAAAAACCAGAAATCGGCCCATATGAAAATTCAACATTCTTATTCACGTCAAATAAAAATATTATTAATATGAGTTCAACGCTATTGAAATTTAAAACATTTAATATCAATCATACTTTTATCAACCAAAATGATCGTCCAGGACACCCCTTCGTCGTGGCAGATAATGTTCGAGTAGCTTTGGACATATGAATAACGCACCCACATCTGCATTCAGCACCCAGTTCATCACTTACATACGTGGGCAAAAAACCAGTAGTTGAGGTATTATTGTATTTTTGAATTTGTTGTTCAATTTTTCCACATTCATTGCCAGACATTTGTTTTTCACCACATGATTCGGTTTGTAACGATGAACCCTATAGGATTAATATATAATATTTTAATCTATATTGTTTGAATGTTCTGCAGTTAAATGATATTTACATAAGATTTTTAATTGTATGTATAAATGTATAATATAAGCAACAAGCAATTTTTTTATAAATTTTATAATTTATTGAGTGTACATAATAAACACGCTATAAGTAAAGGGTATATGTAAAATCCACCAGATTAACAAGTTTTATATTATGTTATATTTTATTGTATTACATTTTCAAATCTTAGATTTAAAAAGAAAATTTTTTATGAATTCCTAACTCAAAATAATTTGCAAATTTTCGTCATTTGTACGTATACTGTCAATATTTAAACTTTAAATGCTTATAAAAAAAAAATCGTGAATAGATTTTTAATTTTTTTCATCTGCCTTTGAAACAATATATTAGGAGCATTCTATTAAATTTTCAAGCTTTTTTAACCAACAAATTAAAATGGTTTTGATATTTATAGAAAAAAAAAACTAAAAAATATGGAAACTGAAAATGTCCGTAAATAGCTCAAAATCAGTCAAAATGTTATGGTGCATTGAAAATGCTAATATAAACATTCAGTCAAAATTTCATGTACCTACGATCATTTGTCTAAGAGATTTTTTCGAAAACAGATTTTAAGTACAAATTCCCATTTTTCTTTAATTTTTCTTTTGTTTTTCACTGTGCTTTTTGAAAACTACTGGGAAAATTTTACTTTTGACCCCCAAAGTACCAACTAGATTCACTTTGCTATCAGAAAAGATACTATTGAAGACAATCTAAGCATTTTTACTGTCCTATAAAATATGATGACAGACACAAAAATAAAAATAAAAAATAAGAAAACAGACGTCTTCATTGTAAAATCAATACATTCATCGTTCCACTCAGAATCTAAAATCCGTATTATTGACTAATGAGTAATGACTATGAATTGAAAATAATGTTATAATTGATTATATTAGTTTATTATAATTTATAAAACATGTGTCATGTGTCTACCTAAAAAGGTATTGCCTACCTGACAAAATTTGGCTCCATATTTCGGTGGAGGAGAGTCACAAGTCCTGTACCTATTTCTAGTTCCTCCATAACACGTAGTCGAACACGGAGACCATTCGCTCCATTTACTCCATTGTCCCGAATCGTCTTCTACGTAAGTCAATCACATGTTTAAATATTTTATTCGATTTATTAAAATTGTGTTACTAATTTATTTTAATATGTGCATTTATGCAATTATTAGTAATCATTATCGCTGCGTACCAGTGATTGGCAATGTCGGCACACAGTTGGTTTTAATGTTTGTATATGCTCTGTTTATAGCTTGATTAACATAGACGAAACAATATTCAATATATTTTTCTGAGAACAAATCGCAATCGAAGTACAAATTATGGCGTCCTTTAACTATTCGATGCTCGGATATGTAATGCAATTTTGTAGGTGGTAACAGTGTAGACACATCTTCCCGTTGTCGACCAAACAGTCTGATCTGTAGAAATTCGAATACATTTTAATATTTTAATACTAAAAATTTAAAAATAAAAGTTGAAGATATTTGTAGCATAATAACAGTCGATTATTAGATAATAGAGTGTTTTAAAGTTACACCTATACGGCTATATTATAAATAATATATTTAGAACCTATATAGAAAATGTAGATAATACAAATAAAACAACAACTATTACGATATAAACAAGTTTTTAATTCAATTTTTCAATTAAAGTTAAAAATTGGTTTTGAATAGGTAACGTTTATTTGGAAGTTAAAATAAATTCACAATGCCAGATAAAGAAATTACACAAACTTGGAAGATTTTCAAAAGATTTTAAGAGAGTACATTTACAATTGCATGCATGGCTTGTACAATTTATTTAGTTTGTTCGTATGGGGAAAAAACTTTTAACTATAGGCGTATGCAGGGTATATGCTAAAAATAAATACACGACTTCTTTAATTGTATACACTAGAGAACTGATTAAATTTATTACTTTGTCTGAAGTTGGCAAGATACACGACGGGTACTGAAACATCACGGGAACGCCACCACCGTAGTTATCACAAGGGAATATCGATTTACCGTGTACGTTCAAGGTAAATTTATTGCTCGGGACAACCTTATTTTAAAGCAAAACGGAATTAATTAAACACATAATCGAGATAACATTTTACTCAAATGCCCACCTCCAACTGCCCGTCCATGACGTGAGTGAAGGCCGCTTGGCGTTCGGGCGGCCTCAATACCGCCGTGTAAAACCCGGCGATACCAAAGACATCGCATTTTAAAAATATTTTCCTGAATCTCGGGTAACCGCGGATTTGTTCGGAATGAACGATCTGTAACAGAAAAACAAAATTCTCGTATACCTATAACCTATACATCTGTTTTATGTATGTGCGTGTGCGCGGTCAAATTATTTAAGTCCATCAATATACATATCACGTAAACGTAATATATGAATGCATACCAAATGTTCCATAGAACCGCGGGACAACTCTCTGGAGACGTTCTTGCACGCATTGGCAGATAGACCACAGTACATCAAGTCGAGCCACAGCATGGGCACAGCAGACCCGACGGCAGGTTCGCATTGATGCCCTTCGAATTTCATTACGATTACGACTTGTTGCCACGGATCTGGGTACGTAGTAATCCGTTTTGGTTCAAACGATAAACTGGCCTCGGGCCATCGGACGTCGAGCTCGACCGTTTGTCCGTCCTGTAATTATTTATTCATATTTAAACTACGCACATTTTGTTTTATTATACAATAATATTGAACTTTATCCGCTAGTACAAGTCCAATATTCAGGCAAGGGGGGGAGGGCGAAGGGATCTAAATGTAAAACCCAACCCGAAGTAAAACATATTTTTTAACACATTATTTATTATACTACCTAATGCTACGATTGTGACAGGAATGTTTTCAAATCGCACAGTAGTTTTGAAGTTTCACCATTATATATTATTTAATATTAATATTAGGTTAGGTAAATATTAAAATATATGTTTTAATTTTCATCATAAAATATAGTCCACCTACTTGAATTATGTCATCATCCTCGGTTGTGTCATTAGAAATTAATTGAATTAGATAGTGTCCCCCTTTGGTGATAACGCCACAATGTATGGTAATATTTTGCCAATTCCCATCGACAGGTATTGTACCCATTAATGTGAAATTGTCATTTTTAGCTTCATAAAGCTGCACAGCAATACCTGGCTCCAGTAAGTCTATATTGAGGTCACTCATTAACGCTGTATAGTTAGATGTTACGTTTAACCATTCTTGAGCTACTACACATACTAAAATAAAAACAAATAAATTATCATCAACATTATTATAATCGTAATAATATATAAATTAACTATAATAATTATATTATAATCCAAACTTATATTTATTATTTTTTTTAGGAATTTGACTTATTTTCAAAAAATAGTTGTTTGAAGTATGGGCATTTATATTATTTAATACCTATAGGCTACTGACTAGCTATAAGTTATACTTAGGTACTGCATATACATTTATAAGTTATGAGTTATAACATTTATGTAGGTATAGGTGTAATATAGGTATTATTATAATTTATATTTATTATGAACGTAAAAATATATGTCAACGCGATGCGTTCAACATATTAACATTACTCTACAATGACTATAATTTATTAGTGATGGTAATTGTTGATATTTCTCCCTATTGCAGTATTGCCTACTCCGAGTACCTATATGGCCTACCCTGAGATATTGATAATATCGCCGCAACTAAAGTGCTAAAAACTGAATATATTGCCACTTTAACTGCTAATAATACCTGCTATTAGCAACCCACCTTAAAATAAAAACATTTATGTGATATCGAAGAAAAAAGCAATATCTGCTATTTATCACTGTAAAATAAATAGCAATTTACCATCACTAATTTATTTTGTAATTGGTATTTATTCCGTTTATAAAGAATTATTATTATTATAAACACAATAGTCAAAAATTATGCTGAAATGCTCAATTAGGTACTTCAAAATATCTTCGATTTATTATGTTTAACAAAATCGTGTAAAAGTGCAAATGAACTTGTTTTGAGTTTGTTATTTCTGGTAGGTACCCAAAGTAATGGGTGTATTTTTTAACATCCCTTAAAAATGCTATTCAAATTCAAATTCATAATTATGTATACCTACACCGGGCTACACATTTTAAGATAAATTCTAGTAATAATAGATAAAGGAATATTCAAATTATATGTTCATGGTACCTATCAACAAATCTATAAATAGATACATTATAGTACTTATTCATACCAGATACCTACATAATAAGAAACATATTATAATAACAATTAAACATAACATAATCAGTACTACCTACATTTGTATAGTTATAATATAGGGTAGTCTCATTATAAGTCATTATCATCTGAAGTCTCCCCCTCTCATCACAAGCATTCTTAAAAAGAGGGGTAATCAGCTCAGTTCATATAATTACGTATGTTATTTTTGTTTTTCTTCTTTTCTTGTTTGAATTTTATCTGAGTTGAATAAATTATTATTATTATTATTATTGTTATTATTATATCACACAGAAGACGTATGAATATATGAATTTTTTTTTGATAAAAGATTAGTCATTTGTCTTGTTAATAATATTACTAATATATTATATAGTAATATTAGTATTATATATTCTCTAAATATTTATTCTATACCTATAGTATTCATCTAAATTAAGTCTTAACATTGATTTTAGTATTTAGTAGGTAGGTAAGTGTATAACTGTATAAGAAACCTTAAAAACAGTATTGTTATATAATTTAATTTCACCTGCATAATAGGTACATAGACTTTAAATTGATAGTACAATATAAGAAAACCAACTCTACCTATAAGAGTTGATGTTCGAGGGACAACAATAATATTAAATTACAGTTTTAAAAGGGGTGATTAAGTCGTTCAAATATCAAATAATTATCGATGTTTATAAATTTGCAGAGTACTGAGTAATCCATATTCCCATACATAGGTACCAAAATATATAGATACCTATGATATTCTTCTGAAGTGGCAGATTTTATAGAAACAGCAATTTTTCATTTAGAAATTAAGGTAAAATTAAACCGAATTTAAAGTAGGTACCTACAAGTACCTATATAATTATATTCGACCATAATAGTGAAGCGCGCGGTGTGTTTAAAACTACCTACTCGAAAAGTCGTAAACATTTAAAAGTAATTTTGTTGTAAGTATCTTTCATTCATTCCTAAGGATATTAATTAACCTTAACTAGTTAAATAGGCATTACAAGAGAAATAAAACTATACAATATTATATACATGAATGCATACAAAAATATAAAGTAACACATAATCACGAGTGACGACGACGGGTACATCGTACATAGTATATAGTTGATAATGAGCAAATATAACTATGTGTAAACATAAGGACTATTAGGGTGAGTATCAAAACAAAATATAAATGTAGTGAATACATCTAATTAGTGTATCGATAAAAAAAAATTATAAAAATAGAACAAAAATGTATGCAATTACGACATTTTAAATTTCACTTATACTACAAAAATATGAAAATGTTAGTAAATCCATTACCAGTATATAACCAGAATATTGGGGGTTTATATTTCATAATGTCTGCATAAAACAGTTTAATAGTTGTAAATGAGTAGGTAGGTAGGTACCCGCTAATAATTTTAATTTCGAATGTATAAATCTTCCCATAAACGGAAGGGTAGACAGTATAGTGGATACTACCGTTTCAGTTCGTGAACATCGGTAGGTAATATTTTACCAGCCAAAGGTACTATAATTTAATTATAAATATGAAAGCAATGATAAATCTTCGCAAGGTATTATCAATTTATTTTGTAATATTAATTTCATGATTCATTTTTTAGATACTAGTATAGTTAGGTATATGAGAAATTGTAGGTAATTATATTTTGAAGTCCTTACACGATTATTAGTAAAATATTATTGCTAAGCTATATTCTATGATAAACCAATGACTCTGAATATAACTGGCAGTGTAATATATTGAGTTATTAAGTAGGTATACCTATATGCTATATACTTAGCTACCTATAAAGTATAAAGTATAACGTATAAGTTAATATTTTTATCACGCATTTCTAAGTAGGTAATAGTGAAACATGATCCCTACCTCGGGTAGTATAAGTTTCATTATATTTTTAGTTTATTTATAAAAACTTAATTGTATGTAAAATGTACATTATATTCAACTTAAAATTAATAATTAAAAACAGGAACACTTATATTCGAACGTATAAAGTTTAACTATAGTTTAAGTGTATGTACTTTAATACTAAATATATTATGGAATAATTAATAGCTTAGTTAAGTGTATTGTGTATATCATATGTACATATTATATACATTAAAATATTAATTTATGTATTATAGGGTGTACCTTTCATTAAAATTAAAACTTATAGGAGTTATATACATTCTTTATTTTCAATTTATTATTAAGTAACAGTTAAAAAAGAGAAATGTATGATAAGATTAACATTAACAGTTTAACAAAATATTTTTTTTTTTCAACTTTTAACGTTTAAAACTACCAAACTTTAATAATAATACATGCCTATGAACTGTAGCTAATATAGTATATAAGTATCAACATTTAGATAATAATTGAAGGCCTGCAATATGTACTTAAATATATTTTTAAAATAAATAATATAAGTACCTACTACCTATACCTACCTAATTTATAATATGGATGTGGAAATTTATTTCTCAAAATCAAAACATAATATTAATCAAAATAATAAATAACAATACCTATTCTTTAAATGTACACTGTATATTGTATTTAATATATTGTATATAACGATATACCATATAATGGTCACGAAAAAGTAATGTTGCGTGTTAAATGTGTTTTAGTTTTTTTTTCATAGCTACTAAGGTCAATTTAACATGAACCTAGTGTAAATATTGATTGTATAGCTTCACGTTCCCCTAACATCTTGAGTATAGTAAAACTCCACTAAGATGAATGGAAGTATGGAAGTCCCAGACATTTTATATAAATTTTAATATATATAAGCAGTGTTGACTTATGCACAATGTACATACCTATTACCTATACAGTCGCAGACTATATAAACAATGTACTATATTATGAAGGTTGGTAGGTACTCCACATAATATTGTCTCAACCCTCAAGACTCAAGAGTGCGCCTATTCATTTTGTTTACTTAATGCAACTGTTTAAATAGTTCATTTTCAACTGATATTAATGCTAATGATTGTTTACATTTTTTCAAAGCAGATTTATCACTGATAAATATGATGTTTTTAATTGCAGTTTATATAATATTATGGAATATATGAACATAATTAATTTGAAAACAATTAAACCAGTAGCAGCAGAAAATAATCATAAAGATTTTACATAAAATAACAAAGAGCCGAGTGCAGTCAAAAAAAAAAAAAAAATTGTAAAATGTATAATATACAACGACAAAACTACAATATATAATAACCTTCGCTGCAGGATATGAATAAAAATATCTACAAAGACTGTACAATAATTTATGAATATTATGAATATCTATATGTAAATGCGATTCGTAGGTACTTACCAACTGTTAGACAGGACGTAATATAAAACGAGTTGAGAAATATGTTTCCAGGATCAATCATGTTTTGCTTTTTGCAATTTAATCAAACATATCTTATGAAAATGCATAAAACATCACTCTGAAATTTAATAGAAAAATGTTTGATTATTAATATAATATTGACCTATTGTTCACATATATTTCAGTATTTTATACCTAGGTATATGGCTATATTTCAAAACATTTGATGAATCGTTAAGTTATAATTTTTACTTACCATTATAGTTCGAAATTCAAATTTCCGCGCGGTTTCACTTTAAGAAAAGAACTACGTTATATAATATCCAGATCGGCGGGAATAATTATAATATACATAATTAGTGATTTATTGTGAATTAATTATTATTATACTCATAGTGCTATAGACATAAAATAGGTACTACATATATTTAACATCTCATATAATATTTTATAAACTTAACCTATGTTTGAGGAGGAGCTATGATTTGTCTAAACCTACCTATATGTAGGTATTTAGATATTGCACTAAAATATTAGTCTTCTCGTTTCACACGTCATAATACAATAGAATATTATGCGTGTTTTTTAGACGCATTTCGAAAACGTGTATAATAATATAATCGGCGGTGGGGCGAGAAAAGCACATGGGTGATTTACTGCAGTACCTAAATTATACATGTATACGTAGGTATATAATTATTTTTTATTGTATTGCACTATAGTAATAAAAAAAAAAAGGAAAAATAAAAAAAAGCGACGCGTATATTATGGACATATCGACAGCACACGCGAACGCTACATCACGACTGCAGGATAATATGAATGGACGCCGCCGATGACGGTCACAGAGGATATTCCCCAACCCTATATGCACCACGTATTATATGCGTGTGCGTAACTTTTCCTCTTGGGGGTGTTTCACCCTCGTGCAGTGGGGGCGCAACCTCGCGGACCTTTGCTCAAACTTTTATCGACTGGACGAGCGTACATTAAACACGCGCGTTTATTATACAATAGATATTATGCTGCTGCAGGACGGCCGTCACTCGGGTTTTACGGTCTTTCGCAGCGCGGATCCATTTCGACGGCCAATAACGACCACGTATATCGTACTATAATACCCGTACATAATATTATCATATTATACCTATCATGGGAGCGTATAATAATAGGTGCAGTATATATATGTGTAGAGGTAAATAAGTAGGTTTATGAGAAGTGGAAAAGAAAATTGTAGCGGCATGCGAAGTCTAAAAAAAATGCGCGTACCTGTAGATTTATTAAGGAACGCTAAAATATTTATACAAAAAAAGAGGGGTACTCCCTACCATATTCAAGCGCGGATATATATAGGTAGGTAATAACTATAGACAGGTATTATATACATAGATATATTTAGATGCGGGTGCAGACCGCAGGGTCGTCACTCGTGTAGGGTCCCCAAACGTAATTACTTATTTATGAATACTGCTGGCGAGTCATTGTAACTTGTAAAGTTGTAACTCTTTGAATATTGTTAAAGCTTTGATAAGTTTTTATTTTAAAATGAAAAAAGTAGGTATAGGTATAGTATAGCCGTATAGGTAAGTACCTACCAGGGGCTAAACAAAAACTTAACATCTGTATGCTTATACAGGGGCTTATACAAGGGGGGCGTGGGGATCAGATCCCCCCATTGAATTTTTATTATCTTAGTAAAAAGTTTTGGGAGGGTAGGGGATTTTTCAATTTTTCCCTTTCATTTAGCCGAAGCCGGTAAATTGCGTCCCCCAAAAAAGGTCATGGTTTATATACTACGTAAATTGCGGCCCATGTGGGCCTGTAATTTTAAAAAATGCGTAAATTGCGTCCGGGGTATATTTGAAACGTACGTAAATTGCGGCCCGGGTATATTTGAAATGTACGTAAATTGCGGCCCGGGATATTCCGATTTCCGGTCGGCTGTACAATTTAAAGATAAGTATTAATCTTTGATTTATCAATGTAGATAATAATAATATTTTTTTTCAATTTAATAAAAATGGACGTTATGTAAAGTGAAAGGAATAAAACGTTGAAAGTAGTTGATGGTTTCAAATTTCGTTTTCACAAAATGCTAAAATATGATATTCAGCGCTGGGTATGCACACTGCACAGTTAAAACGTGTAAGTGTTTTTTTGAAATTTAATGATAATAATATTTGTATAGATAGTTTTAAAGATCACAAAAGTCATTTTAAAATTTCGGAACAAATAATATAAATCGACAGAAACTGAACAATAGTTTAAAAAGAAAAGCCATTGATGATATGTCCTAAGTCTGAAAAATGAGAAGGAAAATATTGATTTTGCAAAAAAAGGCTTAGACGTAATTATTACTTATAAATAAAAAATATTTGGGTAGGTACCTAATACAAATTATACCATGGCCGCAATTTACGTATGTATAAAATATACTCAGGCCGCAATTTACGTATTTATAAAATATAGCCAAGCCGCAGTTTACGTATGTACAAAATATGCCCGGGCCGCAATTTACATAAAAAATTAAAAATGGGCCGCAATTTACAGCGACCCCATTTAGCTATGGCGTTTTTTTTTTCATCCCCCTTTCAGAAATCATGTCTACGCCACTGTGCTTATATATAATCTATATGTTTGATGTTTGTATCAACATTCAACAGTCTGTAAGTCTGTTGTATGTATAATCAGTGTACAAACAATTAACAATATATTATACCTATATAATATTTATATTATATTATTATCCTATTGCCAATATATAATTTTGGGCATTGAGGCATATTAAGTAAGCGAAAATAGGTATCGGTATTTTTGAAAAGGTGTGTAATATTATTTATCCAACAGTTCGTGTTTGACTCCCGACCGAGCAACACGTGTGTAGCCTTATCGCAACCGCATTTTTATCTACCGTTAGAAGTGTTCCTACTCTGCTCTACGATAAACTGGTAATATGATTTTATTAAGCGCGATTAGCTATCTTCCTAATTAAAATCAATTACGATATTAAATTGCGTTCATTCGCAATCACCACCAATATGCCTACAACATCGGGCAACTTAAATTCAAACCCAAATAAACTATCTCTTAATGATAAATTATTAGCGTCCAAACACTCAACACCTATCCCCCCACCCAAAACCACCTCAACTCAAGACAACCTCATCGTCAATGATACCAACAACATTCAACCCACCTCAAATCATCCAATAGACAGCTCCCAAGTTAAAAGTTTCGCTGAAACAACAGCCAACTCTCTCATACCAAAAATGAACCAAGCTATCGTTATGAACTCAATCGACGGAATTAAACAAATACAATACATAATTGCGCTCAGTAAAATTACTGACGCAACCAACATTATCTCCGCTTCGCGCATATCTAATAACAGGTTCTGTGTTTTCTTCAAAAACCAACAGATTACTAATGACATCATTAACAAGCACTCGGCCATATTCGTTGATAACATTGAGGTACCGATACGCAAGTTAATTAACCCGGCCAAACGCATTATTTTATCGAACGTATATCCCGCTATTCCAAATAAATCTATCATCGAGGCGATAGAGACATTCGGTATTAAGATAACATCTCCAATCACGGCGCTTAAAGCTGGTTTCCCGCTCGATAAATTCGCACATATCACAAGCTTCCGCAGACAACTGTACATCAGTCCTGAAGACTTCCCAAAACTACCTGGATCGATCGTTATTGTCCTCGAAAACACCTCATATCGTATATTCATTACCGATGACATCGTAACCTGCTTTTTATGCAAAAAACCTGGCCATGTATCATCCTCTTGTAAGATGATATACACAACTCCCCCTCTGACAGAAAATATGGACACCTCAAATGGACAAACATCCACTAATACCTCATCCCATCATATTGTCGAAAAAACCAATAGTATGGACATGACTCCTGATCTACCTCTAGAAACTTCTAGCGAAATATCCAACACAAATAATACACAACTCACCAAAGACGATAATTACGATGATATATCGGACTCACAACCACTCCAAGCTACTTTCAAAAGGCCGGCCCCTGAATCCACATGCCCGTCAGCGCCTCCCTCCCCCACGTTGACCAACGACATAATTGAGTTAGGTAAGGATTCATCTGCTGCCAAAAACATAAAGTCCAAAAACCAAACCATAAAAAAAATTAAAGTCAGATCAAGATCAAACTCCTTAACAAGAACCACTGAAATATTAGATAACCTCCTCGAGCCAGCAACGGCTATCCTGCAGAATAAAGACTCCTCCCTTAATCTAATCACTTTCAAACATATTCTAGAAAACTTCACGAACAAAAATTTAAATATACATGAACTATGCATTAGTGTTGGATCCAATGCCACTGAAGTCCTTGATATGGCCGAAAAAGTATTACCACTAATGGTGGAAAAAAAAATTAAAAACAAAATATCTAAACTAACTCAAATTCTATTCCAATCTATACCTCCCCCCGAAAAGTGAACCCCGCAGACTTCCAACCTGAATCAATCAAACCAATAAAACACTACTCAAAATCTATCCCCACTTCCTTATCATAATGACCAATATCATACAATGGAATCTAGATGGCTTCTACAAACGAAGCACCGATTTACAACGAATCCTTTCCAACTTACAACCCAGCGTACTATGTCTCCAAGAAACCAATCTCAAAATGGGACAAACTGCACATGTTAAAGATTATACCAGCTATTGCAGGAACCGCGTAAACCCTATCAGAGCGAGTGGTGGCGTTGCCATACTCGTTAAAAATAACATTGAAAACAGCCAAGTCAATCTCCAAACACATCTCGAAGCCATAGCAGTAACAATAAAACTTCAAATCCAAATATGTGTATGCAATATATATCTCCCTGACAGCACCAACTTCAGCCTCCATGACCTTATCCACATTATCTCCCAACTACCAAAACCCTTTGTATTAATTGGTGACTTTAACAGTCGGAATACACTATGGGGCTCCTCCTATACGGACAGTAGAGGAAAAACAATAGAGAAACTGCTTGAAGAACCGAACATAATACTCTTAAACAATGGTAGCCCTACTAGACACAACGCAGCTAACGGAAAACTATCAGCAATCGACCTATCTATAGCAAGCTCAAACATTGCCCCAAGTATCGAATGGAAGACCCTCCCAATCTATAATGGAAGCGACCACTGGCCAATACAGTTACAACTTTTTCACCAATCTTCTAAAACAGACCCTATAAATAAATGGAAACTCAAATCACCAAACTGGGAACTATTCTCCTGCCTTGTTGACCAGTACATCACAGAAAACCAATTAGAAGTTCCCATTGAACATATACTACCCATAAACCAAACCCACATTGATGAACTGATCAACAAATTATCAACGCTTATAATAAAGGCAGCTAATATAGCAATTGGAAAATCTAGTCGCCCTCTTAACAAAAGAACAGTACCATGGTGGAACGAAGATTGTAAAAACGCAATCACAAAATATAAAAAAGCTCTCAACCGCTTCAAAAAAACCCACTTACAAACAGACCATATACTAGTTAAAAAATACAAAGCTGAATCCAGATACATTACAAAAAAAAGTAAACTAGAATGCTGGCAGAAATATACATCTACAATCAATATCAGAACCCACCCGTCAGCAGTCTGGAACAAAATTCGTGCACTCAAAGGATGTAAACACCAACCTCTTCCTAACCATATGCACCACAACCAAACTGAACTACATTCAACCTCCGAAATTGCACATGCCTTTGCTGAGACATTCCAATCAAACAATAGCAATGCAAATTATGAGGAGAACTTTCTAAATTTCAAAAATGAAACTGAAAATAATATCACAATTAACCCCTATCCTCAACCTGACAACGCGGAATATAATCACCCATTCAATATAAAAGAACTCCACCTCGCACTTCACAACTGTAACAGCAAAAGTCCTGGACCTGACGATATTCCTTTCACCTTCTTGAAAAACTTATCGGATAATGCTATCAACACTCTCCTCGCAATTTTCAACTTAATTTGGAACAATGGAATTTTCCCCAATCAATGGAGACAGGCACTCGTAATCCCTATACTAAAACCAGACAAAGATAAATTTAATATTCTTAGCTACCGTCCAATTTCGCTTATCAGTACCCTAAGCAAATTACTTGAAAAAATGATAAACAAACGCTTAGTGTGGTTTCTCGAAACGAACAAAAAATTCACAAAACAACAATGCGGCTTCCGCATAAACCATTCAACCCACGATGTCTTAGCTACACTTCACACTGATATAACTGAATCAATAATTAAAAAACAACACCTTATCCTAATTGCTCTCGATATAGAAAAGGCCTATGACATGGTATGGAAAAAAAAAGTACTATCCTCCCTCCAAAAATGGAACATCACAGGAAATATGCTAGCCTTTATTCACAATTTCCTTCTAGATCGAAAAATCCAGGTAAAACTAGGCAATACACTTTCCGAACATCTAGACATTGAGAACGGACTACCGCAAGGATCATCAATAAGTGTCACATTGTTTCTCGTTGCCATTAATGACATATTTAATAACATAAAGCCTCCCATAAAATGCACACTATTCGCCGATGATTGCAACATATATTGCAGAGGAGCTAATATCAAAACTACTGTAGCACTTCTCCAAACAGCACTAAAAGCCCTATCTGACTGGTCCTCCATCACAGGCTTCAAGTTCTCACCAGCCAAAACTCATTGCATAATTTTCAATAACAAAAAAAAAAATGAAACAATCCATCATGTATACCTAAACAACACAAAAATTGAATACACTGAAAGCATCCGTATACTCGGGATGATATTTGACAGCAAATTCACATGGGTCCCACACCTCAAAAATCTAAAAAATGAATGCAAGAAGAGAATGAAAGTCATCAAAACGCTGGCTCATAACACATGGGGATCTGAAAAAAACAGCCTCCTCACCATATACAAATCGCTCATCCTATCCAAAATTGACTATGGCTCATTGATCTACTACTCAGCTAACTCCAACATCTTGCGCACTATTGACCCTATTCATAATGAAGGAATCAGGCTTTCCATAGGAGCTTTCCGTACCAGTCCAGTTTCCAGTATTCTCTGCATGGCAGGCGAGCCTCCTCTACAGATTCGAAGAAATAAAGATATCTTAAAATACGCGGCAAAAAAGAAAAACCTTGAACACCACATGGCATCACAAATATTCACCTCCTCTCCTAGTCTCAGAACATCAAGGAACCATGAAAAAATCACGGACACGTACACTAAACTATGCAGCAATTCAAATTGCCTCGTCAACACGGACACCTTCTCTCCATTTACAACATCCCCCTTCTGGCAATGGACCCCTAAAATTAACACGCAGCTCCTTCATTTCAAAAAAAACAACACTTTGCATACAATAATCTCAAGAACCTTTAACAACATCTTATACTCTGAATACCAGGATTTTAATTATATTTACACTGATGCTTCCAAAACTAGTGACGGAGTAGGATTCGCTTACTGTACTAACCATACTTCAAAACTCTTCAAACTCCTCCCGGAAGCCAGCATCTTCACAGCGGAAACCCAGGCGATCAAAGAAGCATTACTATTCGCAATAACAACGTTCACAAATAATATTTTAATAATCAGCGACTCTCTAAGCGCCCTCCTAGCCATTGAAGCACCAAACCCCTCTAATGAAATAATATACCAAATTAATAACATCATGTCCTCGACCAAAAAAGTAATTGAGTTCATATGGGTTCCCTCTCACATAGGGATCCCAGGAAACGAAAAAGCAGATAAACTTGCAAACGAAGCTATCACCTCGACCTCGTCCACACTCATTTCCACTCTCCCATACCAAGATATCAAAAGAATAATAAACTTACACACTACCAATACATGGCAAATATCCTGGGACGAAATCCCAATCTCAAATAAATTAAAATGTATCAAAAAGAAAATTACCAAATGGCAAACACAGCCCAATATTTCTAGACGGTCTGAAATAATAAACACAAGAACAAGAATTGGCCATACCAACCTCACCCACATACACATCATTAAAAACGAAGAACAACCTCTATGTAGCCGATGCAATGAACCACTCTCGATTAAACACATTGTCCTCGATTGTCCGCTGTATTTCAACGCAAGGACCATTCTCAACCAACCGTCATCGATGGAGGAGGCACTGGGTGAACACCACACTCACCTGATCCACAGTTTCTTCAAACACATTGGTTTAGGACACTAAAAATTTAATACTGTTGAAATTACTTAACTAACAAATATATTGTAAATAGAAAAATTTGTAAAACTACTAACCTATAATATTAGAATCCTTAATTATAACTAGATTGTACATTATCAGTGTAAAAACTATTGTAGGCTAATGACCTAGTAGTCGAAGCCTTATCTTTAATAAAAAAAAAAAAAAAAATTATTTATCCAAACAATAAACAGCTTAGGTAGGTATAGGTATATGAATATATTATACATCGTATAATAATATGTACCTACCTGACCAAATAATCACGGAAAAGGTCAAATATAGCCGTAATATATTTAAATTTAAATCTAATTAATTTGGAACAATAAGATTAGTAAATATATAAAATATACCTATGTCTAATGTCCATATGTCCATATGTTATGTAGGTATATAAATTAAACAAATTCATCACCGCTTATCTATACAGGTAAGTGATTTACTGATTTAGTGATCGATGGTGTGATAACGGTAATTGAATAATAATGAGTGTGGTACTTGTACTATTCAATAGTCAACGGGCAACTATATGTTCAATACAAATATTTTTTTCCATTTGTGCATAATTCACTGGATTAGGTATAATATATGTAAGTGGGAAACTTGTTGCTCGTGTAATACGTGGATTATTTTTTACACTTTTTAATCTAAATGTACGATATATATAAGCACATGGATAGGTTATAGGTTAGGTACTATATATTCCTGGTACCTAATACCTCTACTGACTATACTGCATGCAACCTTAGAGACCGATTAAAAAAAATATTAAGATCATACGTTGCACCATTTAAATTGACTGCATGAGAGTTGGGTACGGGATTATTTAGGTTAGATATTTAACGACACTATAGTTGGACCCTAATATACTTTTGAGTGAGTACTACACTATTCTTACATTTTCCTTCCCATTTTAACAGACTTAGGATCTATTGAACTAAACAAAAGTATTGTTAAAAATGTTTTTTCAGTTTCTTTGTCATTAATAATATAAATTATTGGAATTTTACAAATTATAATATTAATAATATTATATAGGTGTAATAACAAGAACACACTGTTAAAACTTAAAAATAAAAATAAAATAGAAATAAAAATACATATTTATAGGTAATACTAGCTGATCCCGATCACTTCGTTGTCCGTAAAAAATATTGCGATTGTTCAACTCCTTATGGGTATAACTCAGCCTCCCCGATAGAACAATTTGCGACAGCATATTAAGTAGGTGGGCAATGTGCGAAAATTTGATTTGATCCTTTAATGCATTATGATTGTACCTGATCTGCCCTATATTAACCAATGGCAACCAAATAAAAAATTGTACCTATATTTGTATTATGTCATAATTTGTAAGATTCTAATAGTTTATATTTTTAATGGCAAAGAAACTTAAAAAAAAAATGACATTGTTTACATGAGGAGGGGAACTATCCATTGATAGAACCCTACAGATCTTGATTTTAATTAATTAAGGGGGTCTCTACACCATCGTCTTTTTACACGGCGTGGAGGATTGTCGGGTAGTGTGTGTGACGATAGGTGTGAGATGAGTGGATTTGGATGGTGTCGTAGTTTTGCATGAAATTTGGTATAGTAATTTTTGGCTAGTTGGTCAACTGTATCAATTTTTAGATCTTTATGAAGTGCTTTATTTGTTATATACCATGGAGCTGAGGCTATAAGTCGGAGAGAGATTGATTGGAAGACTTGAGTTGATCGGATTTGGGAAGGTTTGGCGCAGCCCCAGATTTGCATGCCATAAGCCCAGATTGGCCTTAAAAGTGATTTGTATAAACTGATTTGTGGTGAATTGACATTTTTGATTTGAGTATAGTGTCGAAGTAAGGTAGACGATTATTTAGTGTTTAGATTTTGGTGAGGGCCCCAGGTTAGACGTTATCGAGTACGGGATCCAACTTAAGAAGTGACAGCGATTAGCTGCTACCTAGTAGGTACTTGGGATCCAACTCGATTGCGCCGTTTAAATTAATAATCATTTATCATTCTAATAAATTATAATACCTTTCTAATTTGCCGTTATGGTATTAGCCCTGCGGTGATTACTGTTTAGTGTCAAATGACATTGGACGTTTCTCATTAAATAATAATAATTAATTTCCTTTGGATCTCCTTAATCAGGCTTAATCCACTGCTTTCCACAGCTTTCCCCCTTCAATCACTACTTTTTGTTCCGCTAGTTACTATGTAAAATTATTATTTTTAATTTTCTCTCGTGTAGCCATGTAAATATTTATGTTATACTGTCATAGGCCTTTAAACTGAGTTAATCTATATGAGTAGGCCTATACGTGTATTAAAATTAGTGGATATTTATGAATGTTGTATACTTGTATCGACTTGAAAACTCAAAACATAATAGGTATACATAATGGTTTAAAAATTATGAAGGTGTTTTTTACTCGTTCCCACAACTGTAAATTTGATTTTCTTAGATATTTGAACACCTTCGACTTACCATCAATAACTATTCCTATTGACAGCGAAGTCTAATTTCAGTCAGTAGATTTATCGGGCTCGTTCAAAATCTAAATCTGTCATTGAGTCAATCTTATACGTTTAAATACAAATCCAAAATCTATATTATGTAGGCTATAGGAACTAAAAAGTAACAGGTACCTACCTACCTGTATGGCTATGGGCTGCATAGTTTATTTATATAGGACACTTACCTATATGAATATGAATTATGATCATAATTATATAAGTCGGTACCTAAATAGTAATAATATGATGTCTTGATATTACATTATAATCGTTTGTAAATACGATGTAATATTAATCACGGATGATTTCATTATCATTCTGATCCCGACCGTTCGTCTCATAAATATTTACGACCTTTGAAACTGTTATAATACTTTTATGCAAATTTTATCGTATTATTTCCGAAAATGTACGAGACTTTAAAACATTCTGCATCCGCTTCTGCAACATTGCAGTCTGCTACAGAGATTTCAGTACGATCTGACAATGTAACATTGTAAATTGTAATTAATATTCTAACCATTTATATATACGCATTAAATGGTTTTAATATATTCAGTGTCAATTTAAGTTTATATTAATAACGCACACTGTCATTATGATCGTATAATACATCTAAACGCTTCATTACGCACTGTGTTTATTTAAGAAATTATAATCTTATTCATAGCTGTTTATTTGTGGACATGGGCAATATTTAAGTCTTAAATCTTAGATTACATATAAATATATAATGGAAAGTCATGGTCTATGTGGCTATGGTTGTATATTTTATCATACTTTTAATATATTACCATTTACCATATAACTAAATATACAACTAAAATATAGAGCCCACACCATAGGCAAAAATTGGGGGAGGGGCTAACCCCCCCAAACTCAGCCCTAGTCCTCCAAAAACCTAGGACATACAATTTTAAAATGCTATATTGCAATGCTCTGCTTGCCTTTAATATATTTAGCCCCCCCCAAGTCAAAAGTTGAAATTGCGCCCATGGGCCCCACACCCCACAAAGAAGTCAACAGCTATACGCCTATACTAAATGTTATAATTAAAATTGCAATTTAGTACATAATATAATACCAATCATCTACATAAATAATGAAGTTACATTTAACTGTTCGAGGATGCCACACAACCTTAGGTTTATTAAGTCAGTCTCTTATACGTAGACATGATGGATTTGATGGAACATAGCAAAACACATGACCACATATTGTAAAATTATCGAGAAGTGGTTTTGGAGCTAAAAAGCACATATTATAAGTCAAATTAAACAATATTTTGAGGTTTCCTTTGATTTTATAAATAGTGTTTTAGAAGGCTTATAGGATTAATTTTTTAGAAAAAAACTTTTCAAGATATTATATAGTTGCAATATTTCATTAAATTTGAACTTTTAAAGAGTATAAAAAAAAGTTTGACAAATAATTTTAAAAAGTTTATAAGAGTATTTAATGTAAAATAATGTATTTAATTTAAAAAAAATTACACTTATTTGATACCTATTGATATAATTAAATAAATAATTAAAAAAAATGTATAGGTACTATTTACAATATCTGTCCGCTTTTGTTTTTGCTCTTCTGTCTAATAATGATTCGTGTAATTTTCCTTCTTGTTGAGCTTTTTTTAATTCACTTCTTTTTCCTTCGATCATACGCATCTTCTTATCTTGAAATTTTTGGAACATTTTTCTAATAAAAAAAGAATTTTGATTATAAAACAATACATTTGGATTGTTTTCAGGTAAGTAATTTTTCAAGCAATTAGCCACAAGGTTAGAGATATCCAAAAAAAAATTAAACATGATATTGAAGGATAAAATATTAATGAGTAAATTTTAAATTTTAAATATAAATTTAACTGTTTATATGATAATAATTGTTTAAAATATGTAGTAGATATATATGTAAATACTACGGGCATAAATAAATATTGAGAATGCTTTTACTTACACATAATTTTTTTCTATATCCTTAATATTTCCTTTCTTTTCGTCCAATTTATCGATCGCTTCTTCTGTATTTTCAATAGCATGAAGTCGAACTTTAACTAATTCATTTGGACCAACAGTTCGATTTTTTGCAACCAAAGAGTCATCTTCATCTCGTATACTTATAAAACATCCAGTTGAAGATAGGATTGCCAATTTGTTATCCTGAAATATCAATAAAAATAAAACTTACATCAATATTTATTTAATTTAAATTTACATACCTATAGATGGATTTATATTTTTATATTATTTTTAATATAATTACACAATAAAAAGTTTGAAAACTAAAATATGTGGTTTGATATTTCTATAGTTAGGAAGAAACCATAGTCTTAGAGGATCTATCAAATAAATTATTAGACTAGAAAAATATATTGTTAGTTTAAATATGCATAATTTAATAGTATGATAAATATGTTAAAACCTAATAAATTATAATAATTGAAAGTTATTTTAAATTGTATTACTTGAAAAATTGGTTCAAATTGTTCTAGTGGTCCAATGGCATCAGATCTTCCGACTATAGTTCCATCTTTGTCGACACCTAAATACTTCCCATATCCAGACTTTAAAGCAATTCTTGTTTCATTGACAATTATAGCTGTTAAGATTTCTTCAGGTAAAGGACCGTCACCTATAAAATAAAAACAAAAACATAGGTTTTTACATTAAAAGTTTAAAACTAATAAGAAGAATAAAATAAATACATTTTTATTTAAATTATTTACCTAATATTTACTGAGTATTATAATTTACTTTCTAAAATATATTTATTTATTAATACTTTTTTTATATACTAGGTACTTGATTCATATTCCATTTTATAACATTTAAATTTAAGAAATATATAATAAATTTACAATAAATCGAGCAATAAATGAAAGCAAGTTATGATTAGATGATCTTTATAAATTAAAAATGAACTAACGTCTCATTCCAATTTGGGTTCTAAGAAAATAGAAGTAACATCCCACAAATGAAACAACTGTATGAGTACTAACCTTCGTCATGAGGAGGACCTAGTGTAAACAGCCCATTGTCCATTGCAGTAACATAGGTTTGAGTTCCAAATTCAAGAGCTACTGGTCCTGAAATTTCGCTAACCAATTTAGCCTCTGCCCAGTTTCCTGTAAAAAAAAAAAAGTTATATATTTATTAAAAGTTTATTTATGATATCATACATAGTACAAATTGATTAATCTTCAATGTACCGTGGTTAATTTTTTCTTGAATTTCTTCAACATTTATTTTTTCATCTTTATTCTTGGATTTATTTTTTTTCTTCTTCTTCCTGAAAACAATTATATGGATTTTTATTTTATGATTACCTAGGTATTTTTATATTCATATCATACACATAATATATAAAATTATATTCTTTTTCGTGACACAATAATAATATCCCAGTTTACAGTTTATAGTTACATACTTGAATACTTCAAATTATATAGCAGAAGCACCTCAAATAACTAAATACAAATATAGTCTCACAGAAAAAGTTTTCAAATATTATCTGAAGAATTTTGATTTTAACTTACTTGACTTTTTCGTTTTTCAATACCAACTTGGATACCCGGACTTTGTTGTACTCGGACATTATAATTTGTTACCCGATTGTGAAATAAAGTTGAGATATTAAAATGATAATGGAAACACTATAATATTACGTTAAGTACATTAATATTGTCGTCTATAGTTCTAAATTCCAGAAAATTAAACAATGTTTACTATGTATATTATGAACATTTTAGGGATATTGATAATAAGAATATGATCCGTATAGATGATAATATAATATTATCTTTAATCGTGATCGTGGCCCAACGGTAACAACAACTATTATAGATGAATTATTAGCAGCCTGCAGCAGCTGGCCTGGCGCTGGAGTTATCAGTGGACAGTGATGAGTTAAGGTCTGTTACTGCGGTTGAGTCCCCTCCCGTCCCTATTTAAGTGTTTCGTGGTATACATAAAAAGTTCAGCACTTATCACTAATCAGTAATCAGCAGGCTAGCATTCAGTATTGTCATCTTCTTTAATTATAACTTATTTTCTTATTACTTATCTCTCCCCAAACCTTGGCTGGACCCTGGACGTGTCTGGTGGACGTCCCATCGGCCATCATTAGTCGCCACGACACGTTTGGATTACAGGACGCTGATAAGTGACATTTCAGTATTTCACATAACAACAGTGTTGTTGCAAATCGTATGCGTACAGTGTAGTTGAAAACTGAATAAACATTACTATAGTGACTTCCAAGTTCCAGTTCAACGCAATATGACGAACGTTTAAAAACAGTAACCGTACATTTCAACGACAACTTCTTGCTGACTGTAAGTAGACGGTGAGTATCTCCTCAATTTGATGCTACTTACGATAATACTATAATATTATTTTGGTAGTTGTGCTTGTGTTTTCTTTTACAAAAAATTTTATTGAACAATCCTTCTTGTAGTGCGCATTCTATGATGGTGGACGAACAAAAAGAACTCGAGGACCGCGAGATCATCGTAAACGAAGTCGATGGATTACCCAGTTTACTTGATGAAAAAAATGATTTATACAAAGCCGTGACCTCTGAACATTCATCGTTAGACGATCTAAATGATGAAGATTTGCCTACATCGTTAATTGTAACTAATATCGATCCTGCAATTTTTAAGGATGATGATCTTAAGGTTGTATCTTATTGCTTTAATAACTGTAATTTATTTGTTGATACTATCGTTACAATCATTTTGCAGAAAGAAATGGAAATGTTGTTTGGCCGGTTTGGAGAAATCATTTCTGTACAATATTTCCGTAGCTTCAAGCGCTTAAGGGTTAACTATGGCACTTCAGTATCTGCTGCCACTGCCAGAATCCAGATGCATCAAATAAGGTTTTATGACACAATAATCAATTGTTACTTCGCACAGGTAAATTTTACTTAAATTATATTATAAATAAAACATTAAAACAACATTGTGATCTATTGAAGCCTGTTACACCAATTGATGCGGCAGACCAACACTTACAATTACCGGCTCCAGTAAAACAGTTTTTAATATCACCTCCGCCATCACCACCAGAAGGTTGGGTACCTAGAGCTGAAGGCGAGCCTCTCATAAATTATGATTTACTAGCTGCTATAGCGAGCCTCACACCCGGTAATTAGATAATATAATTTTGCTTCATGTATACTTATAAATATGTAAATACATGTATGATTAAATAGAAGTTTACAATTTATATTTAGTAACCAATATTATGTACACCATATAATTTCTGAAACTCGCTAAAAATATATACAAGGTGATTCATTAAGCGTAAAACACTCATTATCTCAAAAATTATTAATGTTTTTGAAAATATTTTTTTACATAGTTTCAAGTTGTTAAAAAAACAACGTTTTCATTAAAAAATTATATTTTTAAATATTTTTTATCCTTATAATTTTTTAAGTTTTTTACTTTTTGAATGACAGCATAGAGTTTTAATTTCGTATTCCAAAGCAGAATATTTTTCTAAGTATTTTGATACATAAAAATCGAACTTAGGACGAGTAGTTTATGAGTTATAAGTATTTTAAGTTTAGATGAGCGGAGTGGAGTGGTATGGGGTTACCCCGCAAAAGGTTTATCCACTACACCGCCCATCTAAACTTGAAATACTTATAACTCATAAACTACTCGTCCTAAGTTCGATTTTTATGTATCAAAATACTTAGAAAAATATTCTGCTTTGGAATATGAAATTAAAACTCTATGCTGTCATTCAAAAAAGTAAAAAACTTAAAAAACTATAAGGATAAAAAATATTTAAAAATATAATTTTTAATGAAAACGTTGTTTTTTTAACAACTTGAAACTATTTAAAGCAATATTTTCAAAAACATTAATACTTTTTGAGATAATGAGTGTTTTACGTTAAATCAATCACCCTGTATATTAAAAAATGACCTTACATTTTTAATATATAATAAAAAATTATATAGTTAATATCTAAATGTTTGTGGGTTTCAGGTCAACCCCATGAAATCCATGCTGCAACCGATACTTTACCCGGCATTGTTTTACATGTGGCTGAAGGACATGAAAATATTAAAACATCGGTTTCTACAATTCCTCATACAAGGCTACCAGAAAAATAAAATTGTGTTTTTAAATGTGTTATTTTCTTATTAGATATCTATGTATTTTTAATGATATTTTGTGTATTTTATTTGATATTTGAATACTTATCATTATTATTAATCTATACATTTTAAATTTTAAATATTTTCTGTAGTGTTATTATTTTATTAGGACACATTATTTAACATTTTTTTCTCAATATGGTTGTATGTTTGACAAAATCTCTAATCATTCTAGTATTTATTTCCTTAAAGACTGTCAATAATATTACTTAATAACATACATTTTAAGTTTTTAATACATTCATAGTGTGTAAAATATGAATAATAATAAAAAAATGTGTAAAAATGTAAGTATATTATGTGTTTCTCATTTATTCTCATAATTTATTACTTTTAAATACGGAGTTTGGCTTGCAATATTATTGCCACAATGAGATAAAAGCTGTACAAAATAATATTTATTACATGAACTCTAAAGACTAACCAAATAAAAATCAAAAATGCCCAATTATGTTAATGTTGTTTTTTCCTTTTGCAAAAAAATAACGAAGACATTAATTAATAATTAAATAACTTGATAATTTTAAATTTATTATAATCAATTATTTAGTATATACAATACACAAAGTGATACTCTAACACGTCTTGTACATAAAATTATACATATTTACATCCAACATCTTTGGTAAAGAAAATAAATAAATAAACTGAAAACAAACATTAACTAGTATGTAATGTTACACAAAAGCTTTATGTAGTATCACAGATATCATGGTACTATTAGGTTGGCAATTATGCAATGTAAACAAACAAATTAATATCGTCTTCATCTCTTTTCATATACTTATGTTCAATTAACCATTCAACTTGTTCTTTGATCATTTTTTTACTGGGTAAAAACATATTTTTTAAAATATCAACTAATTCTGTCTGGAGATTCCAATTTGATATTTGTTTTCGCATTTTTAATATTTTTATAATCGCTTCCTAAAGAAAAAAAATTATATATAATGCAGTTTTATTCAATACAAGGCGCAATGTGACAGAAATGAAAGTAAACACTCACTTGGACTCTTAATATTCGTAATTGAACGATACATTCATTATCTTCTTCTTTACTGCGTTCAGTAGATAGTTGTAGTCTCCCAATTAAATTTATTTTACCTCTTTTTTGAAGTTTGCCATTTTTACTAGAATATTTTTTTTTATTACAAAAATGTATTATTTAGTCAAATAATAAAATATATTATATTTCATGTCACTCTTACACTATAGAGAACTGTTCATTAATCCAAAATATTGTGTTCTCGTTGAACTCTTTTGGAGATGGTACTTCGGGCACTACTAACACTACTTGTTTTTTTAATTTTGGGAAATTTACTAGAGACTAGAAAGAACAAAAATTACATAATATTAATATCAGTACTTGAAAGTTGAAACCAATTATAAATTTTCTTTTCATTCACTAACAAATTAACAGAAACCAAAAATTAAACCTTATAAAAAACTTTCATAATACCTAAACTTTGAAACACTCATTTGTATAATCAAAATTAAAAAAATAATAAAGGTTTCAATCTGTATTTTACAGCCACATGGTTGTCGGAGCATAGAAAGTTTAATCCCCTCCCCCCAAAAAAAACGTATTTACCCTTTGTTTTACAAAAGGGTAAAACAAATGTTTTACAATTTTAACCAATTTTGGTACTTTTGCCCCCATCTCTCCCAAAATAAAAATGATCCACAACTAATGCTTACATTTCTTGATGAAAAAGCATATTTTCCAAAAGAGATTTATTTAAATTTATTAATAAGAACTATGGACCTAAGGGACTTAATTCTATAAAAAGCTTGAAATATATCCTTATTTATGCCTCAAAAAATTGCATAAACACACATTATAAAGAGAAAAAATGTATACTTAGAAATTAATAAAATATAATAAAAATACGGGCTGTATAATTATTATTCCACAATATTCAATATATCCAAGATTGAAAAAAAAATCTTTAATACATCTTAATACGTAAAACCTACATATCGACTTGAGTCAAGGTTAAATCCGATATGAGTTAATACGTATGATGGTATATCACACATGTAAATGTTTTAATGCTTGATTTTGAACATATAGGTATTAATATGCATCAATCAAAGTATCATACACTTAAATTTCTTCCATGAATAATTATTGTGGAATAAAAATGGTAAAAAATGCAAGCTACTAATGGCTAAGATAAGTAAAATCTAGTTAAGGAAATTACTGGTAAACAAGAAGACAATTAAAAAAACCAATTCACACAACAGACCAAAAACTTTTGTTATTAAATATTTCATGACTTTCCTATTAATATACTATATAATAGTATGGTTTAGTTAAAAAATAAATAAGTGTTTCATATAAGACTCAGTTTACAAGTTCGAGAGTTTTCACTTAAGCATTTATATACTAACCCATAATGTTCGCCGTAATTCAGGATCAGGCAACTCAGTAGCCAATCTAAGATTTTCATAAGATATTTTATCTTTTGGTCTTTGATTCCACGCAAATAATACAGCCATTTGGAATGTTGTAACATCAATGTCAAACCGGCCAATTTCATTTAAAAATGTTATCTGCATAAAATTTTTTTGTTTGAAAGTGAACAATATGTACATTATAATACATTAAATGTATTTATATTTTATGCAAACAAAATGCTCTTACTGTGCCATTAGACATGTGATGATACCACTGTAATTTTCGACCACTATGTTTTTTTCGATAAAAGTCTTCTACTTCTGGTATATAGTCTTCCAACTCCATTGGTAATGACACTGTAACACGTTCACTACCTCGTGACCAAGCTCCAGCATTCAATATCTTAATATTGATAGAATCTACAAATTACCAATTTTATTTTAGTCATTATTCAAGTCTGTCCCAACAAATCACATATTTTATACCGTTTTTACAAGTAAAAGTTATAAAACATAATGAAAACATTGTAACCTTTTTATAAAGAATAAATAAACTAAAAATAATACCAGTAAAGTCATATTCTTTTATAAATAAAAATCTTATTGCTAAAACCAACTGTCAATATTAGAACCAAACAGCGTTTTACATATTATACTATTATAGGAAGTTATAATTTTTGTAGTTACATTTATTAATTTAGAATAAAATATTTAAATATCTATTGATGTTGAAAGACAACAATAAGCATTTTCGATGGTGTACACATGGGTCCATGGAGAGGTGAAAAAATGGTCCGGAGACTGGACGTTTGTTATAACCTCACATGTAATATAGCATTGCAAAAATTAGGTGAAGAGAATCTAGTACCAAAAAGAAGTAAATTCGCAACACCGGGTGAATGTTTACAAAATGTATGCTTTAGAGTGGCCTATATTCAATTATCAATAAAAAATTTTTTTTATTAATATTGGCCCAATGTATTTAAAAAATGCTTATTAACAAATTATCTATCAATGTTATTATTTTCAAATTATTTTATATTAAATCTTAATTATTCACATATATTTATTTTAACTTTGGGAAAAAAATTTAATCTGACTTTTTTTCAGTCTTGGTAGAGGTTAAGGGTTTGTTATACTAGCCCCACTGTACACTTTCATACTTGTTTGTTGACAATACTGGATTGTAAGGTACAGACCTTATATGAATTAAGTTGGGGTATAGAATCTGAGCAGGGTCGGATTGGTATGTATCGACCCATCGAGATTTTCACTTCTAAGCGGCCCATTTACATATATTCAGAGACCCAAAATTACGTCTACAATTATTACGAGTTTATAGGTGGCCTATCGTATTTTAAACATGAATTTATTTTCACTCACACTCACACGACCAGCCCAAACTTTAAGCGGCCCACCGAGACTTTCTCAGTAGCTCGCCTAACCAATCCGGCCCCGAATCTAAGCAAATCTGTGAATAAGAACATAAACCATATTTTGCATACTATGTAGCCAACTGAATAATTTTGTAATTTAAGCTTGAGATATGAGAACATTATCCCTATAGATGCTACATTTTGAGTGTTCTTAAAATATCAGCTTTTACCCAATTCACATTAATTACCTGCAATGCTTCCTTTAAGATTTCTGTAGGTTTCTTTAAACTGTTGATTTAAGTCTTCACTAACTTTTATATCTTGGAACATTCTAGCTAGTTTATTTACATAATCTGCGGGCATACCAACTTCCCTTAGCCTATAAAAACATACATGTATTAACTATAAATCTCCAAAGTATTATTTAATAAATTGTACCATTCAACCATGTTTTCTTCTTTTTCAGAATCAGCTGAAGTGTCTAATATTAATCTACGAGTTAAATGTGCCTTGTGAAACCTCATAAAAACATCTTTATTTTGAACATATTTCAACACAAGTAGCTAAAACCAATAAAAATATTACTAGCAAATTAAACCAAGAGTAGTTTAAATTTCATACATACCACATCTTTCAATTTACTTTCAATCTCATCAGCAGTTAATCTCTTACTTAAAGGGGTTTTTCTTAATAACATATCACAATAATTGGCTAATAATTCTGGACATTTTGATTCCGGCTGACACTTAACTGCAGAATTCTAAAAAATTAGATAAACAATAATGAAAAACCACTTTTACAATTATCTATTATTATTATTAAAAGTTATAACATAAACTTTGAAAATTAGATAACTCATCACCCAACTCCATAGCAAGACTTTACTGGGTATTCAAAGGTGGTGCCTAAACTGTACATGACCTAGACATCTAATCAACGTTCCACAAACAAATATCAAATATGAAAAAACAACTATACTAAACCATGCCCCTATCATGTTAAATTTTATTATTGAGATGTCAATTTAGCTTATTGTACATAATAAAGTATATACTATATTCACGTTAAGAAACCTGAGCAGCCAATGTGTGTACAGGGGTGTGGCTATACTACATGGCAGGTGTACAGATGTGAGTGACAAACAGGTATCGCCTGATAAAAACTGGAAGTTGCCAAGGTTCTTTTTATAGGGCTTCAGAGCCAGTGCGTTTTAAGTGCAAAAACATTTCTTACCGGAACTCTCATGAACTGTAGAATAGTAGGATTTCGTTTATTTTTTATTTTAAAGAAGAGAACATTTTGCAGGTTGGAGCAGAGCCTGATTTTCAAAATTAAAATTTTAAAAGTTAAAATACACATTTGAATAATGGACAATATTTTTATTTTTAAAACTTATTACTCTAGCACAATATAAAGTAAAATAAACATTTGGGCTTTAATCCGAACAGAAAATAATTCTCCTCACTGATAAAAAAAAAAATTATCTAGATCAAACATATCAACGAACCGTGAGAGTTTGTCCTGTTAAGGCATCTTTGTTGATTTAATACACCGTATCAACCCACCCTAAATAGGTACCAGACAATAGATTTGTGGAAAAGTATTATAATTAAGGTAGCAACGACAATTTAGTTTAAGGGTGTCGGTGTCAGTATTACTAGTTTTCCACAATTCTAATAAAATTTTTTTATAGAATTGTGGAAAATTGGAAATACCGACACCCTTAACTTAAATATTACAAGTAAAAATTAAAAGTTAAATAAATAAATTAGATAACGAGTACATTTACTACAGCTAAAATTAAATAGATAAAATACCTATAATTTACTTTTCAATTAGAATATAATATAAAAGTGATTTTCAATAATTTTAAGTGATAGCTCCCCAAAGATTTTCAATTTTTTCACGACACATAAAACTATTTTCCTATATCATGTTGTTTGCAAACCACCAAGGAGGTTGTAGCTTCCCAGGTTGAGATTCACTAACAAATAATATTATATAACTAACTTGTTTTGTAGGCAGTTCTAATCGAAACACAGTAGTATCATTAACGACTTGTTTGTATGCTTTATCCCTTGCAGTTAAAAACCTTGGGTCATCATTAAATGCTTCTTGTACCAAATTACTAAATTTATGAAACAATAGAAGAAGTTGTTCCACATATTTTTCCGAATCCTATAATTAAATGAATAAATATATTAAAATGTATATATGATATAATGTTGATGAGGTTATAATTATTGTTCATACTAACAAAAACATTAACTTTACCTGAGTTATAATGTCTGCTGATGCCATCATGTCTGCTAAGCCAGCACTTACAATATAATCTTCTAAATCTTTTAACATTTTTAAAATTCCATCTGGTACTCGGTCCATTAGTTTAAATAAAAGTGTTAATTCTGGAATAAAAAATAAAATAAGAGTAAATTCAATTTGATTACTTATTTACAATATACTTTCGGTATCGTTGCTTTTAATCATATCTGTACATTCAGCTAAAATAGTATGGCGGAAATTAGAAACCAACACCACAACGCAACAATCTGTCAACTAAAAATCAATATTACATTAAAACATTTAACCATAGTATTGATTTAAAATTAAACTAAATTATACAATACCATTTGGACAGAGCCACTATTAGTTTCTAAATATTTTTGAGCACGGACTTCTTCTTCCCGAAGTTTCATATCAGCATATCGCATATAATTTTGAACACCATGATGCTCTAAATATTCAGGAGCTTTTGCTTTATAAAATGCTTCTGTCGTTTCTATATATGCTCGTTCAAAATAATCTCTATAAATTTGAAGTTTATCCTCATAATTTGAGCATAGATTAACTAAAACAGTAATTTTTGCTATTTAGAATTAGTGGTACAGGAGATGAATTATAACAAAAGTCAAAAATGTAAGCACACTCACCATATGATTCTCTTACTCCTATAACTAATTGAGAGTCAAAAGCTTCTCCGTTACGCTCTAAGTAAACAAGTTTCATTGCTGAATCTTGAAGTCTTTGTTTTATATCATTAAAAATACTTTGATTCCAACTGTCCAACATCAACTAAAGAAAAAAAAATTTACATCAGGGAATAAATATGTTAAAAATACAATATTCCTAACATATTACTTAAAAACAGTATCAGCTTTACCTTTCGGACAACAGAATCTTTATCAGAATTGCATTTTTTTACACCAATTGATGATTTTCCAGTTAGAGAATTTTCCAGTTGTCTAAAAGGAGTTGGAAGATAGTTACATTGAGTAAAAAATTTTCTCCATTCAGTGATATAAGCTTTAAGTAGAGCTTGGTCTTCTTGATGGGCCATAACTCTCTAATAAAAGAATACAAAATATAATTAAAAACAAAATTTACATTAGGTAGTATTAAAATGTCCGGCATAAATTCACTTTAGTTACCCAGCATTTTTTTTATTTAATTTTTTTTTTTTTTGAAACATAAGTGTTCAACAAGTTAAGAACGACAGAACAAAAATATTTAGGAATTCATTATTTTGGAAGTTATATCTTTCCAAATTTTGTGAATTTACTTCTATACGCACAGGCAGAACACTGTACTTTACTACCACAATCAGTGCCTATAACGTTTTTCAATTTTAATTTTTTACATTTTTCAAATAGTTGAATGATGGCGGAATCAGCGAAATATTTATTTTTTACTGGATACCTTTTTTTTGTTTGCTTAATACTATCTAGTTAAGCATGCTGAAAACAATGGGAAAATCAGAATTTGGCGGTCAAACTTAATTTTGAAGTTTTAGCCATATAACAAGCTGAGGGACGTTTTCAAATTTAATTGTCCAAATGAGCAAAGTGAGCGAGTGACCATACCAGGTCTGTAATATGTGCTTTTAATAATTTTGTTTTAAATTTGAGACCAACCCAAGGTAGTTTACTTAATAAGTCGAGGGATGTTTTTCCGGGAGTATATGAAAATACTATTAATTTAAATTTAGTAGATAAGTAAATTTAGCTATTATTTTAAAACTAAGTCCGACTGCCAAATTCTGACTTCAACATCATTTTTACATGCTTAACTATATTTGTTAAGACAGGAGAGTACTGATTAGTGATTACGGATGTCGGGATGTGTTAATATTTTGATTATGCCAGAAATATTTTTTTTTTTAAATATCCTAATTTAATGTGTTGTAGAAATAAGATTTGTTAATGTCCTTAGCATAGTCAATTTATGTGTCACATAAGACATGTTAATTATGTATTACACACATACGGTGACTATGCATACGGACATGACACTTGCTGATTGTGATTTTACCATTCTTAACCCATTAAAATACGTAAAAAAAAAAATAAAAATTCATTATAGGCTTACTTGTAAAGTATTGTGTGTGCGCAAGTATATAAATGTAAATTGCAAACTTTGGAAGGATATAACTTCCAAAATAATGATTTCCGAAATATTTTTTTGACACCATTGTTTTTAACTTGTAGAAATATATGTATATAAAAAAAATTTTTTTTTAAATGCTGGGTAGGTGAAAAGGTTCCAATCGTCTAAGATAAAAGTAGTTGTATAATATTTTTACCTTGAGCTATTATTTTTCATTTACCAAAATAAAGTAGATAAATAATTAACTTGAATAATTTTAATTAACAAAAAAGGAATTCAAATTATGGTTTAAAATCTAGATAGTTTAAAAACATTTTACTTGTTGAGCTTTTTTTATGAATTCCATGATGTCAGTTTTTAGGAATTGTCTCATTTTTATTGGTCCTTGTTCATCCCATAGACATACAAGGTGAACTGCATAAAATAAATCTTGCCATTCATTTTGAGTTACTGGTTCTTGTTGTAAAAGTTGAATTACAATGGGTCTCATTTCTGGCCATTTTTCTTCAAACCGAACTACTGTCTTATCACTCTGAAATAATCAGTAATTTAATTTTATAATTATTGAATTACCTTAAGTTTAATATTATATTCAAGTTACACAAGACTTGTTTAGGAACACAGTATGCAAAGTATTAATGATATTTTCCACATTCTAAATAGGTAAGTTATTAGATCATATTATAAATACAATTGTAATTCAACATTATCATCAAATAAGTGAGTTTGGTATTTCGTAATGAAACCATAGTGGATCATGGGATCGCAGTATTAACACAGTTTTTCCAAACGAGTGGTATAAATTATGATAGCATACCAAAAATTAATAATAAACAACATAGCTTTCATAGCTTACCTTTATTTGTGACATGTTTTGAATGGCAAAAAATTCAAAATCTCTTAATTTAATTTTGTTTCTATGTCGAGCAATGTACACAACGATCTATACCGATTTAATTAATAATAAATGTTTTAGTGAATATGATAATTGTTGAACGGAAACCAGATTCGTGAGTTCAAAAGAATCGTTTTACACCGCGTAAATCCATTTCGGTCGCTGAATTTTATCAAACGAAACGTACCTAATTATACAATACTGAATTCACTCGTATACAGCATGTAACTGGGAAATGCCGAAATGGACCGCAAGTCAGACGTTACCAAGCATTGCATATATTATACGAGAATACGAGATATAGAAAGTCGAAATTATGATTTCGGGCTACACTGCCTACACTAGCGCTTCGAAGTTTAGATCCCAAACAAATGGATAGTAGCACGGAAAAAAATGTTTCACTGTCCATGACGTCATTTATCATTGTTATCATATTCATTGATAATAGAACATTCCTTATTCGTATATTATTATCTATGTACGTGAACATATGATACGCAAAATGCAAATATTCAATATAAATTCCAGACGATCGTAGGACAAATATACAGTTTATAAAATTTAAAACGCTGTGTAAACTATTTCACTGTCTATTTTTATTTGTAAATAATTATATACGTCATGGTTTCAAGTATTTTGAATTACAGCAAATATGCATGTAATAGGTTGTTTAAAATCAGTTATTTTTTGTTTCAATATCCATATACTTCTGATTTTAAATAATTTACACATTTTTGTGATTTTAACTATACATTATTCCCATGTATTTTTGATAATTATTTTATTAATGGCAATGGTAATATAAGAATAACTTATGAGGAACCTTATATTTTTATCCACAAACAAAAATATATACCTAAATAAATTGAAAAAAATTAAATAGCTGTATAAGTTGCACAAAAAGTTTCAAAATATTTTTAAGTTTTCCATGTCTAGAAAATAGTAAAATACTAATATAGTAATATCAATAATATTCGGTGAAAATGTCAAGTACCTACCTGATGCCCGTATGCCCGTATACCCGTCATTTTATGTGTCACATAAGACATAGTACATTATGTTATTCACTATTCATTTTTGTGTTAGGTAGGTATAATGTTATAAAAAAAAACCAAAATCGATTATGTAAAAATGTTTTTTTTTTTTTTGTTATTCATGTTTTCATGAAAACGTTTTGTAAATATGTTTCATTTAAAGTAACAACCACAAATAGTACGTATATAAATACGTATTTGAAAAAGAGTTATTAAAATAATTTGAGAACTATCATTGAACTATCATGACTTGTACATTGAACCACAGAATTGTATTATGCATAGAATATAGAAAATGCTAATATAAACATAATATGATGAAAATGTCAAGTGTCCACATTCTACTGTTATTCGGTTTTAAATTTCAACAAAATAAGAAAATGTTATAGATAACTCGTTTTGAGTAAAATTCATAATTCCTGTTTTAAACAGATTTATTTTCCTTTTCCTCAATAAAAATTTAAAAGTACTGGTAATTTTTGATTTTGACCTCAAAATGGCCCAAAGTACCATGGATCATCGTAAAAACAAAAATCTCCTTCCTACCAGATAATATATTTAATATTAAAATAATATTATCAAACTAGGTATAGACATCAAAATATTTTTTCTACTTTTAGATCGTGTACACATCCAAAGAAACACTCTTTATTGTAAAATTAATTCCTTCACATAATATCTTTGCTACGCAACACCATAGTCGACTAGACCACTCCGAAAGTCAGAATCAAAAAATTGTTTTGATTATTATTTATTTATGATATTTATGATCGGTCAAAAAGTTTGAAAATTTAACACAAATTTCAAGGTAAATAGTCAGTCAAAAATAATAAATTTATTATACCACGGTATAGTTATAATAATATGTGACTGATCAATCCACCTTGGTACGTACACCTTGGTACATATCACATCATACCATATCATATTTGTGCAAGTGCGTTTGGTCTTGGTATGTGGTATATTGTTGGTCAAGAACCGTCGCAAAGTTTATCTTACCCTTTTCTAAAATCTATTGAATTTCGACATTCAGCATTACAGCGTATAAAAGTAAAAAATCCTTCTACCTACATGTAATCTGTTCAGACTATTCTGTGCTACTACCTAGATTTTTACGTTTCACATTATACACTAGATTACCTATTCAGTAATAGGGATCTTTTTAAATTATAAATTAAAAAATTAAAAATTAATTAATCAGATAAATATTTATTAATATCTAAAAACATTTATTTTTATACATAATCATAAATAATAATAATATACAATATGAAACTAGTCAAATCTAATCTGTAACATTTTGATGATAACCGAGAATATTGCCGATCGTTTCCGAAATAAAACACCAAATCCCCGAGTTCCTGAACGTCGTACCTACAATAATAATAGCGTAATCCTACTTTAATACGCTTCTGCAACTTATATTAGATAACAGTAAATTTGTCTCGTAAGTATTAGTTAACATTTTTATACAGTGTTAAATTAGTTAATTAGGTAGTTATTTATAATATTGACAAAACAATCGTATGGAAACTGAACGTCGCGGAAATAACGCGTAATTATAATATTTTAAATGGTAGGCAACAATAATGTAATGTGAAAATTTGAAATATTTCACTTGCAAATCATGGCAAGTATTGACATTTTATGTCTTATTTATAAATTGCTCCATCAAAATTGTATAAAACTGTTCCTGTCAATATGATAATAATTTGTCTACTATCCCAATCTCCTACATTTTCATAAGGTTTAATATATTTTATTTATAATGAACCTTACTTTTTTAGATATAAAAATTAAGTTAAGAATTATCTAAATGATGGCAAGGAAACGACGTAGTACAACAGAAATAAATACAGCTGAAAATGCTTCGGTTCCAAAACGTCGTTATACTAGGTTAGTTGAAATAAATTGATATACCACTTGATTGTATATTTTAAAAATGTATATGTTTTAATTTTCAGTGCACAAAGAAATCATCTTGAAGAAATGATGGTTTTTAATCATAAAAAATGTCTTTCCTGGTATCATAAATATACAAACGATGTCGGCGAACTAGGTATTTATAAAATAAAAGTACAATGCATTTTTGTAACTTTGTTATTATCCATATACTTAAATTATTTTAAGGTCCCGAAGGCATGGAAAAATTTTGTATGGATATTGGGGTTGACCCAGAAGATTTAGTAATGCTTGTTTTGGCTTGGAAAATGAGTGCTAAATCAATGGGCTATTTCTCAAGTGCTGAATGGTTAAAGGGTCTTACAGAATTACAGTAAATATTTTGATTTATTAATTTGAAATTGATATAATACCTATGTGATTAATAATTAATAAGATACATTTTGATCGCAGGTGTGATTCAGTTAAAAAACTTCAAAGTAAATTGGAATCTTTGAGGTTGTATTTTAATGATCCATTAACATTCAAAAGTATATATAGATATGCATATGATTTTGCAAGAGTAAGTTTTACTTTTAGTATCATAAAATGATAATATTTGTTATAGTATTATTTCATCATTCATAGATGTGACATTTATATGATTATTGTGATGACAAGAAAACAAAATTATACCTACTGTTTTTAATATAAAGGAAATATAAGTTTTTTTATTTTTAAGGATAAAGATCAACGAAGTATGGACATAGAAACTGCAAAATTAATGCTAAATTTATTACTTGGAAAACAATGGAAACTTTACACTTTATTTGCTAAATTTATAGATCAATCCAAGTATAGAGTTATTAATAAAGACCAATGGTGCAATATATTAGAATTTTCACGATCTATCACTACAGATTTGGCAAATTATGACATAGACGGAGCATGTAAGTTTTATAAAATATTTTTACTTAAGTATAATAGTACAATAAGTACACATGTATTCAATTTTTAAAAATTTAGTTTTATATCATTAGGTTCTATACAAATTTATTCAATTTCAATGCCTTGTAATTTCTTACGATCTATGTTTATTGTACCTTTATTTTTCAATCCATTTAATAAATCCGTTAGTTGGAACTAGGTATACCAATTTAATATTTATTAAGAAAATTTAAAATAATAATGCAAAGTAAATGTCTGGTTGGTAAAACAAACAAATATTTTGTTTTTTTTTTTGAGCAAATTAATTCAAACTATACTCTATATAGTATAAAAATGCCTGAATTTGAGCTTAAATACTGATTATTGAGCCACTTGCTGTGTCATTTATCTTTATTCTTTTTTAATAGAATAAACAAATACTAGATAGTATATATTATAGTATATTACTTACTAACCTCACCTAAGATAACTACTGGTGGCTCAGTTATCAGTATCCATCCACAAATTTGAGCATTCTTATCTTGAATAGATTATAATAGATTTTATACAATTACATTTTTATTATTTAACATTCAATGAGTTTGTTACTACAGTTGAATATTAAATACAATTTAGTATGACTCAATAATTTTTTCTCCTGTGTTTAATAAATTTTTGCACCATTTAAAAAACTCGGTCTATATTATAAATTACATATATTTATTATTTTGTAATATTGGCTTACTCTACTATTTTAAAATGTATATTTTTATTTATAGGGCCTGTTATGTTAGACGAGTTTGTGGACTGGATAAAAAATAGTAACAGCTGAAATTATGAAGAGGATTATTCTCTACCAGGATTAGTTACTGGAACAATATAAGTTAAATACCATTTAATAAAACTGGATCGATCTCTCGTATGCTTTTCCAATTTCCATATAAATACATTTTTAATTTCAATTAATATTTCAAAAATTCAGTACATAATACAAATCACTTTTTTGCAAGTCTTCTATTAAAAATATTTTTTATATATATTTATATAGTTACATATTATTAATATGAATAATTATAATAAAATCATTCACACAGATATTTTTTGTATTTATTTATATTTATTCAAATATGTATTGTAATAGTTAGGTATGAAGAATAATGTCAGATATCATGATGTCTTGTTTTATAAAAAGTACTTATGATAAATAATATAAAAATATACATTTGATATGAGGGTGGGATAATGAATATCTTACATTAACTTACATAGTTAAACCTGTTACATATTTGACACTGAACTTTTTTATTCAATTATAAATAAATTTATATCAGAGGAATAATTGAAAAGTAAAATTATGAAGGTTAGGTAAAAATTATATTTTTCAAATAATTTAATTTAAAACCGTAGCAAAAAATAAACATTTAAATCAAAAGTATTTGTTAATAATATTTTATTAGTTATTGAACTGATAACTGTTGTTAAATAATAATAATAATAATGTGTTACACATGTGACATATTCTATACTCTGTCCAGCAAGAAAACATGCAGTGGCCTGAAAAAAATCAGCATCCACAGAACATCCTGCCTACCACAGTGGAACTGGTGTCAAGTGGGGATGCACAGAGTCGGTATGTTCTCTCGCTGAACAGAGTAATATAATCAACAAAATGTATATGGTTGTGTTGTTTATCTATTAAATAGAATATAAGAGTTACATATTAATGAACATTTCTAGTGTACATGTATACTTTTAAATAGAATAGCAAGAATACATATTTTTGACAATAAAATAAAGTAATATATGCTTGAATTATTGTCTTAAAAAAACAGTGTATGTGTTGTGAATTGATTTTATTCAAGTGATCTTGGAGTGATATTAAAACACTGAATAGAGGGTAAATGAACCTAATAGACAATAACCTATGTCCAATCTCTATGAGCTTAAACTTCCAAGTTTGGGGTTATGTATCATTTTTATCTATTTATATCTACGACCAATCAAAAATCGATAAATATATAACTAGTACAAGGTAAATGTAATAAAATAAATAAAAAAGTATTTTATTTTAATTGGTATTGAAGTTATTGTTCTGGTCTTCTTTTATTAGATCATGCGCGTTTTCAACTGTGAAATTCTTTTTTGTATATCATGCAACTGCCAACAGAAAATATATTCAATAGAAATTAGTATAATATGACCACAAAGATGTATAACATACAATACATGGTATACAGTGTGTTAATCGATTAAAGGAACACAAAATATTTCAAATGTATGACCGGATGACCCTGAATTTTATTTACTTTTTTTACTGCATAACTGCATAAGAGACCTAATATTACACTTATTTTTAAAACAACTTTAAAAGTTTTTTTATATGATCAAAACAATAATGAAATCCAGGGTTATGTATTTTAAATATTTTGTTACCTTTATTACACACTGTATAATATTATAGAATAGTATATTGTCAAACCTTTTGAATTTCCCAATCAATATTTGATATTTTTGGATCATTCTTTTTATCACTGTTTGTATTTTCTACATTGTTTGATGTTAAGCTTATAAGCATTTTGTAAATATCTGACATTTCCAAGTCAAAGTCAAACCTTCAAAAGTTGTAATAAATAACCATCAAAAAATCAAATAAATTAAATTACAATTATTAAATAACTGATCCATCATACATTTATAAATCCCATAATATTTTTTTTATAAAAATAAATAATAGTATAATACATTTTTACGTTTATAATATGGTCAAGTGGATAACAAACTAATATGTATTCTAAGCTCTAAATGAGGTTAAAATACAAAAAAAAATAAACATTGTACTTACGGTTTAACTACTGTACGTTTTACAACATTCTTATAATTAATATTTTCCATACATTCCTAAAAACAAATTTATCATTATAAATAAAATACATTATTGAAAAAATAATTATAATTGTGATTTTAAAATTGTACAGTTAGTTAGGTACCTATTCATAGCACCATTTGAATCTACATTTTTGCAAAATAAGCTAATCTATCTATTGTACTGATTATTTGGCATTAATTGTTACACATCTTGCCGGTACCTTTATAACTTAACCAGTAACCAACATTACTAAAATAATTTATTGTAACTTAAAATTCTAACAAATAAATTAGTTAAATATTTAAATAGAGATGAAACTATATTTATAAAAAACAAATGACTTTCTTTGATTGAAAATGTTAGGTAAACATTAACTTAGGATAATTGTTTTTTACATTATGATTCATAGTTAAAATTAAATTTAAACATTTGATACAATACCTATAGGCTATAGCCACTATTGCTGCTATTAAAATTGAAGGTGGTATACCAGTAAATTCTACTTATTAATTTATATCGACTAATTTCCCTCCTACTGTCCATGGCTAATAAATATATTAATTTTTAACGAAATTTTAAATTGGGGAAAGAATAGACGTAAATGTTCTACAAGTTTACAAAGTTTATTTAATAAACCTATTTCTAGTTTTATTTACAACCCTTTTTATGACCATGCAGCATGCTAAGAATGCTACAATTATTTTAAAGACTCCAGTGGCCAGTGCCCAGTATCTATGTCATACAATGTAATAGGAATATTTAGAACATAATCATTAAATGTTTTGTTTTTTTTTTGTAAGGCGCTTTTTTCCTAGTCCTAGATACCATACAATAGACATTTCCAGGTAGTATTTCCCAAAGTCTCAGGGAGCCAATCCATCCCTGCAATTTAAAATGTACCTACATTTCATTTATTGACTAAATAATTACTTTTTTGTACGTTTGTCTGGATATAATTTTAGAAAATTCTTTATTTACTCCAAATGGTACCTCGAGTCCTCCGTCTAAATTTAAAAAAAATGTATGATATTAGTAAAAACATAATATTTATAATAATAACATAATAATTGGTATATATTATATTATTATATTATACAGTAAAATAGGTATATATATAAATATATCATTATAATACCTATTGCTTATTAGGTTAGATTAAAATATGTATGCTAGGTTGCATAAACAATTAATAAATTTAATGGTTCACTAAAAATGTAATGGACCAATCACTGGCCACTAAATCTTGTTTAAGGGACCATTAGCTCACTATTGAATATTGATTCATTAAATGTTGTGCAATCCGCTATTAATACCTATAGGCTATAGATTATATGACTAAAGTAGGTAAGAACTCACAGTTTTTTAATTTGTGTGAATTTTCAAAATATTGCAATTGTTTTGCTTTATTTCTCCATATTTTCAGCGTTTTTTCATCTCTAAACATTTTAAAATATATTAAATTATAATTTATAACCTAACCAGAAAAATAAAAATACAACAGTAGTGTCCCTAGTGGCTATATCATAGATTACTAGGTATATATTATTAAGGGGACGTTACAGTCACATTTGTTGTCTCCGTCTTACAAGTGCGTAACATACCAAATTTTATGCTCAGCAGAACACGTTTATCTCCCGTAGTCCCGTTAGCTTAAAAATTAGAGCGAATTTACCACTTATAAAATTTAAAGGAAAAATTATTATCTAGACAAGGACATAGGCTTTTTATTATAATTCAATTTTAAAGCGAGTTATGTTTTTTAGTTAGTAATTTTAACATTGTAAACTGTTTGTATATCTTAAAATACTCATACCTCGCTTTAAAATTTAAATATAATAAAAATCCTATGTCATTGTCTAGATAATAATCTTACCTTTAAATTGTATAAGAGGTCAATTCGCTCTAATTTTTTAACTAACGGAGATAAACGTGTTCTGCTGAGCCTACAATTTGCTATGTTACGCACTTGTAAGACGGAGACAACAAATGTCACTGGAACGGCCCCTTAACTAGTGTATGTATCTTGTCTGACTAGTGACCTCACATGACGAATGTCAACATTGTCATGATCATTAACAAAAATTTGGTTAAGTGTGTGCAAGAGGGCTGGAGGGAAAGGGCGCTTGACATTTTTACTTAATAAACATTCTTCAATTTTTAAGTTAGGTCATGCGGAAATGTCATACAAGGGCGGTCCATTAAAATTTCAGGGGGGCTAAAATTATTAACATCAATGTGAGTAGGGGGGCTTCGGTCCTACCAAACTAAAAAAAATGTGGGGGTAAGCCCCCCACAAGCCCCTCCCCACCACCTCCTATATCCGCTAATGACAGGTACTGGTGTAGGTACTGCATACATTTTTCCCAAACATGTTTAAGTATTAACTGGTATATCATTATGTGAATGTAAAGAAAGTATATATCAGATGTGATTCTTAACAACTAAACTCACTTGTAAGATTGTAAAATTCGTTCTTGTTTTTCTAAAATTACTTTTTGTTTTTCTAAATAAAGTCTCTCTAATTCTTTCATCCTAATATCACGATCGGTAACTAGACGATCGGTGCTCCTAAATTGTATTATACATAACAAAAGTTTAGATAGGTAATTCATTAATTTGTTAATTAGTAGGTAAGTAATATTGTAATACACTAAATACTAATATTAATATACTGTTATGTATAAACTGGCTAAGTACCTACCATATACATAATCCATTATAAAAGTATAATAGGTACTTCAGTAAATAATTCATTAATTTGTAAATAATATTTTAATAGGTAGGTAATAGTATGGTGACCAAAGCCTTGTTCTAACAGCAGACTGTATCTTTATATGAATCAATTTACTTGGTCTTTCTGATTTTCTCACCCTCATATCAGGGGTGGCTTCAGGTCAAATGTCAATTATATGGGGGGGGGGGGGATTTTTATCGTGTATAGAAAATGCAGTGAAAATGTCATGTATCTAAGGTCATTTTTTTAGAGTTTAAGTTACCTAATATATATTTTTCTTTAAAAGATGTACTTAATTTCAGAATTGTTAAATTCCCATTTAATGTTTAATGATTTTTCTTAACACAAAATAGTAGTAGGTAAACTATAAACCATTAGGGCATTAGGTATACCTATTATTTACAACTATAATACCACCCAGCATAATACAATAAATTATAGTATTATATTATTATTTTTTTTATTTTTGATCTTCAGCCCGGCATCTATGGCCATTAGCTGTATGGTTTTGTCGGTTTTTATATCGGTAGGGGGGGAACACGTGTGTGTTGGGTTTGGCAGAATTTTCGATTGGGCACCCATATAGGTATCTGCCATGCCCGGGTGGGGGATGGCGGCACTTGTTCTCCGTACACCGTGACTTGCCCGAAGAAAAATGCCGCCCATGACCGAGGATCTAGCAAGCGTCGGACGCAGCCAACGCCCTAGACCGGTCGGTCACTCCGTCCCCCTATTTATTATTATATTATATATTACAGTAAGACAGTGGTTAAAATTGATAAATAAGTATAAATACCAACCAATTAGTAAGAAATATCATTGGCCAACTATATCTTTCCATCAACTGCATTTTTGACGTAGCCATCTAAACAGTTATAATAGGAGAGAACAATAAATATATATTTTATTAGTTTTAGTAATTTGTAGTTACATTTTTTTTTATTTTTTTGTTTTTTTTAAGTATTTTGTCCTCTATTTTTTTTACTACGTTTGATTCATCATTATTTAGTTTCATCGTCTCCATAATATTTTGATCACTTTTCCATTTTTCTTGTAAATAACTTATTAAATATTTAGAACCTTTTTTCACCATATCTCTAGTAAGGCAATCAAGTGGATTTCCAGCAACATGTAATTCTCGAAGTTTCGGTAATGATCCTAATAAGTAATATATAAAATTATATGTAATAAATAATTTAAATTATAATATAACTTAATAATAATTTATAGGTATATATTATATATTACAATAAGCTTACAATCTATCTTGTAAGGATTTTAATGTAGTGTAAAATGGTATTTAGTGATCAATGATGTAAAATAGAACGTTTCATACAGGCATTTTAAGATGACTAGGTAAAGGTATATTTAATTTATATAATGCAATATGTATATTATTTATTTTATAATAAAAACAAAAATATCAAATATTATATACTTTTAGTCGAGAAACTACATAACTAGACCTCAAAAAGTAGGTACCCACCAACTACCAACAATAACTAAAATTAAATTAAAAAGTGGGTGACGCTCTGCTGTACAGTAGATTACAATGGGTGATGGTCACTGTAATGGATGGTATTAAATTTGAATTCAATGACATCATATATCATTGTATAAGAAACACGATTTTAAGCAGAGACGGTTTCTCATCCTAGGATAATTATATATTTAGGATTATTATATATTTCAATTACCTTATACCTATAGGCTATATTGTTATTATTAATTCGGTAGTCGGTAAGTTGAATTTATATATAAATATATAATAGTTGTTAGATGTTTTATGTTTTACCTTCCTCATGAAAAATAATTCCTGCGCCGCTGTGGTTACCGCATTAATAATAAGTAATAACAATATAAATATAATGTAAAATATCCTAGGCGGATAAAACCTTCGATCAGAATCGTTTTTCGTATGCAATGACAATAATATCATTAAATTAAATTTAACACCATCCATTACAGTGAACCACTTTTAACCTACTGTACAACAGAGCGATCCCCACTTATCGCTTTTAAATTTTAATCTTTTATAATATTAATACATTATAAGCACTGTACGTCTGTACCTATATAGTTAGACATAGGCGCAAATAGAGAGGAGGCTTTAGAGGCTGCCACCCCTAAATATTTCCTGTTTTTTTTTTTTAGTTCATTCAATATTACTATAGTAGAGCTTCAGCCCCCCCCCCCCTTAAATATTAAACTCTATTTGAGCCTATATGTAACTAGGTAGTATATATACTAGGTAGATACATATACGCGGGGGTTAGGCTCGATGCCGTTGATGTTTTTTTTTTATGTCAATAAACTATGGGGGCCGGAGGAGAAGTAATGCTAACGCGGTTCCTCCTCCGTCCCTCGATTAACTCAGAAAAAAAAAAGTAGATACCTACATATAAACAATATAGAATAGCGGTATACTTAAATATATTTATAATATTTTAAACTATTTATACATACCCAGCGTTAAAGGCAATCGCTTTAAATCGTTTTTGCCTAGAAGCAATACCTGTAAATTTTTGTGACCCTGAATACCGTCAGGTAATCGACGAATTCGGTTGCATCGTAAATCTAACCACATAAGATTTGTACAACCAGTAAATAATTCGTCGGGTAATGTCCGGATGAAGTTATTGGCCAAGTACAAATACTACGTGAAATTGAAATTATAAAAAACATAATACCAATTAATTAAAATACAAACAGTACGCACACAGGTAACAGACAATATACATATTATATAGGTATTAGATACTGCACTTACTCTAACGAAACAACCAATCTCTTGAATAAGTGATTCAGATATAGACATAATATTTCTATTTTTTAGAATTACGATTTCCATCGTTTTTATTTATAATATTATTATAATAAAATTGCTAAATCAAAATCGAATTGTAAAGGTACCTACGTATTCATAACAAAATACAAAATACTAAATAGTGATATCAATACATACATTATATTATAGTGTTGTTATGACAACAGTTTGCTGTTTAAAATTAACTAATTTAATTCTAAGAGCGGAATCTTTTTGTAATGTTTTCAGTAGAAAACATTCCAAACAAATCATATTATATTTCCGAACTATAATAATATAGATACTTATGTAGCATGTAGGTAACTATATAGTACTATACTATGTGACACTTCAGACTTTAGAGCATTCATTTTGCACTTTTGCCACCCAAATACATATTATAATGTACCTATGTCCTATATGTATATATATATAAATTATTGTTCATATAAAGCAGTTCTTCTCAAACTCTTTTTTATAATAACACCCTAATTTAGATCCATAAAAATGGTGACACACTTAAGTGAATTAATGGATTTTTGAAAAAATAACAGTTATAAGACTGTTTGTGAAATGTAAATTGAAATCGAGACTATCCACATAAATGTATTAATATGTTTATGATCTTCACAAAATTTTTTTTCTTATATGTGGTTTTTATCAACACGTCATAATGTCATAATAATGTCACATAGGTATATTTTATAGTTTGAAGTTTGAACACAAAATATAAATAAACAATTTTTTGGCAACATACATCATAGCGACTCACCAATTGAGAACCACTAATAAGGTAAGATGTATTCTATAATTTTAAGCAAGATCAAAATTCCCATTTTAAAGCACTTCAATTAATCTTAATAGCTTAATACCATGCATTAACCGACATTTTCCACTCTTTACTTGACAGTAATAGCCTAAATGGCTAAATAAATATAATCGTAAAATATTATTCGCTTTATTAATGGTTACCAATGCACAAAATCTATAAAATGTATAATATGAATTATAATATAGGTACAATCATTCTGAAAAATTTATAATTCCGGGTTAATAGTTAATTGGAATATTGATCTATTATCTAGATTAAGTACTTGATTTACATCTATAATTAGGTAGGTAACTATAATTACTAAGCTCAATGTTATATTTTAAAAAGATAATATTTGTTGAACTTTAAATACCTACACATTATTTTCAAGGCATACAATTATATTATACATTTATACTTTGTAGGTATAGGTACTGACTACTGATCTATTATACAATTCTGTATAATATATACCTATCTAGTATTTACCTACATAATAGTATAATACAGCTTAAACTGCATAAGCTTAAATGTAATAAACTACTTATAAAATAACGTAATATTTTTTTTAGTTGATAGTTGATGTTGATAGTTTTTATCTGTATGTGAAACTGTTCATACTTTCATGTTTGTCTGGTATTGTATCAAGATGACAAGATATGTCAAACCAGCAGCAAAAGTCTTTAAACAACAACAAAATAAAACATAAAAGTTAAATTACCTAGAATCTAGATTGTTTTTATAACTTTTATTAACGAAAAAAATAATTATTACATCTAACTAATAAAATAACATAGTTTACCTTTACGTGTGAATATTTAACTTACTGAAATAATGAGACGAATATTTAATGTAAATATATCGCATGCCGTGAACTCGACAGAACTATGAGAAAGTTGGTCCAAAAACAAATGAAGCTGCATAAAAAGTGATAAATGCATAATTTATAATAATTTTAAGGTTAAAGACATCGCTTTGACAATTTAATTATAGGACAGGTGGGGAATAATTGCAGGGGGGAGTCGGGGGACTACTGTCTTCATATAGTTTTAAGCGTTCCATGTATAATTGTATTTATATCTAATGTCTAATATACATTATATAATGTATAAACAGTGATTGTGTAAGCATACTCATCCCACATTTAAACCTGAATAATGTTAATCCTAATTTATTAAAGGGGACGCTTTTTAACCATTGACAGAAGTGGGTGGACTTAGTCCCCCCTCACATTAACCCCTGGCTACAGTGTGCAGATTGTCATAAACATTAGAAATTGTAAAAAAATCAATAATATGAATTTTGCAGCATAACTGTGTCTGCAATTTATTCTACATAATATATATTATTTTCAATAAGTATATACAGGTCAGTTGATACTTGGTCACCTATTGAACGATTACTTAAGCATTACTAAACACAATTCAAATTTCAAAGTAATATACACATCAATTAATAAATAACAACAAATATTGAAAAATATTAAATTAAATTCTATATTAGATATAGAATTAAAATTTGTCTATTCAGAGGACATCAGCGCCACCAGTGTGTCTTATCTCTTGTCTTCCAGATGTAAAAGATACAGCATGGCACATTTGCGTTCAGTAGCATCAATTTTGTGTTATTAGTATTAATATAACAATGAATCGACCTAGAATCAGACTTAAACGTAAGAACATAATCTGTTATCCACCGTTGGTTCTTAATTTTTAAGTGGGTTATGAATTATGATAATTTTATATTTATGATAGACGATAGTATATTTATTCATAAATCGTTTAAAAATTAAAACATCGTAAAAAACCAATGAGAGAACCAACAGTAAGTTAATGTTCTTACCTTTAAGTTTATTCATATAAGGTCAATTCGCTCACAACACATGTATCGAGGGTGTGGTGGGCGTCCTCTTAAAGCATGAAATATATACCTATGTACTCGTATTTATTTACCTCTTGATTTATACTACAATCCAAGCAATTACTTTTTAAGTTTGCTATAAGTGTCTTTGTATAAAGAGCCTGAAACATATAATTATTATTTAATATTACCTATTATGTAAATTTAATAGGTAGTAATTAAAAAGTAAAGCCTAAACCCTAAAGGTGCAATAGCCAGAAACATTGATACAGGAAGTGTGCAGATAATTAAAAACTATATTTATTATATATTATGTCATTTAAAATGTTAAGATTATTATGTCTCGCTTTCAAATTTAAATATCGTAAAAAAGCCAATGTAAGAACACCAGATTATGTTCGTAAAATTTAGTTTGACAATATAGGTCTATTCACTCCAATAATAAAGCTAACAAGTAACAAATAAGAACACAAGGCTGGTTCACTTGGTTCTGAATGTTCACCCAAATTTAGCTAATGTATGATTTTCATATTTATAAATTTTCTATTTTTAATGCTAAAATTAAAATAAACACTAACACATTTTATAATAACAAATATTTTTTCATTTTTAATTCACAATATAAAATATAGGTATTATGATATCATTTTTATAATTTACATAGAATATAAAATTAAAAACACAACAACACATATCTAACCACAACTATTTTAAGACAGTCCTAAGTCTGTATGAAGTGGGAAGGAATTTGTGTTCGGGAATTTACCTTTTTGTAAAACGGGAGCCGAATGAGCGGGGGTCTATCGATTCCTTCAATGTAGCATCGACTCCGCAACCAGTCACCACCCACCAATGTTTACCTCAAATGTCTACCTGTTGCTGTCAACCTATTTCTGTTATAATAATAGTAATATATCTACAGAATAATTCAAAAATGTATTTACTAATTTTTAAAAAACGAATGGCACATAATGCCCATTTATATTTACATGGTTTGTAAAAAGTTAATAAAAAACATAGAACATGAAGAAAATGTACCATCAACAAATATCGTATTGGACGAGCTTAGAGCCTTCAGATTACTATCTGTAGAAAAACACATATCATTGTTAACCAAATCTTTTTTTTTTTTTTTTATTTAAAGGAAAAGGCTTCAACAACTAAGGTTATTAGCCTGACATTAGATTATTACATGAAATTTTTCTTAAAATTAGTTTTTACATAATATATACATGTTTTATTGTTACAATTGTTTAATAATATTTGTAATGTTTAAAAAGGTTAGTATTTTGTCTGTTTGATTTTCGCCAAGTGCTTCTGCTATGGTGGGTGGCATGTTGAGATCGGTGCGGATTCGGGAGTATTGAGGGCACTCTTCCATTATATGCTTGATGGTTAATGCGATGTGACAGGGTTCACATATTGGTTGGGGTTCTTTACTGATTAGGTATGAGTGAGTGAGGAAAGAGTGTCCGATTCTGGTGCGGGTGATTGCAATGTCTTGGCGTCGGTTGAGATTTGGGGGGGTGTTCCATTTTTTTTATTGTTTTTTTAATATTTTTGAGTTTGTTAGACAGTGTTATTGAGTTCCAGTAGTTTTGCCAAGATGAGAGGATTTTCTGGTTTATAGAGTTTATGATGTCGATGCTGGATATGTTGTTTATTGTAGGGTTGAGGATGGTTTTCGTTGCCTGTTCGGCATGTTTGTCTGCTTTTTCGTTCCCTATAATTCCGGTGTGAGATGGGACCCACATGAATACAATGTTTTTTTTTGTTTGGACCAAGCATGCTTGGATGTTTGATGTTATTTCATTTCTTGATGATGTGTTTTTGAGTGCTAGTAGGGTGCTGAGGGAGTCACTGATTATGAGTATATCGTTAGTCTCTAGGGTATTTGCAAGTTTTACCCCTTCAAATATGGCGTAGTTTTCGGCAGAGAATATGCTGGTTATTTTCGGGAGTTTGTGTTGGATAGTTGTGTCATCCTGAACCACTGCAAAGCCTACCCCATGTTCGGATTTAGATGCATCTGTGTATATTTTGGTATGATTAGGGAATGAGTGCTGAATTATGTCTTGGAACTGAGACTTAATTATGACATGGTTTGTTTCGTTTTTACTAAAATTAAGGAGATCCGTGTTAAGTTTTAAGTTTTAGTTCCCATTTCCAGGGAGGAAAAGCTTGAAATGTAATTCTGTTTACGACTGCGGTGTGTACTTCCATTGATTGTTGTAGTTTTGTGTATACATCTCGTACCGAGGGGTTTTTTTTGTGTTCCGTGTTTATTGGAGATTTAGCATGGTTGTCGAAGATGGTCTTGTATCCTATATGATTGGTTGTGCTTTTCCTTTTGGTGATGCATGTTAGTGTGTCTTTGTCTCTTTGAAATTGGAGGGGTAATTCTCCAGCGTAGTTAAGGATACTGTCAGTCGGGCTTGTCCTAAAGGCTCCAATTGCCAAGCGGATTCCTTCGTTGTGGATTGGATCTAGTATCTTGAGGAGGTTGGGTTTGGCTGTATTGTATATTTGTGAGCCATATTTGATTTTTGATAATATTAAAGATTTGTATATATTTAGAAGTGGTTTTTTACTTGCTCCCCATGTGTGGTGGGACAGAGTTTTAATTACGTTCATTTTATTTTTGCAAGAGTTTTTAAGTTGTTTTAAATGAGATGTCCATTTGAGATTGTCATCAAAAATTATTCCAAGTATTTTCATGTTTTTGTGTTTAGCGATCGGTTGGTTGTTGAGGTATAGGTGTTTATTTATTTCAGGTTTATAATTAAAGACAATATATTGACATTTGGTAGCGGAAAATTTGAATCCAGTTTTGAGTGACCAGTTTTGAAGAATATGTAATGATGATTGTAAGATATTTAGTGTAGTTGCTATATTATTGCCACTACAATATATATAACAGTCGTCAGCGAAGATGATGTGTTTTGTGGGATTTGGTATTTTACAAAAAATGTCGTTTATAGCTATTAGAAACATTGTGACGCTTATGACTGATCCTTGTGGAATACCGTTTTCCGTTGTATATATGTTAGATATTTCATTGAGTGCTTTGATTTGTATTGTGCGGTTATTTAAAAAGTTTTTCAAAAAAAGGAACATTTTACCATTTATATTTGCCCTTTGGATTATTTTGAGAATTCTGTTGCGCCATGCCATGTCGTATGCTTTTTCAATGTCCAGGGCGATTAGGCAAAGATGCTGTTTATTGCATTTTGCATTTGTTATGTCGGTGTGTAATTTAAGAGAGTATCAATTGTTGAGTGGTTTTGGCGGAAACCGCATTGTTCTTCGGTGAAAAAATTGGATGTCTCCAAATGCCAAATGAGGCGTTTGTTTACCATTTTTTCCATAATTTTTCCAATTGTGTTTATGAGTGAGATTGGTCGGTAGTTAGCTATATCAAATTTGTTTTTGTTAGGTTTTGGGATGGGTATGACTATTGCATTTCGCCACTGGTCTGGGAATACGCCGTTGTTCCATATTATGTTGTATATTTTTAATAGTAGGATTTTGCCATTTGGTGGGAGGTTTTGGATAAATGAATAGGGTATGTTATCGGGCCCAGGGCTTTTGCTTTTGCAGTTTGACATGGCATTTAAGAGTTCATTTTCATTGAATGAGGTATTTATGTGGTTGTCTTGATGTTGGAAGTTGTTTTGAAGTTCGTTTGTGATGGAGTTTTCTATGTTGTGTTTATAATGTGAAAAGGCTGGGTCAAAATTTGAGTCACAACTATTTTTTGCGAATGATTGTGCGAATGCGTCGCTTATGGCTGAAGGAGATGAGAGTAGAGTATCATTATGTTTCAAAAAGGGAGGAAGGGGTTGGTGTGTTATTCCTTTAATTGCTTTAATTTTTTTCCATATTTCTGTAGAACAGGAGTTATATTTTATTGAATTGGTGTATTGTTGCCAGGATTCAGTTTTGTATTTTTTGGTAGTGTATCTAGATGCTGCTCGAGATTCTTTAAGTTTTATGTGATCAGAGGGTGATCTGGTTTTTTTAAATTTGTTGAGGCATTTTTTATATTTTCTTATTGCATCTTTGCATTTTTCGTTCCACCATGGTACTGTTTTTCTTTTTTGTATTGTGTTTGTTTTCCCAATAGTTTTGTTTGCGGCATCTAATATAATGTCTGAAAGCTGAGTTATTATGGAGTTAATTTCTGCTTGTGTCTGTTGGGTTTCAGTGTCTATTTTGATGGGATTTTCTAAGATATTTTGGTTTATAAAATCTTTGGTTTTTGGGTTTTTGAGATTCCAGTGTGTGTGTGGCAACGTTTTAGGTAACAGATCAAGAAAGGTTATAGATATTGGCCAGTGGTCGCTGCAGTTGTATTCGTTAAGTACTTGCCATTCTATTTGTGGTGCAAGTGAGCTGTTGGATATTGATAAGTCTATAGCGGAGAACGATTTGTTTGTTGAATCATGTCTGGTGTATTCTCCCGTGTTGAGTAGTATAAGTTGATCATTATCTAGAAATTTTTCCATTATTTTTCCTCTGGGGTCAGTGTGGTTTGATCCCCACATTGTATTTCGACTATTGAAGTCCCCTAAAAGTATAAAAGGTTTTGGCAGTTGTTGGATGATTTGGTTGAGATCGTTGAGTAGCAGATTAGTGCTGTCAGGCACATAAATATTACAGATGCATAAAGGGTTTCTGAGTTCAATAAGAACGGCAATTACTTCGAGGTGAGACTGAATTAGGATTTCTTTGCTCTTCATGAGATTCGTGATGAAGGTGGCGACACCCCCACTAGCACGGGAGGTATTTTGGCGATTTTTGAAGTACCCTTCATATCCACGTATGGGAAATTTTTGATCGGGTTTGAGGTTAGTTTCTTGGAAGCAAAAAGCTATTGGTTGGATATTATATTTTGCACGTTGAATATCAGTGAGATGTTTGTAAAGGCCGTTTATATTCCATTGTATTATTTGGTCCATATTTGTGTTGTGTATTGAGAGCGTGTTCTTGGGTATTAGAGTTGTGTTTGAGTGTCTTGTGGGGGGAGTATTTGGAATAGTAGGTTGGCGAATTTCGTTAGGCGAGATTTCATTGTTTTATCTTTTGTAATATTAGGTCGAATTTCTTCGATTAGACTAATTAAAGATATTATATCTATTCCGACTTGTTGACATAGTGAGTGGATGTTGATATGTTTATTGGTAGATTGTTCTAATATGTGTTTGAATTGAAGAAAATTTATTGAGGAGTTTAGGTTTTCTTCGAAGAAAAGTTCAATAGGTTTGAATGCTTCATCATTATTTTCGCCAGGTCTTGTAGATGAGTTTGAGCGTGATCGTATTTTCGGTTTTTTTTTAGTTTTGATTTTTTCAGGATTTAGGGGAGAGGGAGGAGCTTTTGTTTTTTGGGACGACGAGTCCGATATTTGTCTTTTAAGTTGTGTTGTGTGTGTGGTATTGGGTGGAAGAAGTTCTTGAGAGGAGTCCATGATTTGGATGTTATTATGTTGATGTTCATTGATTTGGGGTGTATAATTTAATTTTTCTGGCGTTGAGGTTTGTTCAAGATAAGTGTTTTGATTATCTTCTGTGTATAAGGTTGCACTGTCGTTAGTGTTTTGATTATCTTCTGTGTATAAGGTTGCACTGTCATTTGTGTTATCTATATTTGTTTTAGGATTGGTATTGAGTTCTAATTGTGAGGGAAGGTCCACTGTTTGGCTTGAGGGGGGGCTCTTGTTTTGTTCCGACGTATTTTTGCAGTGAGCTGATGTATGTCCGGTGCGTTTACATAGATAGCATGTGAGTGTGTCGTCTGTAAGGAAAATATGGTAGTCGGTATTTTCAAAATGAATTACTAATGATCCAGGTAGTTTTGATGTGTCCTCAAATTTGATGTGGGTTTGCCTTCTAAAACTTATGATGTGGGATAAGTCATCTGTAGAGAAGCCAGCTTTTAAAAATGTGATTGGCGTAAGTGTATTTATGCCGATTAGGTTTAATGCGTCGGTGATATATGTGTGTGGAATAATAGGCGATACGTTTGAAATAATAATGCGTTTCGCTTGATTTTCTAATCTATGAAGTTCAATGTTGTTGTTGTCGACAGTGATTGTCTGGCAGCGATTAATGATGTCATTAACTATATTGGAATTTGAGAAGTAGATACAGAACCGGTTGTTTGAAATTCGTGAGGCGAATTTAATGTTTGAAGGATTAGTAATCAGACTAATCGCTTTAATGTATTCGATCTGTGGAATGCCGTCAATTGTGTTGAAAATAATAGCTTGATTTTTTTTTGGAAAAGATAGGTTAGCTGTGGTTTCAGCAAATGTTTTTTGGGTACAATTTTCGTTTGTAAGGTTAGTGTTGTTGGTGGTTGAGGGCTGTTGGGTTGGTGTCATTTTTGAATTTTGATTGACTTGTTTACTGGTTTGAAGTGGGTTTAAAATAGATTTGTTTATGGATGTTTTCGACACTATGGTTGGTGTCGAGCGTCTTAAATAGGTATGTGTGGTTTTTGAAGGCGGTTTGTCGCCCATCGTTGTATTATTGCCTAATTTTATCGATATTAAGATATTGTAGCGTACTACGAAATATACATTACCGACAAGGATTGATGCGGCGGTTCAACTGTTATGTAACACTGTACTGCTATCGGGAGCTATAAATGCGGAACGCGATAAGTAAATACACGTGTGGCTTCTACGGTGTCCAAACACGTACTGTAACCAAATCTGTATGTATTAAATATTACCTACTCTCCTTCAACAGTTCTTAAATTCACAATTATTCATACCTTCAATCACTTCAACAAAATTTTTTGGAAGTGAAGGTATACGTTTTCTACGTTATCAATGTATATACATTGTTTAATATTGTCAACATAGTAATTTTCAATGATATTTTTAATTTGAGGATTTTTAACTATTTCACGATTTTTAATTTTGGAAGGACTTTCTGTGAAATCTCAAATCAGTAAATTTTCTTTAGGGGTTTGTTTGAAAATATATTTTTTTTAATACGTTAATCAGAAAATTGAACATGTTTTAAAATGTCCTTTAAAGATTCGTTAATATATATTTATTTCCATTGCACTTTTAGATTCTGAGTGGAACGATGAATGTATTGATTTTACAATGATGTGTTTTATATTTTTATTTTATTTTTGTGTCTGTGTACACGATAAGTAGTCGAAATAATGCTTCGATTATCAGCTTTAGTATCTTGTACGATTCGAAAGTGAATATCGTTGGTGCATTGGGGAGTTCAAAATTTAAAATTCCCAGTAATTTTCAAAAGCGCCAAGAAAAACAAAAGAAAATTAAGGCAAAACGGGAATTTTTACGCAAAATCGATATTTTACAAAATTGAATTTGGGTTTTCGTGTAACTTTAAAACAAATGACCGTAGATACGTGAAATTTTCACTGGTTGTTTATATTTGCATTTTCTATACACGATAACATTTTCAAAATATTTTGATTTATTTTGAACTGTTTAGGGACATTTTAATTTTCATTTTTTTTTTTTTTTGCATTATCAAAATTCTTTAAGTCTAAAGCGTTGTCTAAGAAAACAAAACTAAGGCTATACACGGCAATAATAAGGCCTACTCTCACTTATGGGTGTGAAGTATGGACAACAATAAGCGTGACGAAAAGAAGACTTAGAACCTTCGAAAACAAAATATGGAGAAAGATATGTGGACCTCTTCGCGACACAAGAACAAATTATTGGAGAAGAAAGTTTAATAAGGAATTACAGGAAGAACTGGGCCTAGCACCAGTCACTAGCTACATAAAGGGACAAAGATTACAGTGGTTTGGGCACATATAATGAGGAGAAGCGAAGAAGAAACCATAAGGGCAGGGATACAAAGGCAACCAGAAGGGAAGAGACCTCGAGGCAGACCAAGGAAGAGATGGCTTGACATAATAGAAGTCAGAAGAGGATCTTAAAACTGTGGGAGTAAAAGAATGGAAGGAAATTATACAAGATCGAGAAAAATGGAGGGACATAGTGTTGGCGGCAAAAACTCTAATAGAGTTATAAAAGTCAGTTATGATGATGGTTTTTTTTTTTTAGTTTTTAGTTTAACATTTGATCCCACACAACTAAAAAGCTGTTAATATTTTTGGGAGACTAAACCTTTAATAATATAGTTGTATATTAAATATTTATATTGTAATTCAGGTTCGTTCGAGGTACATACTATAAAAAAAAATAGCACTAATGTTCCAGACTGCTGTGGTTTTAAGATAAATATTGGCAATAACAATGATACATTGACTTCTGCAGACAAACTAGGTCTATTACAAAAGGAAGACATTATGTGTTTAAAATCATGGACTATTATAAAGGGAAAGACTTCTGCTTTATTTAAAATTAAAGGTAAATATACATAGCTGAACCACAATATAATCCTATACAAGCACTGTAGATTATATAGATAGAAATCTACCGTGTATACAAGTAAAATATAATTAGTCCATTGCCTATTTTATATTTATCCATTTATAAAAAATGGAAATGAATTCCAGAAAAATTTTCCTTTAACAAATGGCTCTTATATTTGTATAAAATACCTATATAGTAAATATAAATAGTATACATATACCTACCAATGTCGTAGCCAAGGGGCAGCACTGCGGACAAGCACCCCCTGTATATTTTTATGAACAATGATGTCATAAAATATAGGTAACAAGTGATAAGTGCATCCCTCAAAAAAAAAAATTAACGTTCTGGCGTTTTTACTCATGGGTTACATAATATTATGTACTGCAGTGTACCTATACCTACTGTATGTCCAGTAGTAGATTAATATATTATTTAGATATAATATACATAGGTATGCATTTATAATATAAAATCTGTTACAATAAGGTTACATAATCAAGCTCAAACACAATTATTTTGATTAATAGTCATTTATACTCATACTATGCTATCAGCTACTTAAATTTCTACATTTGTAAAGCGTCACGCCAAGCTGATCGGCCGTACATTGTTTAGCGATACTTTTAAAATTTGGCTGCAATCAATGTTAGTCTCCATATTGAAAAACTAAAATTACATACTTGGGCAGTACCAAACTCTAATGTTTGATAGGTTTTAAACTTGCCTCGTCATTGCCCATTGGGTCACTGAAATGACTAATGCATGTGTTAAATTAGAATGCAGTGATTCATTACTACGAAAAACGATTTTGAGCGGTAACGGTCAACGATGGAATCACGGAAAAAATGTTCCCACTACCCACATTAGGAAAAAGTCAATTAATTTAAAGTCTAAAATAACAAAAATAATAATAGGTATAACTAAATATATGGTTATTATAATACCTAATGCTATTAACAATATCATATTATTTACATCACACCTGTTTCTTAGGTTATGCACTTATGCTGACCAAATATAAGAAAGTGGGCAAGTGGAGTTGACTGTAATGGATGGTGTTACATTTGAATTCAATGATATATCATTGTATAAGAAAAACAATTCTGAGCGAAAACGATCAGTCAGCCTATGATATTACTAATAGTATATTTGGTGATATTATTGTGAATAAAGTAATTTATCGTATACATTTTAAAACTTTTTACATTTTTAACTAAAAATAATTATTAAATTTTAAATTTGACACATTTTGTCAAAATTCGAACTTTAAATGCTTGTAAAGAAAAATTGTGCCAATTTTTAAAGTTTTTCATCTGCTATTGTAACAATATATCAGAGGAGCCTTGCATTCAATTTTCACTCTTTATTACCCAACAAATACATTTTAATTAATTTTCATGTATCTACAGTTATTCGTTTTTGAGTAACAACAAAATAACAAAATCGTTCATGAGAAATCGAGTAAATATCCAATATTGTAAAAATATGAACTTAATAAAATTGCTGTGTCTTGGAGATGTCCGTGTTGTAAATCGTATATGACAGCGCTATCTAACTAGGAAATTAAGCAGCTGCGAGGGCCAGTTCTTCAAGTGTTAAAAATTATTCGTCGGCATTAGATAGCGCTGCCGTTATCGAAATTATTTAAATCTAAATAATAATACCAGTCAATGCCTATAGCAGCGTTAAGTTAGATTAAACCTCACTAAACCTCACTAAACCTAACTAAACCTCACTAAACCTAACTAAACCTAACAAAACCCAACTAGACTTTCGAGTTTCGGCACTAGTGTACTACCGACGAACAACGCATATAATTCAGAACCCCCTTTTCCAGAGCCGTGTCAAGCAATTCAGCGCCCCGGGGCAATTCGAGCCCTTTCCCTACAATTTGGGCTCCAAGTAGCATATTAAGCTCAAATAACGACGCCCCTTACTTTTACAAAACTATGGCGCCCGGGGGCAATTGCCCCCTTTGCCCCACCCCCTTAACACGGCTCTGCCCTTTTCTCTTCTACAATATTTCCATAAGTGTTTTTGGAACGAAGTTCCTTATGGGGCGTTAGGTGGATGGGAGTCGCTGGAAAAAAATCGCCACCGAAAAGCGTAACACCGAAAAGCGTAACACTGAAAAACGCAACATTTAGAGTGGGGGGCTGTGCCTGCCTGCTCGGCTGCCGGCAACACTGCGGTTCCATTCGCGTAGGCTACCCAACATCGGTCGTCACGCGCGTAGACGTCAGGCGGAGTGGGGGGACCCATTAAACGAGTAATTATTTTTGACGAAGCATAACTTAGCCGGTATTCGACTTAGAGACCCCGGACCAATGGGCATCTCAATTTTTTAGGCCCCAGATGAATTTTCAACATTAGGGAACCAAAGCCCCCACCCCCCCACATTTTGAGTTGAGTGTAACTCGGCCGGAATTCAAGTTAAAGACCTCGGATCAAGGGGGAACCCATTCTTATTATGAAGACTACAGTTTTCCGCTTTAGGGAACGGGGGCACCTCCTCCCCCCCTTTTGAATTTTGATTTTTTGATGGATTTTGGTCCGGGAGAGTACTAACACCCACCTCGCCAAGGGGAAACTCGGGGTTTTGAGTTTTTGATGGGATTTATTGGGATTTTCATAAATATTGTTTTTATTGATAAGGAAAGTGATAAGAATTTAATTTTCAAAATAATTTTTGCCCCTTAAATTTATAAATTTATAAATTCCATTGTGATTTCCATTTACCTTCTTCTCTATATACATACAAATATATTAAACAAATGAAATTAAAATTTACTTTTGAAAAACGATAATCGAGTACAAGCTGTATCAACCGTATCATTATTAAAATTTCTTTCAGTAGAATTTGACTTAACCATCAATAATAATCCGTCGGAATCTACAACAAGATACAATACCACTATCGATGCAGTTTTTTCGAGATATATATTGAAAAAATTCAATCACAAACATACGTGACATATTTCAGCTACCACAAACCAATAGTTACTGTTATTGAGAATACTGATTAATTTCATAATTATTGCTTTGTACTTTTATAATGATTATAAAATAAAATACCATTTTTTCACAATACTCAGAAAAAATTTATTATAATTTTATTACCATGCGCGCGATATATTTATACAAGCATTCATTTCTCTCTCTGTCTCTCTCTCTCTCTATCTCTATTTATTTATATTTTTCTAACTATATATGTTTCCGCGTCTCGCATCACATGCACTGAACTTCGTTCCTGCCGAGTGTTCAACAACACTCACTGTTATTTTATTCTTATAATTCTTTTATATATTTTGAGCTGTCTACGGACATTTTCAGTTTCCAATGTTTTAAGTTTTTTATTCTATAAATATCAATAAAATGTTATTTGTTGGTTACAAAAGCTTGAAAATTTAATAGAAGGCTCCTAGTATATTGTTTCAAAGGCAGATGAAAAATATTAAAAATCCTTAGTCACAATATTTTTTTATAAGCATTTAAAGTTCAAAAATTGACAAAATATGGAAAAATCACGAAAATAAGCAAATTATTTTGAGTTGAGAATTCGTAAAAATTTTTCTTTTTAAATCTAAGATTTGAAAATGTAATACAAGATTACTCATAAGTTTGTCTACCTTTATCAATAAAAAAATCTCTATCGGAAAGTCAAATTAAATTTTTATGAGCGTTTGAAATTCAAATTTTTACAACATTGGATATTCACTCGATTCCTCATGTAGCGAATTCCTTATTTTGTTGTAATTCAAAAACGAATAACTGTAGATACATGAAAATTTCACTGAATGTTCGTATTAGCATTTCCTATACACTGTACAATTTTGAAAATATTTTGACTCTTTTTGAGCTGTTTACGGACATTTTCAGTTTTCAATTTTTTTAGTTTTTTTTTTCTATAAATATCAATAAAGTTTTATCTGTTGGGCCAAAAAGTGTAAAACAAGGCTCCTGATATATTGTTACAATAGCAATTGAAAAATATAGAAAATACATAGGCACAATTTTTTTTTATAAGCATTTAAAGATCGAATTTAGACAAAATTTATCAAAATCTCGAAAATTATCAATCATTGTAATTAATTAATTATAAAATGTTCAGTTTTTATATAGCTAAGGATTGAAAATGTAAAACAAAGGTTCTCATAAATAGTTCATACTGTAACCAAAAAATCCAAAAAATATATTAACACAGTTATTTTTTACAGACATTTTAAATTCAAATTTGGACGAAATTACATATTAAAAAACCTAGAATAACTATTTTAGTTTTTTTGTTGTGATTGAATAATATTATTCGTGGGTAGGTACTTGAAACTTCTAAAGTGTATTATTATATATCTATGATAGTATCACGGTTTTTCTTGATGTATAACGCGTTATAAGTACCTAATGGATATTGTGATATGATTAATTTGGAATTTATTATAGGTACCTATTATAGGTCAATTTTTTGTTTTATACAATAGATATGTATATATAATATGTCTTATACCTAGACTGACATACTGTCTCCGCTCAGAATCGTTTTTCTTATACAATGATAATAATATATCGTTGAATTCAAATTTAATATCATCCATTATATACAGTGACCCACTTGGCACTTGTAACCTACTGTACAGCAGAGCGACACCCACTTGCCCACCTTTTTATTAACACATTTCCACTTCTACGTGCATAAAAACTTGAAAAATTTGTTTTAAAAAATGTATCATTTTGATAAATACTAAAATACCTAACTAAGTTATTTTCTCGTTCACCTGCTACAATAATTTAGAAATTCATTATTTCGAAGTATACTCACACGATTATAAGTCGAGACTACCTAGATAAGTGTAGGACGATATGATTATAGTCACTATAGCCTAATAGGTATACCTAATCGTATCATAGAGTATTACTCTATGAATCGTATACACCTTAGGTTATCATTAATTAACGATAACTTTTTAATACAGGTACTTCACATATATCTATATAATATTATTTTATAATTTAGCTATGTAAGTAAAATAAAACTATGATTTTTGTTCGGGAAGATTATTTTTCCCTGGCTTAATCTATATAAGTTTTTTTTAGACTACCTACCCTGGCGGAACCGATATACCTTATCCCCTAGTTTAAAGAGGTCTGACAGAATCGATGAAACCCCGAATGGGCTACATCCCTATGTTGGTATACCTAAATTCCCCCCCTCCACTGCACATATTATCTTAATAATAAACCTAATAAACTACACTACGTTTTATACGAATAAAAAATGTGAATTATGTGAATAACCTGCTTTGTGGTGTAATGTGACATCAGGACGATTCCCACGTATCTCACTACGTAGTGCAGCATCCAGGAGTATATGATGAGGTCAGACATGATGTATACACCCATCACGTGAAACGTCTCGTAATATATGTCAAAAAATGACATCACGCACAGCGCGCACACCGACATGCCCAGCTGCACACCGAACAGGCGGTTCAGACAGCTAATAGCTTCACGCAGCAGCCAGTGTCTGATTCGCAGCGTCTCGACTGTGACGGTCGCTGCCACAACGCTGTCCAACGGATCCTGCACCTCACGGACCGCGACCGCTGCAGCTGCGCCGTCCGCAGCACCGGGTGGCGTGACTGCAACTGCAGTGCCAGGCGCATCGGGTGTTGCTCCAGCGGTCGTTCGGAAGTGTCTCGAAAAACGTGCCAACCCTGCGGGCCCGCCCAGCACGGCGACGTCGTCATTGACAGTCTTCAGCTTATCATACAACATGAAACACTGTTCAGCGAATTGCGTCTCCGAACAGCACATGGTCAAGTTCTGGACGTAGATGAACGTGTAATGGACGATCGCCAGAATAGGATCAACGCTGTCCGTCCACAGAATCCATAACCGCATTCCGTTGACCGGTATGACCAGCAACAGGCAAGCACACACAGCCGCGGCCGTGAACACCTTGTACCGGCTGGCCTCGGCCACCGTCGTCGGCGAGTACGTTTCGTAGCACTCCATCGTCTCCGTGTACTTGTCGAATCCCACCATAACCGAGTACGATAGAGCGATCCTCGACAGCATCGACGTTACGTTCGCTATGCCCGGATAGACCTGTTTCAGGATCCTGATCGACTCGCTGGTGCACTTTTCGCCGATCCGGCACACGACCACCGGCCCCGCGAACAGCGCGTACAAGCTCGACGCCAACAGCAGCATGGTGGACAGTATCGGCAGTGACGTGTTACTGTTCCGGCGACCACCCTGCACGCTTGCCGGGAACACACCGAACGCCTTCCAAAACAACGTGATCGGCCAATAAACCGACATTTTATTATTATTTATTACCATTTATTGTTGCGACGGACGATGTTTGAGAGATCTATAATAAACAGCTTCGAAATAGATGTTTGTGTATTCATACCCTTATTATACCTTCAGGTTATAATATAATATGTAAGTATGTAACGATATATAGCAAATGCCAATAATATAAAATTATATAACCTCATTACCTCAAGTATACTTACGCTATGACTTATGAGTGATGCTACGTTTGTTCAGAAGTGTCCAGTTTGATTGAGACTTCGTCACATTTAATTTTGTTTCGTTTCACTTCTCTTATGTATGTAGGCGGTATGTATGATGTATATTGTATGTAGGTATGTGTGTAATGTGTATGTATGATATAGTAATTAGTATAACACCTATATCTATTCTGACCCTTAATAGTTAATACCCATAGTATAAGTACTAAAAACGGAAAATGAATACTTTATTAAGTTAAGAAAACATCAAATAGGTACATCTATACTCGACTTGACGTTTGATACACACTTTTTAGTTTTTAATCGATCACTTTATGTTGTATTATATTTTTATAATAATTTTAACGATATAGGTACATCGTATTGTTGAGTAACATATCAACTTGACAATTTGTTGATTTATTATGTATAATCATTTTCATATGATATTATAATGAGCATTGTTCATTGTACAGTTTGTACCTACTATGTGTAATGTGCACATAATGCTTAATGCTATGTTGGTTAATCGATTTTAAATTAATCGTATAGATTTGAAAAACAAAATATTTTATATAGGTATTAATCGGGTGTAAAAGTTGTCTTAAAAAATATTATTATTGTAATAGGTACTTTAAATAAAATGTACATATACGATATACTATTAAATATAACATATTATTGCTATATGAAATAAGGTACTTCAGAAATCACGATATAGGTAGATCCAAATGCAAAGGATATTTATCAATTTTTGTACAATTAGGACAAGATATTGTTTATTTTAGCGATACAATTGGTTTAAAATGTTTTCAACAAAATATAGCTTAAAAACTGAATATTTACTGATATAATCAAACACCATACGTAGGTTACCGTTAAAATAATTAAATGCCTAGGTACTGTAATTTTTTTTATGTATCATTATTAATATTTTAACTAAAAATCATTTATTATAATAAAATTAATAAATATTTTTATATTCAAATTAGAACTAGGTAATTAATAAAACTAAATTTACCAATGAATAAGGCCTAAGAGTGGCCAGGCTCAAGATTTATATAATTCTTAAGTGCCTACCTAATTTACTATTTTTATGAATGGAATTGTACTAATATTACCAAGTAGGTTGTACCAGCAGCTATAGCCTATAAACAATAATAAAAAAAACAATGATTACATAGTCATTAACTATTCGTTTTTATTATTTTTAGGTGATATAATATAATATTATATACAATTGGACGATAGGAATAAAAATAATAATGCGCGATACCTATATCTTTATATTTCTAAAGATATTACCAATGTATTTTTCTAGAAAACGAGTTACCATCTCTCACTCTTACTCGTTAAACAATATTCCTTTCCAGTATTAAACTATTAACTATCATGTATGCCTTCATTTCTCCAGAAGTCAAGCACCCTTCCTTGTTCCATCTCATTCCACTTCCTATGGAGGAATTCAATCAAAAGAATGTTTTGGAGTTTGCAAGGCTGGGCAAGTTAACTATTTTTTTTAACTCGTTAAGTTAAGTAAATTAAGAAAAATGTGAGTAAAGTTAAAATTTAACTTTATTTTTTTTTAACTTGTATAATTTACAAGGTAATTAGAAAATAAAAGTAACTTAACTTAGTTAAAAATAAGTTCATTTTTTTTTTAAAATAAAATTAATAATTATACCTAGGTACCTATATTTTTTAAATATAATAGGTAATAATAGTAATAATGATAATAATGGTATAGGTATATTAGTAAATTGTTATATTTTTCTTTTATTAATGACGGGGTTACACCTATACCATTTCCGTCTATAATATAGTTGATATGCCATATAATAACTTACTATTATTATAAATTATTATTTACTAAAATATATTTAATATTTCGATTTTTTTTTTATATAACTAATTTTACAAAATTGAATTTATTTTAAATATGTGGTTTAGGAAAAAAATAACTTAACGTGGCAATAAAATTAATTAACTCGTTAAGTTACTGAATAGCATGGGGAAAAATGTAACTCGTTAAGTTAGAAGTTATACTTCTAAAAAAAAGTAATTCGTTAATTAACTTAGTTAAAAGTAACTTAACTTTAACTTATTAACTCGTTAATGCCCAGCCTTCAGAGTTTGGACCTTTAATAATGTCTCTATAACTTAATGTTAGTTTTTTCTCTTCGTGTACCTACCTATTTTATCAATGTTATAAATTATAAATTGTACCACACTGTATATATATAGTAGGTACTTTAAATTTACGTCTACAGCCTTATTAATATGTTAAAAATAAAATAAAATAATAAGAATATAATGTATTTATGTGATATGTCATATTTGAATATAAATATCACACTAAATTACATGATAGAAGAAGCCACCTAGTGGCTGGTGACAATATTTTTGAACCTTTTTTTTTATTTTATTTATGTCTTTTAGAATATATCCCATATCCATTACTTGTGACTTGTGAGTGTGGAAAAGTTCGATAATAGTGGGTTGGAATGGAAAAGGAATCTGAAGTGTGGAATCTTGAAGTATTTTAAATATTTTGTTTTCACATTGAATGCGATATAGTGGGTAAACTGCAAGTTGGGTAGTTGTACAACGAATTATAACAACAGTAGCAATATTAAAACGTAAAAATATATTTAAAATAGTTTATTTAGCTACCGACGGAGTTTGGTAATTTTTAGAAAATTGTGATCAAAGATCTGCAGTGATGACTGGTGAAATTTGAAAATGTACCTGCTATCAACATATCACATTAACACCACATTTAATAGAGAACAACGAACCATAGTGTAGTATGGGAAGACAATTTTTTAATTGATTTTATTTGATCAATATTGAAAAAAATATTACAAATTATTAATTAAGTACCTATACCTATTAGGTAAATGTATTATTAAATGAAAAAGTCGTCTGCTCGGGCCAAAATATTGTAATTATTATTACCAAACTTTTTTACTGCAGTGCATCTATTAATTTTTTTTAGCAGTAGGTAAATTGTTATTATTTTTCACTAATGTTTAGTTAAGTATTTCCTAATCACCTAGATATTGTAGTAACTTTATTTATAATATATTTACACTTACCGATTTTATTATCTGTGTATTCAAAGTGAAAAAATCGTACGCGGTAAATTCGATAGATTGATGGCGTATTTGATTCACAAACAACAACAACTAAAATCATGTAAATCAGTGAAAAACACTATGTACCTATGTATAATATTATATTAAAGATGAGATTTTATTATAGATTATAATGTTGTATTAGAATTACAATATATAGCCATATTTTACCTCTTCTTTTGTACTATTATCCAACATTTGATTATTTGTATCTAAAATGATTGATTTTGATTGTATTGCCTAAAATAAGTGTAAACATAGTATTATGTATATTATTTTCCTATAATATTTTCTTAGTTGTTCAGTAAAAATGTGAAATAAGTATACGATGACGCACAAAATGGGGTAGGTACTAGTTATCACATGCATGCGTAGGGGAGTGTAAACAGCTGCATATTCAAAACGCAATTTCATCCTTCCGGAAAAGCAAAGATCAAAACAAATATTATAACTGTTTGTAAGTAACGTAGCAAATTTTACGCTCAGAAAAACACGTTTATCTCCCGTTAGCTTAAAAATTAAAGCGAATTGACTTCTTATAAAATTTAAAGGCAAGATTATTATCTAGACAATGACATAGGCTTTTTATTATAATTTAATTTTAAAGCGAGTAATGTGTATTTTAACATTGTAAACTGTTTCTTCAAATATCTAAATCTTAAAATACTCATACCTCGCTTTAAAATTTAAATATAATAAAAAGCCTATGTCATTGTCTTGATAATAATCTTACCTTTAAATTTTATAAGAGGTCAATTCGCTCTAATTTTTAAACTAACGGGAGATAAACGTGTTTTGCTGAGAAATTTGCTATGTTGCGCACTTGTAAGAAGGAGACAACAAATGTCACTGTAACGTCGTCCCCTTAAGCACAAAATAGAGGATAAAATAATATGTGTGATTAATTGAGGGTTACTTAGCATGGCTGTGTGTCATTTTTAAATTAAATCATTGATTATAATTTACAAATATAGAAGGTACCTAATATTTAATTTATAATCAATGATAAAACATTTTTCTATATTTTTCTATTTAATCTCAAACGCTTAAAAATATAACCGTCAGCTAGGGCCTATAGGCTTATAGTGTCGTTGAATATTTTAATATTAGGTATCTTACAACTTATATACCTACACACTGTCAGCCTGGCTATGGCCGCGAGACACGAACTCGCCCTGAGCCCCCGTCCGTATTTATGTAGAGGGGCCTGGGGCTCTATAGTACTATGAATATTGGATATTGAATATTATTACATATAAATATATAATACCATTATAATTTATAGTACATTTAGTAACTACTATTATAATTTTATCAAAAATCACTGATATAAAGAAAATCAATTACACAATTTGAATCGCATTAAAAAATATTAAGTTGTATAATATTACAAGCTGTATTATTTATATATTTTTTTAGAATTATAAATAATTACTATAACTATGTAGTTAACTTGTAGTTAACTTCAATGTGTATTTTAAATAAGATACCTACTTTTAAAAAAGTATAATATTTTGTACTACAGTAGAACTTCCATATAACGGCCACCGAAGGGACCTTAATTAATAACCGCTATTTAGAGGTGCCCGTCCTACAGAGGTAGGATAACACTAGGATAACACTCGACGGGACCAAAAAAATTGACCGTTACATAGAAGTGACCGTCTTATAGAGGTGACCGTTAATGGAAGTTTTACTGTATTTATAAGCACTTTTTTATCATTTTATGAAATAACATTTTTGTGGGCTCTCCCGAATAAATGCATCTGGGGCCCTTTAAATACCAGGCCAATGGTGGATACTTGTCTGTCTTTTTAACGTTATTTTTATTATAGTTTATAATTTTTGCTAAGCAAAAAGACAATTTAATTTTTGAAAATTTGCCACCCGTCCCTTATCGGGTGACTATTCTGGATCCGCTATAGGTACTGTAGTTATATATATTTTATACTTATTATTTATTACCTACCTACTTAATTGTAATAGTTATTATTAGTTAGGTATTATCTATACCTGTTTCGTTGTGTAGTGTGCTACTAAGATAATCATGAACAATCTCAGAGTGTATTGAAACAGCCAACCGTAGACCAATAATTTCGACGGAGAGTTGTGAAATATCTCATAATATATATCAAACAAGGCCATTACCCATAACAAGAACACCGACAGTCCCATCTGAATACCCAGTAGGTTGTTGAGGATGTCCACGGCTTGGCGGGTCAGCCAGTGCTTAATTCTGAGTATTTCAACAGCGTTGGCCATCGGGTTGCTAATAAGCCGAGGCCGATAAAAGTCTTTGTCGTATCTGACACACTGGAACGATTTTTTGTAATCTTTCCACATTGTTGCCGAAGAGCCCATTATGAAAGGATACTTAACGTAGTTGACGTTTTCGTTTCGTAGTTTTTTCAAATCATCGTTGATTCCTCGGAATCTGGTGTAGATTATGAAACACTGGGTGACAAATTGCGTTTCTATGCAACACATGCTCAGGTTTTGAATGTATATGAACAGATAGTAAATGAATAACGATATTTCGTGGGACTCATTTTGATACAGATAATACAACCGGCTTATGTTTATCGGTAAAATTATACTCAGGCACACGAAGACGACGGCGAACGAAAATATCTTGTAGTTCTTATGTTGCGCAGATGACGTCGGCGAATACATTTCAAAAGCCTTTATAGTTTCCTTGTACTTAAGTAAACTCTGTTTTGATTGAACCATTATGGCAATCCTCGATAGGAGAGTGGTGGTCGCCAACACTCTAGTGTACATTCCAATCATGGCCGTCGAGAAAACGTTACACCACTGGTCTAATTTGCATAAAGTATTCGAAGCGGTAATAAAATTGTAAACGCACGTGACAATTAAGAGTACTGAATACACATTTTGGAATTTGTTGTAAGTCAGATCCGTGTTGAACACACCACACAGTTTCCAAAACGATTGGACAAGCCACATTTCAGAAAATTATTGGGTATATTGAAGCAGATAGGTTTATTAGGTAGGTAGATACCTAAATACAATTATTAACATAAATATCTATTAATACTAATCAGAGACTCTGATTCAGAGCACCACGAAAACGGATAACAACCATTAGGTATTACTACCTAGTAGATATAGTAGGTACATGATAATAATAATAATATAATATGCACCATTGCACCATAATATATATTATTACAAATTACAATCTACAGGTATTCAATAACTGTTTACAACAAAGCTTTGGTAGAAGGGTAGGACCATGACGCGTACACTGTACAACCTAAGTCTAACCTTGTCGATAAAAAATGAAGGTACACTATTTTCGCTGTTTGTTTATACTTATGTCTTATACCTAGTACCTACTTATTATATATATTTTGTAACGTTCTGTAAACAGTGTAAACAAAAGTTCTAGACCCTTAACTTACGAATACTTAAACGTACTTACATTATTAATTTTTTTTTGGAATTGAAGTGGACAGTGGTCGATACGATTGAGTGGTCTTATAGCATGACCAGTGTTCTTATAACCCTTAAGAATCTTAAGAACAAAACACAAAAACACTGGTTATAATATATGCGAGTATGCGACATAGTTTTTACTTTAAATATATACAACTGGGCAGAGGCGTTCTCAGGATATTTCAATGGAGGGGGATGAAAAAAATGGTTTCAAAATAAGCCGTACCTAAGGGTTTTGCCTCACAACTCCCATATTATAATAATGAATACCTATTAAAAAAGCGGGTAAGTGGATGTCGCTCTGCTGTACAGTAGATTACAATAGTTGGTAACTGTATAATGGATTGTATTAAATTTGAATTCAATGATATCATATCATTGTATACGAAAAACGATTCTGAGCGGAGCATAGGCGTGCGCAGCCTCCGGTTTCAGGGGCAGCAATAAGAGATTTTCAAATTGAAAATGTCTCATCAAATTCACCATTAAAACCTGCCCATAGTTTTACTTTTTTTACTATTGGATATAAAAATTAAAATTGTATTGGTTATTTGTTTTTTTGGATAAAAGGTTGTACAGTAAGGTACTAAGCCACTAAAGGTGTACTTTTCTACAAGCATATATATAAAATATTTATCTATAGTTTATCAAAACAAAAAAAATCCTTTGTGGAAATATAATTTTACCAAGGCCCATTATTTAATATTTGCCGGCCCTGGTGGCCCCAAAGTAAGTCCAGGGGCAGCATATGCTGCCTCTGCTGCCCCCGTGCGCACGCCTATGTCGCTCACGGTTTGTCAGTCTGGATATTTTATATTGTAATTATATTTTATTATAGCCTGTAAGTTGAATTAATATTATAAATTACGATAAAATAACTAAAATCATTATTTTTATTTTATTTGTTACAATGGTGATAAACAAAGTGTTAGAAATTGAAATCACATTTTTAGCGGTTTTTGAAATTTGTCGGTGACATTGTAATGTGTCATTAAATAAATATTGAGAAAATTGAAAAATTACCTCTCTAAAGTACCATCTTGATAAAATTTGCTAAAAGAAAAGATATACTATATGTTAAAAGAGAAGAACACTGCTTCTGGTAGAAATTTTGTATGCAGGATAAAATAAAAATAAATATAAACAATATTGAAAAACCAATAGATCCCTCACTCCGCTCAGAATCTAATAATATTGATAGTAATATAGTTGATAATATCAAATAATCCATTCAAGTCATATTTATTGTTCTTTTTTTTTGAACTATAAAAGAATGTTATGAATCAGTTTAAATCAGGAATGGAAAATGTTTTTAATTTTTTCGTTTTTGTTTAACGTTTTTAAAAACGTTATTTTTCTATATTGTTTTTGATAATATTGTTTTTTTTTTTATAGTAGTAAATTTAGCAATTTAGAAATGCACTTAAGAGTTAAAAATTAAAATTAATTATTCTTGATTTCAAATAAAAATGTTTTTAAATTTTAATAGAGCATTGTTGGTAAAGATTAAAAAGTAAATACTTAAGTAACATTTTTTTTTCGTGTTATTAATATAATAATGTATAATACTATAATTTATTTGCGTTTTCGTTTTTGATTTCGTAATTAATTTTTTTTCTGTTTTTGGGATTTTTTGTTATTGTTTTTGTTTTTGTTTTATTCATTGTTTTCGTTTTTTTTTTCCGTTTACTATAGTTTTTTAAAAACGTTTTCCATCCTTGGTTTAAATTATTTATTTTATTTTATCACTGTGGTGTTATCATTGTGTATCTTACCTTTACATTTTTTCTGACGCTGGGAATTTATGAAGTTGACGGAGTGATTGTTTACAAAAATACAGTACAAATCAATTGTAAAGCGAATTGCCTGTTACATGTTATAATTATCAGTGATAAATAATAATATTGTTTATGGCTGGTGGAATCAGTAATCACGATAAAGAAAAATTTCAAAAAAAAAAAAAAAATAATAACTACCAAGTCAATATTGAAAACACAAACACATATCAAAAGTAGACAAAACGTGTATTACTAATATGTAAAAAAATAAAGAACCTTGGGGGGGATCTATCCCCCATATCCCCCCCCCGTGAGAACGCCCATGCAACTAGGTACGAATAACCAGCATTGCGCGGGGATAAATGAAACCGAGATGGGAAGCCACATGTGGCAGACAGTAATTGAGTAATACCTAAATACCTAATAACAAATAACAATAAGTAACCTTTTATATTATATAAGTAACCCATCGAGATCTGACCATGCCATAACTTTTGCTATAGGTATACAAAATTAAAATTTTTTTTTACTTATATAATTTATAGCCACTCGCTACACGCATAATATACAAAATATTATTTTTATTTTTCAATACTGAAAATAAAAAAATTTATAATTTGATTTAAAAGTTTTTATATAAATTTAAAATAGCCAATTTGTGAATCTGATTATAAGAACAATTTTGATGGTAAAAACATTTATATAAGTTAAGTAGTTTATTTTTTTCAATATTTTTATTAAATTATGTTGGAAAGAAATAACTTTTTTAAAAATATTATTTTGGGAATTTGCTGACATGAGTATATTTCTTAAATTATTTGCTTATCACATAATATTAACAATTTTTGTCATAGGTACATTTAAGTAGGAGTTTTTTTTTTGTCTGTTCTCGGTGGGACATCCTGTATATATATTATATATGTTTATGGGATGGGTAAAATGTTTTTTTCCAATCAATTTTCGTAAATAACGCTTTTTTATTTGTTAATAGTTTTTTCTGCTTAAAATTTTGGATATTTTAGTTTGAAGTCTTTAGTTTGTTCATACTGTATAATTTTTTCAACATTTTATTTTTATTTTCTAAAATGCATTTGCCTGTGGGGACCCAAGCCTTCCCCCTTTACATTTTTTTTTTATAAATTTAACTCTAGTTAATTTTTTTTGTATAGACATTTGAACATTGATAACCTGGTGCCCTATGGATAATCCTTCTTTAATGAACTAATTATTGTGAATAGTTTTATCTGTTTCCAAATCTGTAGATTGTAGTTTGCTTTCTTTAGTGTATTTTCCCTCTTAATAATTTTTTTCCAATTTTCTTTTGTCTTCTAAAATGCATTTTGCCTGTGGGTTTGGAGTCAATTGGACGAGTTGGTGGGGCTAACTTCACTATCGTTAATAAATTACATTATGTTATACAAGAACAAAATGTATAAGTATTATTTCCTGGGAACTTTAATAATATTGTATTATTATTTAATATAAAAATCTTTGGAATCGTAAAGAAATCTTAGATTTTTAATTTTGCTCAAATATCTTAGCCCCTAGTTTTTGTCATACATTCTACATTAATAACTTATTTTAATAACGTGGGAAATAAAACGTAACTCCATAGAAATTACTTTTAAAAAGTAATTTCATTACAATTGCGTTAATTTAAATAAAATATAATTAAATTACTACAGCATTATTTTAAATTAAATATAATTAAATTACTACAGCATTACTGCAAAAGTAATTTTGTTACGGTAATTTGTGATTTGCATTACGTTACTACCCAACACTGTATATATTTAATCAATGCTATAACTATTAATTTTCTTTCAAATCATCTGCCGGCTGCAGAACATCAAGACAATCAAAAAAAATTGAGAGGACTACCACTGAAAACTATACATAATAAATAAATAAATAAATAAAATAAATAATATATTACATTATATCATGTAAATGCACAATTAATTTTTGAAATAACAATTATAAATATATGAAAATATGAAAATAGAAAGGTATTACATACAAATTTAAAAAAAATTCTATAAACCCAAATTTTGCCTAATTTTGTTAATTAATTTTCTTTCAAATCATCTGCCGGCTGCAGAACATCAAGACAATCAAAAAAAATTGAGAGGACTACCACTGAAAACTATACATAATAAATAAATAAATAAAATAAATAATATATTACATTATATCATGTAAATGCACAGTTAATTTTTGAAATAACAATTATAAATATATGAAAATATGAAAATAGAAAGGTATTACATACAAATTTAAAAAAAATTCTATAAACCCAAATTTTGCCTAATGTTGTTAATGTAAGAATACTGTTGCATATCTTTTGCTGCTTGCTGAGCACCATAATATATCTGACAGTTTAAAGAGTTGCACTTCAGTTCAAAGTTCCTTCCACAGCATGATCGACAGATCTATTTAAACATAGTATAAGGTATTGTTTGAATAGTTTTTTTTTTAAATATTTAATTATTTGATTTTTACCGTTTCTAAATCATCTTGTTTTTTAGTCCATTTTGATAATAAATGATTAAGCTGTACAATTAAATACTGAGGATTTTGTTGACATTGTTCACAGAAACCATGCTGTGATAATTTATTACATAAAATACAATTTTGTGAAAAAAAATATTGAGATAATGTTTGTTTACGATTTGTTGTTGTAGTAATATCCGGAAAATGAAAGTTATATTTACGGGGTAATTCTGAATACCTGAAATAATCAAATAAGTATATTAACAAAATATTTTTTCATCAATGATTTGTTTATTGTAATAACTACCATTTGTTTATGTCAACATTGAGCAAAGAAAAACATCTTTGAAGTGGAGGTATTATTGCTCTTGTGATATAGTATTCTGCATTTATCCGAGCAGATTTGTCTGAAATAAAATGTTTTGGTGACCGCACAAGTTTTATTAATGGCAAACCTTTTGGTCCGGCTACAATAAGATATGGAACACGTTCTTTTACTCGTGGTTCAGCACATCTGTCTACTGCTGTCCATTGTCTTAAATAAAATCAATTTATATTTATAAATATTTTACAGTGATATTACATACATTAACTATTGAAATATCAATAAAAATTTACTTAGCCAATTCCAAAGCAGGTACGCATGCACCTGGCCTATATTTATTGCGCCCTCTATATTCTTTAGCAAAGAGAAAATCTTGGATATTTACATTGCCTTTGAAAATTTTTTTGAACTGTTTATCAATATAACATTTTACTGCCACAATATCTTTTGTTTCAAATAAAATACATAGACTTTTTTCTAAAATCTAAAGAAATAGAAATAGAAATAGCTTATATGATGTGATGAAAGTAAATTAATTAGGTTTAAAGCTTTGAAGATATTCCAATTATTTTATTTCAAAAATAAAATACCTTTGACACTGCAGGACAACCATCACGGCGTACAGTTTCGATGCCTTTAGCTTCATACTTGGGTTTTTTTTGTTCAATATTTTCATACATATATCCACAATATCTTTTTTTTGTCTACATTTCATAACATCAAATTAATAACAAAATAATATTTGACTATTTATTGGTACTAAAGATATGAAAACTCACTTGCAAAATACAGGGAAGATATACTTTTTCAAATTTCAACTTTATGGGTATAGGGTTATCTTTAGTGACAATGTCAGCCATTTCATTACCAATTTTAAACGCCTCTTCTCTAGACCGACCTTGTAATAACACAAATATAGAATCAGTGTCACCATAGATAACTTTAGCATTCCATTTTTTTGTAGATTGAATTAAAGTTATGGCTCTTTCTAAAGTTTCACGTCCTTTGCTTACGACACTATCACCAACCTAAACATCCAAATTAACTTTAAAACTAAAATAATAAAGCACATTATTTTTTTTAATTGGTACCTCAATACATGGCATTCTTCCAGAAAAATTTGCCGAAGTATATCCATATGTAACATTGGAAATTAATTTTAAGCCAAGTTGTTGGGCGTTTAATATCTTATATAGATGTTTATTATTTTTTTGTTCTTTCATCAAGTTTTTTACCTAAATAAATAGTTTAGTGAAAGTAAGTAAATAAACAAATATAACAAGCACATTCGTATCATCATTGTTTACCATTATTCTGGTGTCTAATATTTCTTGTAACATGGATGGTAAAATTCCTTTACATATATTTTTCTTAACAAATGCAACTCCAGAAGGAGAAATTGTTATATCATCAGTTAATTTGAGTAAGGTTTGAAAAGGTACATTTAACTTAGTACAGCCAAATTTAAATACTTCTGTTCTATTTATATAGAATATCAGTTAATAAAATTTAAAAACAATCCACAGTATGGAAAATCTGAATATATTTAAATTTAATATTAAATGTTTTACTTACTTTCCAAGAAGATCAATATTTCCTAAGCATGTTGAAAAACAGTAGTTATAAGCTATAATAATAGAAGGGTATAAACTTTGAAAATCTAATACTATGACCGGATCTGTATAAAATCTTGATATTACCAAAAATATACATATTTTAATAAATATATAGATAAAAAAAAAAAATTGAATCAAATGGAATTGTTACTTTGATTCTGGTTCCATTATTAATGGTACACTTTGAGGTGCATTCATTTCAGCTCTTTGTTTTATACTTGGTGAAACAGCTACATAGTTCTTATTTTTGGCTAAACGTAACATCATTGATTCTACTCTAAACTGAAAAATGCATAAATTAATGTTGTAATGATATACTTCGAAGTTGTCATAGTAAAACATTCAGTTTTAAACCATAAAGACAAAAAAAGAACAGTTACTTACTTGTGAACCTCTTGACAGTACTTCATAAAATTGTATGCCAAATAATTTTGCAAGTTCACTTGTTCGACCAATTATATCTAGTTGTTGCAAAATATTTATTGTGCTCTCAACTTTGAACAGATAATAATCCATAGTCAACCATCTAAGTAAAATACATAACAATTAATTACATAATAACTGTTGAGAGGTGGAAGTCAAGATTTCTTACATCCTGTCAGATTCCATTATCTATTGTAACAAAGAATCATAAGTCATTAATACTATGTTTGAAAATATATAAGTAAAGTAACCAAAGTAATTTAAACATCAAAATATCCCATAGTCAACATCTTCCATGGAACAAATCAATTTTATGACTCATTATTGTCATAATATAGTATTTTATTGCCTACTTATTCAATTTAAAAACATATTCAATATTATTTATGTTTATATTTAAAGTATAAGACATAAGACAAGTGAGGAATGGATTTTATTGTGTTAACATATTTTTACCTAGTTATAATATTTGACAACTTTACATATTAGGTAAACAAGTACATAATTGTTGAATATTCTGGGAATTTTTGATGTTTTTAAATTTTGTTTTATTTAACTTTCTGTATTTCACTATCATGCATTGAAAATATTTTCAATCATGGATTGTTTATTTTAATAAGACTTTCTGGAAAATTAGGTTTTTATACATAAATGTAAACATATTATAAATATAAAAAACCAATAATAATTGTATTGTTATATTTATTATATTGTTTAAGTTAATTCAACTTTCAAGAAATATAGCTATTACCTGTATAAAAGAGTATTGTGATCCCACCAAAATGAGAGTGTGTGATAAGAATAATTGGGTACTCTTTGATGTAGTACAAGGTATACCATATTCTCAAATGTATAACTTTGAACTGCCAACTAAAACAAAAAAGTTATTTAAAATATGTATCAACAACTTAAATTAAATTGTTTAACTTCATGTCGCAGTAATCTCCAAACATCAAGAACAATTCGTCCTTTGATTTTCAATTCAGAATTTGTATTTTCTTCATTATACTCGGAGCTTTGCTCATTTTCGGTAGTTAGTCTAGATAGTTCTTTAATCATATTACGTCCTAAGTGACGACATCTATCTCTCAAATAACCCCATGAATGCATTTCAATCTAATATTAGTAACAAAACAATAATGTTATTGGTTAATTAGTTTTCTCAATTCAACCTACATAAAACAAAATGAGAGTTTAGATGCATTGTTTATGAAATTAGTAAAAATAAGTTATGTCAAATAAAAAATATTCTTTAGAGTATATTCTTATATTCTTAATTATGCTCACTTCATAGCCACAAATAACTTCAGGATCCCAATTATTTACCAACTGAAAAAATGTATTCACTAACTCAATTTCATCATTACAAGCAATTATCTCTGGTTTAAAATTTGAAAAACCATTATAGTTGTTATTAATTTGATCCACCAAAATAGAACCTGATAAATTGAAATGTAAATAATATATTGAAATATAAGTTTACCTTTCAAATTGATATATTTACCTGTTCTTAAAGAATTTTCCGACATATTGAAAATAGTGTAAAAAATGCCTTGTATACAATCATATTCTGGATCTGGATTCATATTAATTCTAGTTTGTGTATGTAATTCCATTGTTATAATAGTAAGATTGTCGCTCTAAAAAAAAAAATTAGTCACACTTTTAATCATAATTCATTAATAAAAATAAAAATAAAATACATTTTTTGTAATATCTGAATCAATACAAAAGTTGTGGGAACTTTGACCAATATGTATTCCATCTAAAATATTGCTATCTGAACTGTTGGTAGTTCTAATTGAATTGAAAAATTCTGTTCTTGAATCATTACTTGCATCTGCCTAAAACAATATTATTTTTTTTATTTTTTTTTTCAATAACTTTATTTTGATTATAGTTTTGTGTATTTCCTCACATTTAATGAATCCAGAAAAAGAGTGCTAAGTTTTCTTTTTGATTTAAAGCATTTATTCATTACTTGCATTGGTGTGTATGGTGAAGAGGTATAGAATTTGTTTTGACTAGAGTTTGGTGTTACACCATTGATTTTTTTCAATAGTATTGATTTTGAAAGTGAATCTAGAGTTATAAGACCCTTACGTTTATTACTGTCTGCATTTTTTTTTTTACGTTTATATTTTGGATAACGCGTGTCTAACCATTTTAAAGCCAACAAATATGATGGTGGTTGCTTTAATGGTTCTAAAATTATACTACTCTCAGAAGCAAAAAAACGTATATCGTTAATAACAGGAAAACTTAATGATAATAGATCCTTTCTAATATTTTCGATGACATTATTATTTTGAAATTGAAATTGTTTATTGTATCTAGTGCTTTTAAATGTATCAATGAAATTTAGAGAATCATTATATGAAGGAGGTTTAAAACTTAATGTCCACAATGTTCTTGAAATACTAGTATTATCACCAACATCAGTGAAAGATGCATAATTTAATGTGTTATTGTCATACATTTCGACAGAACTATTTGAGCTACGAAACATATCACTTGTTTGATTACTATTTGTTTCTTCATCATTAATATTTACCATAAATGTTCTGAAAAATGTATCATATTCTACATAATTATAGTTTAATAATATTATAAGCTGGTATTTACTGATCATTATTGGATGAGTGTAAACTGAAATTATCCACATCAAAATTAGACTTAATTGATAAATCCTTTATCTGAGTTTGATTTGAAATATTAGTATTTTCTGTATTTTGAGATAAGCTATAACATAAAAAATAGCAAGTAATAATGAATCAAAATTAATATAATAATATTGTTAAGTAGTAGCTGAAATGTAAAATACTTTTCATTTAATTGCATCATAGATGCAGAAAATTCTTCATTTTCAGAATCGTTTCCATCTTCATTTGAAATGTCGTGACAGAGAATACTATCTTCATTTTTAGAAGCAATCGTTTCCTTCATTAATAAATTCATTAAATCAATACTTTGACTATCCCCTATATTATAAGAGTATAGTTAAAAATTAGTTAATTTATTATTGATAGAAAAAATAAAGTAAAATAGGAAAACATACAAATATTTGATAGCTAAAGTATTTAAATTATAAAATGCCATATGTTCTTCTTAAGCATTTATGTAATTAATATTTAAACAAGAATAAATTATATATTTTTATCTAGTATGGTGATTTGTGGAAAAGTTGGGTACACTCACTAATAAATAATAATAAACATAGTAAAGAATATATAAAATATAAATACATTTAAAGATTTAAAAAAATATATAATTTATAACTTACAAGAGGTTTGAGACTGGAAAACTTGTGATAAATTAATTACTAACTCTTCATTCACAGATATTTCTAACTCTGTCGATGTCTTTTTTATTACATTTTTTTTCTGCAAAACATTAATGTTTAAATGAAACATAAGTATAAAAACAAATGTATACAGCAACTACTATGAAGATTTTTAATAGAAATATTAATGTTGATATTATATTTTATATACACCAATTTATGCTGCTCTAAAATCCCCTGAACATTATTTTGAAATGAATTAATATTTATATTAAACTGAGATGGATTGGAAATGTTTCAAGGGAATAAATGTAATTAAAAGTAATAATTAAAATTAACAGTAGTTATATGATATAAAATATTAAACAATTACTTTTATTTCTTTTATTTTCTTTTTTAATTCAATTCCAAATTCAATTTCTATATTTGATGGAACAGTTAATTTCCTTTCTCCACTGAATACTTCAAGTCCTTTTCTTGTTATGTTCAAGTCTGTAGATAGTTTATTTATTTGTTCCCGAATATTGACTAAACCAGAATTTTCTAATTCTCCTAAAATATTAAGGAAAAATTGAATCAAAAATTAAATAGAAGAAAACATTTTTCAGAAGAAAAAAATGTTGATACCATTAATCAATATAGGGTTTAAGATGTGGATAGCTTGCACATCCATTTCATTAGTACATCGACTAGTTTTGGAAAGCCTAAGAATACAAACATTTAAATAAATAAAAGAATAAAAAAAAAATTAAGAAAAACTTCTATTCAATAAAAACCAACTAATTAGTGTTTGAACTAGTAAAAGTACTTGATTTTAATTTAACATATTTCCAATTAAAATAAATAGAAGTTTTATTAATCTAAATTTTTTACCCAGTATACAGTAGGTCCCAAAAGTCTCATATCACCCTTAGAATATCCGTTGAAAATCAATTTATTTAAATACCAATTATTTTTACAGCATTAAGTATGGAAATTCTGATTGAATAGCATAATATTCAATTTTTGTTTTTCAAAAATTCAAAAAAATTATTTTGGGCAAAAAGTTTTTTTAAATTTCTAAGATAGCCGTTTCTTTAATTGTATTTTTTAAAACAGTTCAAAAAAAATAATATTAAAATTTAATGAAAATCAACCAAGTTAGAGCTAACTATTATTTTGAATTTCTAAGAATAATACTTATATTATATTACATACGCAAACGGTATTAGCAAAATACGATTTGCATGCTTTAACAATTAGCTTAAACAGTCAAAAAATTATTTATTATTTGTGCGGTTAAGCACAAAAAAAAATTAAGAAAGAAAGTATTTGCAACATTATTGTAACATGAAGATAACGCAATTTTACCTGTTTCCAAAAATCGAATTAATCTGTTAATAACATTGAACAATGGTTTCTTAGGTAGAAGTATCTATAAATTGAATATTATGTTATTCAATCAGAATTTCCATACTTACTACGGTAAAAAAACGGCATTTAAATATATTGATTTTCCAAGGAGATATTAAGGGTGATACGGGGCTTTTGGGACATACTGTATAATAATATATTACCTTTAGATTTTAAAATGATGATTGATATTAAAAAATCAATACTAAATCTGATGGTAGAAACAGTAATGTAGTAACTACTACAATTTAAAAAAAAGTTGAACAACAAATATTTTTTTTACCCAACTTACCCTTGTTCTACAGAATTCCTATACTTGACACTAGACAATTTAATATAATTCATTCCATGAAGATTATAATCTATCATAAACTGCAAATGATACGGTATATGTGCTTCATGAGGCTGGAATATTGTGTTACAAACTGCTCCATTCTAAAAATAAAAATAAAAATATTGCAATGTCCAGGAAAAACTATTTTGTCTTGCTAAGTATAAAATATAATGTATAAGAGACACTAAAATGTATACAAATATATTATTTTATATTTACTTGTAATAAATCAACAGCAATTTTTGCCGAATATGGATTGTAGAAGAGTATTTTTAAAAATTTAGTGTTCTCCGTATGATAGCCATAAAATGATCTATAAATATTAATTACATTTTTAAATACATAAGTGGGCTTATTTGAAGAACTATTGAACTTACTTTCCACATACTGTAATAATATTATGAATATGTTTAGATTTTGAATTTGTGGATCCAATAGCCAGGCTCAACGCTTTATCTAGGCTATTTCCAAAATTGTATAAGATCTCTTGATTCTTAGTTTCATACGATTCTTCTAATGGAATAAATATATAAGGAAAGACACCATGCACGTGTAGACAGCACTTTTCACCTAAACATTGAACAATAAGTAATAACTCTATTTACAATTTATTCAGCACTCTAAAATATTATTATATCAAGTATAAACCAAAATAAACTATAAGCAGTATAAGCATATATCTTCCATTTTTTAAACACATTATCCTTATAATTACCGTTTGGCGTACATCCGAACACCCTAAGAACGGGAACCTTAAGTATCTGTGTTCCCCAAAACTCAGAGTACAGAGTATCGAAACCGTCAGCCGGACTACTCATGTAATGGTCTATTGTGACTAAACTCACATTTTGAACAATATTAGTGTTCTCCATAGTTGAATAGGTATTTCAGTATTTGTTATAATGATATATTTTAATGGAACAAAAATCCCTTAAATTCCACAAAGTAGATACTTGGTGTGATAATCAACATTTCAGAATTTATAAATAAGTAATGCTGAATTCTATTGACGATTGAGGAAGAGTACTCAACTGCTGAAGTACCAACAAAGTAGTAAGTACTCTACACGATTATTTTTGAAAGTCCAAGAACTGGACTACTGGAGGAAGAATTCTCTATAATTTAGTCTTCAGAATACCGCATCATATACTTATTGTTCTGAACCATCAGGCTACTTAGTACTTTCAACGTCATGACTCATGGCTATCTAGTATCTAGAGTTTTTATAGAAATAAGTTTAAGCATTATCATTTATCTATGAAAATTGAAATTCTAGATATTTTTATCATAGATATTATTATCATTATTAAGCACGGACTAAGGGCCAGTATTACAATCATTGATTACACTTCGATTACGCTTAACCAACTGATAACAGATTTTATTACCGGCCGAATTCCACTGGTTAGGAGTCCGTTAAATTTAACTGGAGATGGTAATACTGGCCCTTAGATATACAGGACTGGACACGAGATGAATATTGTGGTTACGAAATGTTTTACAACAGGCGGAGTTCGGGGGGATATTTTCCTTTTAGCATTACTAGCGCCGTCTTAGTGGATACTTTTGGAACTAGATGACAATAATGTGATCTAGTTCCATAAGTATCCACTAAGACGGCGCTAGTAATGCTAAAAGGAAAATATCCCCCCGAACACTGCCTGTTGTAAAACATTTCGTAGTCAACCCCCCCACACCCTCCAACCTTGTCGTGACCAGTCCTGTATATCTTAGTCCGTGTTATTAAGTATATTATCACCTCAGATATCACCACAATATCACAGAATTCATTTAATAATAAATTCTCATGGTGGATCCATAGATAATATTTATATCTGTGTTTACCCAACGATCGTGGTTTATCCATTATTCCATTATCCATATAACAGTACACTGTACAACAATAGAACGATGTACAACTGACTGATGTGACGATTGTGACGTACATTTGTTCTCCTAACCATAGGTCATTTATATAATAAATATTATTAATAATTTATAGTTTATCATAGTATCGTACATTCGTACCTTTAATAATATGATCTAATATCGTATGTACTGTACATCGGTACATCGCATATTATTATACATACATATTATTACGTACTATAAAATCTATTCTGTATTTTTGTGTATTACAAATATATCTTTTGTAATATTGTGTCCGTGAAGTATGTCTACGACATAATGTTTACTTCTTGTCACTTCTTGAATAATGTATACCTGAATATTAGTATACCTACTTGAATTACTTATTACTTAGTAGTTAGCAGTTACGCTTAGTACTCTACTTGTGCTATAGCGCACATAGACATAGTCACGTATCGACCAAAACAAAAGTAACTTGAGTAAAGTTCAACTTACCTAATTCTAAGTCTACAATCGAAACGGTACTGTACCAGACAACATATACCGCGGTGTAACATTGTTTACGTAATTGACAGCCCACGACAACATTTTTGACTATACGGTAATAATACATTTTTAATTTGGGTAAGTTAAGGCGGGGTTAAAATTGTTTTTGTTGTTGTCGTATGACATAGTAAAAGTCGTACTAAATCTTGTTTATGTTTTAAGTGTCCACAGGTTTTGATACTTCACTAACTATAAAACATTCAGCTTTGAAATTAGAATTTAATAACATTGTCTTGAGCATTCGATTTCCATAGGTATTGTGGTAATGTGGTCGGATCCAACGTCATCAAACATGTCTTATGGAAACCAATGGATGAATCCAACATTTTATAAAAACATGACTAACGAACAAGGTACATATTATCAACAGTAAACAGTGCCGTAAAGGTAAGATTTAAGACAAAATTATATTTTCTAGTGGATTGGGCAAGTTTGGCTCAACAATGGATAAAAATGAAAGAAACTTCACCCGCCATATTATCCCCTGGACAACAAGTAAAGATGCCGCTTTCTGAACAAAGTTTGCACAAAGTTGGTCAGCATATAGATGTAGTACCTCAGAATCCCTCAAACGTAGCAGCAGTAACAAATAAAATGTTTAGTGATCATAATATTGCCAGTCCTGTTACAAGTTAGTAATTTATCAAACTAGTGGGAATCTTTATACCTACAAGTAATATTTTTATTACTCTTATTTTCTAGGAAATAATATTGAAAAACCAACAGCTTGGAATACATGGACTTGGCAGCAACAGCAACAATCAAATTGGAATTGGTCATCTACTTCAACAGCTCTACCAACTAAAGCACCAATTGTAGAGTCAGTTAATTCACTTAGACCATCTTTTGTACCTCCTATATTATCCGAACCACCTCCATCTTTCCCAATGATGACGCTAAACACACCATACCCACCTAATGTAAGTTTTTAATATTTAAATAATACAAATTATTTTTACTTATTTATGCTATTTTAGAATTATTGGGCAGGGCCTAATACTACAGTTCCACCGCCTTCTGAATCAAATCAATGGAATAAACTTAATGTGATTTCCAAGGTGGATGATAGAACTCAAGATCCATCATTTATTGGTAAGTTTGATTTTATATTATTATATTACTAAATCTGAAACAAAATAATATCATTTTTTGTTACATTACACAATATTTTTGGTTTATAATTTATAATCAGATGCGGCAAAAAGAAAGCAATTGCCTGCTTGGATTCGAGAGGGACTTGAAAAAATGGAAAGGGAAAAACGACGTAAAATTGAACAAATACAATCGTTTAGTGAACCTGATTGTTCTAATTCAATGAATGAAAATTTTATTCAAGAATTGCCCGATGTATAAAACATTTTTTTATTAATTTTGTTACAAGTTTTTAATACAGTCGAGTCGCAATAACTCAAAAAACTTGACAACTTGAATTTCGTTTTATACCCTTAGAAAATTTTCCCCTATAAACTATTTAGATATCTAAGTGAATTTTCATCTCTCTTCAACTTCGAGTTATCGCAATTCGCGACTCGACAGTATTATAAAAATATTTTGATAATTATGTTTTTTTTTTAGTCGCCAATTAACTTTGATCATGAAACTGAAATGGTCGATGATGATATTGAACATGTGTCTTCAAATTACATCAATGAACCCAGAAAAACCGAGTTTGTGCAGAATGACCCTTCTCCTCTCATTCCACGTAAGACTAAAGCTCAAATCTGGGGAGATACGGTAATACAGTTTTTAACATTTACTTGTATTCAAAAAAAAATTTTTTAATTATTGTTTCTTATATTTTTACAAACAAATATTTATAGTAATAAATCTATTGGAATTAAATTATTTCAGATGTTAAGTCTACGAAAAATTCTAACAAAATTGTTAATGGATGTTACTAATGATATGATGTTAAGTGTAGTTAAAGAGGTGCTAAAAACTGCTGTACAAACAGGTAATATTTATCAATAATGAATTATAACTCTGTTCATAAAATAGTTTGATAGCGTAAGTACGTGAATAATTAAATACATGAATAAAATATTAGGTATATTTATATTTATATACTTTTAAATGTATTATCAAAATTAAAATATGCCATATAACAGATATTCGAGGAAATCAAAGCCAAACATCATTAGCTGGTAAGCTAGGTAAGTTTTTAAAATTATTATATAACTTACTGTTTAATATATAATTCTACATTAATGTGCTATTCCATTACTTGAATCTGAGTTAAATATACTTATTGTGAAGTTATAGATAATCATCCATAAATCAAATCAATAATAATATACTGCTAATTTGTACTATTTATATTGTTTTAATTTTAACCAATATTTTTATGTCATACATCATCTAGAAATACTTTTTGTTTGTAATTAACTTGTTATAATAAAAAAATTTACTAAAGGGCTCGAAGTTTATGGTTCAGAATCTGAGTCATCGGATGAAAGTGACGATGAACAGCACTCAACCCGACACAAGCAATTTAAACAAGATTCTGATGAAGCTATTCAAGTAAATAATATGTTTAATTTGTTTCAATTGATTGAAATCATTTTTGATCTTCAAACATAATTGAAAAAAAAATCTAGAATTTATATCATATTTAGGAAAGAATATTGAAACGCCAACGTGAGTTCAGTAATATTGAAGCAAGGATACTTAAAGAATTGGATCAACTAGAAGACAAGGAAAAACTTGTGAGGTCTAAATTTGATAACAGTGTCAAGATGAGTGAAGAAATTAATGATATTGGTAGTCAGGTAGTGGAAAACATTCGGACAAAAGGTAAAATTATGTTTCATTAGTTTAATAAAAAATAAATGTGTATATTGAACAAGTTTGTAGTTTAGTATTCAATATTCCAGAGTTAAAAATAAGTTAAATAAATAAACAAGAGTTTTGTTTTTAAAAATAATTAACTATTATTTAGTAATTGGTATGTGTTGTGTTTTTTTTGTTAATATCAATACCAAGTATATTGTATTGCCTATAAACTATTACACCTATATTATGTGATAAAAATATTAATATATTAATATATTTTTAACCATATTCATTTTAGCATTGAATTCATTGATTTTAGGATTATTTTAGAATAATGAATTGCTATAATCTTGTATTTCAGGGAATAATGAAGATGTAGGATCTAACCAAAAGATTGACAAGAGTCATGATATAGTCAAAAATGAATTACTTGATGATTTGAATATTAAAAATTTACAAAAGAAAAAGAAATCTAAATCCAAAAGATCATCAAGTTCTAGTTTGTCAAGCAGTAGTAGTGATAAGATGAAGAGCGATAATACTAACAGTAAAATATATAACTATAAAAAAAACGATAAAGTTCAATCAAAATCTTTGAACAAAAAAATTTTAAAAGATGGTGTAAAAATAAAACGAAGATCGCGATCTAGAAATAAAAGTAGATCGCGATCAAAACATAGTAGTAGGTCACGTTCAAGATATTATAGAAGATCTCCACATAGTTTTAGATCAAGACAAAGTCGATCGCCACTATCACGCCATTCATATTCCAGAAAGTATAAAAGCAAACGAAACAGTTCTTCTAGTTCAAATGAATCAAGAACTAATAAACACCGGTATAGACGATAATTTCCTGGTCAAAATGTTATTTTAAGAGATAAAAATTCTTAATTATTATTTTATTGATATTACTCATTTACTTAATTATATTTTCCCACTTTTTTTTTTATACTTTTAAGTTTAGTTCTTAATAAATTTACTAAAATGTTCAATTAGACCAAAAAAATATATAACAAATTTTATTTTTTATTTAGTGTACTCATCAATATTAAATTGTAATTGAAAACTTATGTTATAATCTCAAACATTAAATTAAAATTAATTTTATAGATCCATAATGTATGCAACACATCTTATAAATAACAAATCTATAATTCATTTATTTATTAAAAATAAGTAGTATTACCTATATACATACAATTTTTAACAAATAAATCAATAACTTTATCATTTTAATGCTCTTTTAATTTTTTTTGAGAATAACCATATTTTTATTTCTGTTTAAAATGTCAATATTGCAGTACCACACATTTTATCATTTATTTTCTACTGATCCAGATTAGAAATTGAATAGTTATAATTATTTTTATGTTATAAATTGTATACTTTTTTACTAACTTTATCACTTAATACATTTTCAATCTAAAAGTGCTCTACATTAGGTTATTATATCAATTATAAGCTATAATACACAATAACCAAAATAAATAAACTTATCATTTTTCAGAACATTGTTAATATTTTATTCAGAATTTCTTAATTGGTAAAACAAATAATGATTATTGATAGATTTCTGTAATGGTAAACTGACACTGGGACTAATTTATTCGCCACATTAAGTGTATTCCGTACATAGTTTTTTTTTTGCTAATTTATATTTTTAGGGGGGGGGGTAATTTGGAAAAATCCTAAATGAAAAATAAGGACCACCCTAATATATATATTGACAAATTTAAATATATTTATTTGAGAGTTATTGGTTAATAAATATAACTATTTCAGTGCAGTTTATGATACATGGCTAAATGTTTTGAATAACTCCAACCATTTCAATGATATCTGGAAACATATTCATGCATAAATTTGATTTGATTTTAATAAATAATTTATTAGGAAACAAATATCCTTTTAATAACAATGTTACAACAATTGACGAACAAAATAAACTATTATTTACACTTAAATGTAGTTATCAAAATCTAACAAAGACTTCATTTTCCAAATCTTTGTTCATTTCTGCTGTATTGTTCCAATAATTTGTAAAACTTCAAAAATGTAACATTGTAATGTGTTTTCAATGTTCTAGAACCCAAAAACAGAATAATTAATGAGTAATTATGCAAAAGCATGCGAGTTTTAACTAAATTTAAAATGTCTAAATATTTAACTCACAAAAATTCAGTGACACGAGTGTGCCAAGGTAATAAACCAAATGTTGTACACGACTTGCCACAGATTACAACCAAATCCGGCTCAATCATGGGGAATGTTTTATTAATCGCAAACTCGACTAAAGTGTCTGAGAATTCTTCTTCTGTGCTGCACACAGTTCGCAAGGCGTTTACTAATTGTAATTTAGAATGTTTAGATGTCAATATGTTGACTTCAATTCTTGGTTCCCATTTATATCCTTGAAGTATAAAAATATATATTGATGTTGTGCTATTTGAATAAATTCTATTTCATGGAATTGTTAATAACAAATTATCCAAGAAACTTGCAACATAGTATATAAAGCATTATTCAATAATTATATTTACCATTAATACATTTTTTTGATTCAAATTTGATGTTCTCATTGAATTCTAATCCCCAATTGACTTTTGTCAACAAACTACTGTATTGATCTCTAAATGCAAAAAATAATTCTTCTGGAGATATACCTACAAAAAAACATATCAGTAATTTCAATATGACTAGTATAAGGTAATATGTTGTAGTATTGTACACTTATGTAACAGGCTAAGCTATTTGGGGGCACCGATCTAAGGCCAACATGAGTGGGAGGGTGGATACAAGATTAATTTTCATAATAATTAGGTACATATTTTAATATTATTTACAACAACTGTTATTTTTAATAGAGTAAGCAGGGCAATTTATGTGTGCTGACCAGTGTTGTAAGAAAATACTTTATTGTAATGTATTTAAGTATATTATAGTAAATGTATATTTTTTTTTAACATAAATTTCCTAATTTTAAATAGGTCTTTTAAAAAAAATTTCTAATTTAATTTAAACTATTCGGTGTTTATAAATACTTATTAATACATTTTAGTAGGTACCTCCTATATGGAAATTTTTAGTTATACTTACCATATTATTTATGAATTTATTCAAATTTAAATTACCCATCAACATGGACACATTTTATCGATGAGAGTTTTATTATATTTAAGATAAATTTAAATTAATATTTCACACTGCACCAATAAATTGTATTAACATTGTTAGTTTGTTACATTTCAAAAATATTTTTTGTTCAAAATTAGTAGATAGAAAGGTATTATATTATTTGTCGAACTAGCAGTGGCATGTTATACAAAAATATAAGAATTTCTTTTTACAACAATTCCGAATATGGAAAATATTTGAAGGAAAGTATTCAATATAGTAAAACAAAATTTAAAATAATTTACTCAAAATACTTGTTGATGGAAAGTATTTAAAACATTATTAAATAAGTATATAATTCATGATTAAGTATTTGAATACCAATACTTAAATACTTTATACCACTGGTGTTGGCCCTTCTGAGCTAACAATTATAGACTAGCTACATCATTGGCATCACTTGTGAAAAATAAATTCTATGGGTTCAATTTTAACACGTTACCGTTTTCGTTGTGATAAAAGCTGACGACAGGTACTTCTAGGAACAACGCCCAGGCAAGCAACTTGGCCAGATATTCGTAGAAAACTTCCTCCTGGCATACGGACACCACAAGATGGTTGGGCAACTTTTTCAACCGGTACTTTTTGTATCCGTTGATGGAACGATTCTGCCAAGGATCCGGCTGTTTGAATATCGTCTGATCGACGAGCCACGAATACAACGCGTAAAGAAAGTGCAAGAAAATTAGTAACGACGAAAACGCGAATTTTATTAACAGCGTTCTGTAAACTAAAAGGTTGTTCATTTTTACTTTTTTTTCAATAACATTAAAAGAGATAATGGCCGTCTGTATAGCCAACTTTCATCGAGGCATTTGAACCCGAACTAAAATAAAAAATAAATATAAATCAAAATTATAAATCGCGGTTTCTTTGCAGCGAAAAGCCGCTGTTTTGTTGATGTTCAATGTTGAAAGTGATAAACCATTATCTATGAATTTTTTTCCTAGTTGTCAATGATAAAAGTTTAAGACCAAGGTTACAGTGTAACCACGTCAACAAAGGTAGGTTTTTATTACTTGTAATAAGCGTTTTTGAAAACATGGAAATTATTAATTACCACGATTTAAGATTGTATAAATCGTGGTAATTACTTATTCGCTCGTTATTCAGTGTTTATTATTATTTTTTATAATGCTTATACACTTTTAAGTGTGTAACACTTAAGACATCTTTTATACCTAAATGGCTAAATGTATTTATTGGTATATTTTAAATTTAGTATCTTTTGGCTACCTTGTGGTGGTACTTAATACTTATTATGTTTAAGAATATAATATGTATATTTATATCTAATGTCTGCTAAAATGTAGTGTAACTATTCTAACATACCTACGAGTTCGAGATTAACGGCCTTATTAATCATTATAGACTATAGTAGACAGAAGTATTGGCAGTGGCGCCGAAGGCCGAACACAGGTATCAACTAGTGAAAATTCCCTAGAACTATTTAACTATTTAAGGTTGGCGGGTGTGTGAAAATGAGTGAGTGATGGTACAACTTTTATTTAATAGGTATTTAAACATCATCATAATTTAACACTAATGCCATAATGATAAGTGTATTTAATAGGCAATAATATTATGAGTATGGCAGGTCACCAGGCAGTATATCAGGATTATAATGCACTATTCGAGAGTAGTTAAACATTTTTTTAAGTAGGTGGGTCTAACATTAGAATTGTTTTTCCCATAACGTGAAATATAGATCGGCGCCACTGAGTATTGGCGTAGTCGTATAGATTATTCATCACTCATCAGTAATCATTAATAATGAGTCATTATAAATTTATAATTAATTATCTACTCGTTCAAAATAAGATTTTCATAAATAAAAAATGATGTATAAATTTAAAATATAATTTTTTTTCAAAAATGTCCTTTGATATTAAAATTTTTTTTAAAATAATGTATGCTTACGATTTACGAACCTTTGTATATAGCTATAGAAGTATGGAACGTCTATACTATTTTATTTGGAGATAACAAAAAGTTGAAAAATAATAATATTTGCTTATGTTATTTAAGACTCAAGTGAGTATTCAAGACTATATAAACAGTAATAAGAAAATGATAATGCTTCTGAAATATTCTCGACCTGGGAGGCTACTGGCGAGACTGTGTAAACATTATAAATTATAATTTCCAAATGCTGTGTGGGATTATTACATAGGCACAAATTGGGGGGGGGCTAAGCTCCCCCAAACTCAGCCGTAGCCCCCCTCCGCCAAAACCCAGGACATGCAATTTTAAAATGCTATATTGCAGTGGCGGTTCTAGCGTATGGGCAGGGTGGGTAGCTGCTCATACCAACATTTCTGGTGCCCCTTATTGGGGAAGGGGGAGGAAATGAGGAATATTATTCGCAGTTAAAACCTAATTATAAATCTACTTTCCATACGAAAATGTCCTAGAACCGGGCCTGCTATATTGCAATGGTTTGCTTGCCTTTAATATATTCAGCCCCCCAAGTAAAAAGTTGAAATTGCGAGTATGGATTATTATATAAGGACGTAAGGTTTAGCACATAATACATACCTAAATGATACTTATTATTTATATTATACTCGTATAAATTATTTATACATATTACACAATGCAGCCTACTATTGATATATATATTTTTTTATTTCTCGCGTTAATCGACAATGATTATAAATTATAATAATTATCATAAATTCTTATTACTAGTATTAAAATATACATTTAGCAATTTATGGAAATTTAAATAATGTTTATATATATTAGGTTCTCTAAATAGGTATAGGTAACTAAATAGGTACCTAATATCGTGGTATTGATCGATTAAAAGTGATTTATAGAATTAATATAATATACAATAAGTCATGTGGTCTAATTTATTATAGGTAGGTAACTTTGATTTATTATATAATAGTATATTTAATTATTATTAGATATTTATGTTTACCTAATAGATAATATTCATATTCTATAGTTTTTAGATTCTGAGAGGAGCTATGTGTTTATTGGTTTTACGATTATGCAAGAGTTTTTTAGTGGCTATCATCACTTTGTGGAGCAGTAAATAAACTTCAACCATTATTTTATGTTGTTTTCTCGAGTTCTCGTGGAAAATTGGGGCTAATTGGTACAATAATTATTAGACTCTCAATAAGGGAATCAGTGGAAACAATGTAGTACAGCTATAATTATAGGGATATGAATTTTTTCATTAATTTTTTTATGTTTATGTCTACAAAAATCGGTAAAATAATTGTTGGCTGGGTCAAAATACTTGAAATAGTAGTTAAAGACTATTGAAGATTAATACATTTAAATACAATCATTTAAATTTTAAAGTCAAATAAATAAATAAACCATGGGCAACGGATCATCAAGTAAATTCGGCGGCAATCGGTTTAAAAAGGCTGAAGGCAATTAATAGTTTCCAACCCGACGTTGTCGCACATGTCTGTTATCACATGACCCCGCGGTTTGACCGTTTAAAAATAATAAATCATGATAGCGATTAGTGACCGATTCGCAATTTGTTACGATTGACGATATTTATTTATATTTACCTCAAATCTCGATTCTCAACATTATTATTAATATTAATACAAAATACATATTAATGATGATAAATTGTTCGTAAACCGAGTACGTGATGTATATGTTGGATTGCTTATTGAATTTCATCCGCCGTGTTCTAGACACGATATTCTCTCGGCGCATCACGAATTCGCTGTTAATATTTGTTAAGACCAATACCGGCACTGTTGTGCCCGTGGGACTGGACCCGAAATGGGAAGTCCGAGACGTCAAAGAGTTTGTCGCCCCCAAGTTGGGCATGACCCCCGAAGAGGTTTGCTTGCAACTCATTATAATCATTATATCATAGGTATATTATATATTTATATTGCTGCTTATCCTTTTTTTTTTTCCACTCACGGCTTATGCTGTTGCTCTGGTAGTTGATGATAATATTTGCCGGCAAAGAACTACAAGATTCGGAATTATTGGAAGAGTATAATCTAGCAGAACAGACTGTGTTACATGCTGTTAAGTCCAGGCGCAGGTCGTTTAAACGCAAGCCACGTGTATCTACATGCATAGAAGAAGACGAAGAGTTTGATGATACAAAACGTGCAGCTGTAAACTTTTATGTGTACTGCACTTCACCTTGTGCCAATACAACCGTTGGCAAAATCCGTGTGAGATGTTTTAAATGTAAGAGTGGTGCATTTACTGTGGACAGTGACCCAAAAAACTGGAATGATGTGCTCAAACCTAAAAGAATAACAGGACATTGTGAGATATCTCAATGTACAGTATGTATTTTTTAATTTAATTTTATGTCATTGATTTGTTATTATTTTTAAATGGTTAATTTTCTTAGGATGGGGAGGTAGGGTGGTCAGAGTTTTATTTCAAATGTTCTGAACATGTTACCAAAGGTGAAAATGATGAAGCAGTGGCACTACATTTAATTAGAAATAACTTGCATGATATTCAATGTCTAGCTTGTACTGATGTCAGGTAATATTATTTTATTGTTTCTAAGGTAATGACTTATTGTATGTTTTTATAGATCAAAAGTATTTGTATATCCATGTGATGATGGCCATGTAACTTGCTTAGAATGTTTTTGTGAGTATGCAGTTAGCCGGCTTAGAGAAAGAAGATTTGTATTCGACAATGATATTGGTTACACATTACCTTGCCCAGCTGGTTGCCCTAATAGTTTAATTAACCAGCCCTACCATTTTAAAGTGTTAAGCAAAGATCATGTAAGTATCGTTAAGCATGTAACAATGTAATATGGATTATATCAATGGCAAAATCAAACATAAAGTATGAGAATCAATCTTCTTTTAATAATGCCCAAATATTCATATGTATATAGCCCAAATGCTTATTTATTGTATTTTTAAATGCTACCTATTATAATTAATAACAAATCATATTCATGGTTTTGCCATTGACATACACAGAATATACATATGTTTTTATGTCACATTAAATTTTCTAAAGTTTTTACATGTTTATTAGTTTGAAATGTATGAAAGGTTTGCAACTGAAGAATATGTGCTTAAGAATGGTGGTGTTTTATGTCCTCAACCCAATTGTGGTGCAGGTATACTTGTTGATGATGACTGTGACAAAGTGTCGTGTATTAATGGATGTGGGGTAATACTGTTTACAGGAATTTTCATTTAGGAAGGATTCTAAAGTGAACTGTTTTCTAAATTTTAGTATGTGTTTTGTAAGAAATGCCTCCAAGGTTATCATATTGGTGAATGTCTTCCAAAAGAAGAGCAATTAATTATTGATATTACTGGTTATTCAGTTGACCCTAAGCTAGTTTCACAGGTATACAAATATAAAATATTGATTAATAATAATATCTTATATACTCAATAAAAATAATTTAATTATCTATATTTTAGTCTAAATGGGATGATGCAAGCAAAGTAAAGATCAAAGTTTCTACAAAACCTTGTCCAAAATGTCGTACGGCCACTGAACGAGACGGTAGATATTATATTATTTGAGTATTTTATATGTTTCATTGTTTCCTTTATTATTTTTAAGGAGGTTGTATGCACATGGTATGTACACGGTGTTCATTTCCATGGTGTTGGTTGTGTCAGACAGAATGGACAAGGGAGTGTATGGGGAGCCACTGGTTCAGTTAATACGTTGTATTCAGTTTTTCAGTATTTGTATGTATATTTAAGTTAATTCTTTTAACTTTTTTTTGTTATAAAATATTATTTTCATAAATCGTGTCTTAGTACCTAACCTTTTTTTCTGCATCCAATATTGTGAATTATCTAATATAAACGTGTACATCTATTTTGTCATGGTCTATTTATTAATATTATCTTTGTCCATGGACCATAATATTAATTAATCAAATACAACTTATTTCATATAATATTATTTACAATTGTATATATACTATTATGATAATATCCTCCACGCAATATTTTTTCAGCCGACAGTCCTTCATGAAATATTTCTATGCTATCAATCACTGATAAAAGTTTTATATTTCAATTTATAAAGTAATTCAAATTTTGTTTTTGAATAACAATATTTTAAAATGTAAATTAATTTTCCGACTTGAAAAGTTATTAAATAAAGATAACATACATCTACTCTGATCAAGTTAAGAAATGTAGTTGGTGGCCAATTAAAATTTGTTTTCAGGGACGTAGCAGTACTACATGGCAGGACGCAGGGATACAGATAATTGACCGAGTGGGAGTGACAAATGTATATTGCCCAACAAAAACTGGTCGCCGCCAACTACATTTCTTAACTTAAACAGAGTATATGTCCAAAACTTTTTTTTAAATTTTAAAATTTTTATTATAATATATGTAGCTACCTAATGAAATTTCCATTTTTAAGACTATTTAAGTTTCCAAAATATATGACCATTCATAAAAATACTAAATTATAAATCATAATTTTTAACACACACTCACAATATTTCAATAATTCACATTCTCGATAAATCAGGAATGGGAGATCCTCTCTAATCATGATTCCACTCATACCTAACAGGTAGATGAAAATTTGTCAATTTATTTGGTGTTTCATCCAAAATGTTCAAGGTAACATCCGAGGTTCCCCAAGGCTTATCACTCTTATTATTTAACCTTTTTATTAATAGGTACAGTTTTTCTAAATTCACCCTCTTATTGTATTTTACTTTTTGCTGACTTCATTTGTCATTAAATAGTTTTATAACCTGGTGTAAAATGATTTGGCCTAACTCAATGAAGATAATGTAAAGTCATGTCCTTTTCCAGATCTAGAACTTTTATATATTACAACATTATACTCTCAATAGGACACCAATAAAGTGGATCCTAAAGACTAAAGATGTTGGATTCATATTATGCTCATAATTTTATCCATTAGATCCCATATAGATTATATTTCCTGCAAGGCAATAATGATTTCATGATTTATTCGACGTCATATAACTGAATTCAACTCAATACTTGTTTAGTCACTCTATAGATGATATAGATATATTGTAATTGTTAAATCAATCTTAGATAACGGATCGAAAGTTATTAGTTTGGAATCTATTCCTTCAGGTCAAGATCAAACTTCAACTTGTCGAACGAGTTCAATCTCAATTCCTTTTAATTAAAAATTGACAACCCTCTGCACAATAACTACTCGACAGCCATGAGAATATTAAAACTCGGTTCACTAGAAAATGGTAAAAAACAGGGAACAATGAATTTTGTTCAACTTACTTCATCACAAGAGCTATTCCTCTTTCCCATTTCAAGGTCCAACTTTTAATTGAACGATCCTCCTTTAATCAGAGCCATGCATTTTTTAAATAATAATAATATTGATTTTTGGTATTAATATAAATTTGTTTTGTTTTGCCTATCTTATTAAATTAACACTAGTCATAACTTTACTGTGATATCTACTTATGTATATATTGTCATTTCAATTGTCACAACTGTGTTAAAAGCCATTTGGTGTAAATTTATAAAACAGAAAAAAAATCAATCTTGGTTATATTAGAAAAGTTTATTTAAAATGTGATGATATTTTAAATTTAAAAGGACAAATGACAATGATTAGTAAATAACAAACTACTAAAATATATATTCAAAAAAAAAAAAATACAAAATACTCTTTTAGGTACAGATATAATTTTTTTATTCACAAGCAAGTTGAAAAATAGTAAATCAATAATATTAATTTATTTCATAAAATTCGAAATTTGTTTGTTAATCTATAGAAAAATAGATTAAGTTTACCATAATTCTTATAATGAAAATAAAATTACATAAAACTAAAATATTATATTATATAATTTTATAAGTTGTGTAGGGTGACTACAACAATATTGACATAATTCTTAGAAAAAAAGACTTAATATATTAGATTTCAATATTGTTTTGGCATCAATTTGTTGTTTAATCTAAAAAAAGATAAAAAGTACTTTAACATAGTGATGAATGATGAGTTAAGTGCTATAAATTTATAAATTCAAGTTAGATTTAGTTATTAAAAAAATATCTGTTCCACAACTTGAAACAGTGATAATATAATACAAATAAGTTGATTATACTCTTTTCAGAATAAGAACGCACCAGATTTACGTAACAAAACCGGTTTTGTCCGTGGCCGCCTGGTTCCTTCTTGTTCTGAAAAGAGTATAGTACACTTTTCATCACAGCAAACAAGTTGATCTTTGTAAACAATCTGCAAGTAATTTAAAGTACGGTACCTATATTCATAATATACTTGAATATGAAATACATAGTTGTGTAGCCGTAACTATAAAATATTGATTATTTTTGATATGGTGTATCAATGAGACTATGAGAGTAAATACCAAACATACTGAAGAATTTTTATGTAAAATACTCGAATTCGACAAGGTATAATATTATAATTATTAGTTATACTGACACTGAGTATAATTTAAAATATATTAAAATATAATGTTAACATAATATATTTTACTTTACCGATGATCTGGATGCAATAAACAAGACTACATTGGCTAAAAGATTATTATAATTATAAATTTAACGAGCTGATAAAAAATTATTAGGTATGTGGAACTCCATAATAATACACAACAAATGTAAGCCGAAACATGAGTCTTGATATGTTTATGTATATTATACTATTATAATAAAAGATGAAAACTGTATGATTTACACCATCATAATATAATTACTTCTGTCTTGTTTCTGTAGCCACCCATTATCAATTAGCTGCTTCACAGGCATCAACCCAGTCGTTATATATGTCAACTGGTTCTGATAAAAAGCTTGTAGTCGTTTGAAATGATTCAAGGCAAACACGACAATACACTTTCCCCACGTTTCGACTTTTGTCCCTGCAATAATGTAATCATAGACAGGTGTCATTAATTCAAAATTGTGTACAACTACAAACATGGGGTAATAAAGATTACGGGGTATCATTAAATTACTACAAGTTTGACAATTATAACATGGGTAGCATTAGTTATGTATTGCATTTCGACATGACGACAGCGGAAAACCTAACCGAACAGCAGTACTTACATTTTGACTTCGCAAGATTTTTCGTGATTGCAAAACGGACAATTAAACTGCGTGTCCAGAGGCTCAATAGCTTTCCTTTTCGCTGGCGGCTTTCTTTTACTCTTCCTTCGACCCATCGCACTGGGTGACTGCTGACTGGGCGAGTCGAAAACAACTCACGAAAAACGATATACCTCAGAGAACTTGGAATTTCGTTGTATCACGGAAAGAATATTTTTTAAAAAAAAATGTAAAACTACTGTTACTCTTAAGTGTTAATTATTTCTCTACATCGTCATAATTCATAACTATTGTAAATTCATCAATATTCAATTTTAAATCAGGATAGACTGTAACCAGTAGAAAACTAAAAACTTAGAATTTGACAGGTACCACCGGAGTACCATCTAGCCCAACTTTACTGACCAAATCCGAGACGGAAGAGACCAGAAATCTAATTTCTCAAGAATGTTTAAATAATTTCACGTTTATACAGTATGCTATAACTTATAAACATAGGTAGGTATCTTCTGGAAATATAGAATAAATAATCGAATGCCGGCGCCCGGCGGTTGATAAACGCTACAGTGTGGACAACCAACACATACGAGTTAAGTCGTAGCAGTCGTAGTCACGAATTATGAATTTTTTTTAGATTCTGAGTGGAACGATGAATGTATTGATTTTACAATGATGTGTGTTTTTATATTTTTTTTTTAATTTTTAATTTTTTAAATTTTTTTTTTATTTTTGTGTCTGTGTACACGATAAGTAGTCGAAATAATGCTTCGATTTTCGACTTCAGTATCTTGTTCGATTGGAAAGTGAATATCGTTGGTGCATTGGGGAGGTCAAAATTTAAAATTCCCAATAGTTTTCACAAGCGCCGGGAAAAACAACATAAAAATTAAGGAAAAACGGGAATTTTTACGCAAAATCGGTTTTTGACAAAATCGAATTTGGTTTTTGGTGTAACTTTAAAACAAATGACCGTAGATACATGAAATTTTCACTGGTTGTTTATATTTGCATTTTCTATACACGATAACATTTTCAAAATATTTTGATTTATTTTGAACTGTTTAGGGACATTTTCATTTTTTTTTAGTTTTTTTTCTAGAAATATCAATTAAATTTTATTTGTTGGTTAAAAAAATTGAAAATTTAATAGAAGGCTCCTAGTATATTGTTTCAAAGGCAGATGAAAAATATTAAAAATCGTTAGTCACAGTTTTTTTTTATAAGCATTATAAGTTCAAAAATTGACAAAATATGGAAAAATCACGAAAATTAGCAAATTATTTTGAGTTAAGAATTCGTAAAAATTTTTCTTTTTAAATCTAAGATTTGAAAATGTAATACAAGATTCCTTATAAGATTATCTACCTTTATCAAAAAAAAAAAATGTCTATAATAAAGTCAAATTAAATTTTTATGAGCGTTTGAACTTCAAATTTTTACAACATTGGATATTCACTCGATTTCTCATGTAGCGATTTCCTTATTTTGTTGCAATTCAAAAACGAATAACTTTAGATACATGAAAATTTCACTGAATGTTTAAATTAGCATTTCCTATACACCATACAATTTTGAAAATATTTTGACTCTTTTTGAGCTATTTACGGACATTTACTGCTTATAATTTTTTTTAGTTTTTTTTTTCTATGAATATCAATAAAGTTTTATCTATTGGGCCAAAAAGTGTAAAAATTTAATACTAGGCTCCATAATGTTACAATATCAGTTGAAAAATATTAAAAATACCTACATAGTCACAGTTTTTTTTATAAGCATTTAAAGATCGAATTTTGACAAAATTTATCAAAATCTCGAAAATTATCAATCATTGTAATTAATAAATTATAAAATGTTCAGTTTTTATAGCTAAGGATTGCAAATTTAAAACAAAGTTTCTCATAAATAGTTGATACTGTAACCAAAAAATCTAAAAAATATATGAACACAGTTATTTTTTACAGACATTTTAAATTCAAATTTGGACGAAATTACATATTAAAAAACCTAGAATAACTATTTTAGTTATTTTGTTGTGATTGAATAATGTTATTCGTGAGTACTTGAAACTTCTAAAGTGTACTGTTATATATCTATGATAGTATCAAGGTTTTTGTTGATGTATAACGCGTTATAAGTACCTAATGGTCAATGGATATTGTAATATGATTCATTTGGAATTTATTATAGGTACCTATTATAGGTCAATTTTTTTTAATACCATAGATATGTTTATAATATGTCTTATACCTAGACTGACATACCGTCACCGCTCAGAATCGTTTTTCTTATACAATGATATTATATTATCTTTGAATTCAAATTTCCTTTCATTATGCAGTGACCCACTTGTGACCTACTGTACAGCAGAGCACCTTTTTTAATTTAAATCCCGGTAGTCGAGTTTTTGGAAAGTACCACAAAGGAGACTTATAATAATTCACATTGTAATTTAAATTTTAATAGAATGTCTATACATTTGCTGACCAGTTTCGTATAGTTAAATTTGGTATTCGAACTATGAATGAAATAGACAACCAGAATAAGTACATTGCTGATCACAAAAATTTCTGTAAAAGTACGTACGATTTACCAAAGACCGTTTAGGTACTTAGTATAGTATATAAGTTCTATGAATTTATCATAGTAAATAATATATTTTATAATAATATCTATGGCAATCGTCAATTGTCGACATTCGTCGGCGACGATTAACAATTCTAATAATTTCAGTGAACAAAAAAATAATAAGCGATTAATATATACGGACAGTTTGTTAGCACAAATTCACACATTTTGTTATGGTCAGATTATTTTCATTAAATATTTCGATACTTTCAAGTTTCAGTTCTGAGCAAGATGTTGATGGATGAAGATAGCCGTTTTTTCGGCGACGGCGGCACTCTAGCTAGATTTCACCGGAAGAGTCGAAGTTTACGCGTAAGTTTGTTTTCATATTATTGCTATTTTAGTATTTTACATTTACTTTAAGACTTAAATTAAATATTTATTGCCCCGGACAATCTGTTAACTGGGTGACGTAGAAGCATATTTTATAAGTTTAATCCTAAAAGCGCCATGTATAAAATACGCGAGACCGAACAGTCCAAAGTCCGTTTTCGTTTCACTACTCCAAGTTTAATAAGTGCCATTTTGCATAGGTATACTATAAGCCGGGTATCATCTTAGGTTTTGCGTGAAGTATTTAAAACAATATAATGTTATCAATCTTTATATTTTATATACATAAATACATTATAAACCTCTTGTATTTTATTAGCATACTCACAAATTTTTTAGTGTAGTTTATACCCTATATGGCTAGATATTAAATGTTTTGCAATTATATATTTTACTATAATTATTATTTTCCATTATCATATAATATAAGAATACACTTTAAATTAAATTAGTTGTTATCAAGACAGACAGTCTTAAGACAAACTCTTTTCTGGATGTTATCAAAACGGATTATGCTTAAAAAAATTGCACAGTTGTCGTAGCAGTCAGTTGCTAGATCAACCCGTCACCCGTGAGACATTAAATAATTTTTTCGAAAAATATAAGTAATATGTATGGCTCATACAATTAAGAATTTATAGTTAATAGAAATGCGGATGTTTATACTTCATAGATATTTTTTTATTGAAATCTTGTAAATAATTGAATTAAACAATCGGGTACAAATCACTAGTATCAATTTTATTATATTACGTGTAAAATCACCGGAACAAAGTGCAGACTGCATTTTAAAAATTAAAAAAATATATAATAATGTTGTAGTAGAAGCTGGAAACCGTAGTTTATTTTTGTAATTCGAATTAAATTACTAGAAAATGATGTTTATTGTTACTCCCTGCACCACCACAAGCTTAGCTTAAAGGTGTAGGTAATTTTTTTTTTATTATTTCTAAATACTTTGTATAATTTGTGTTTTTCAAATAATAAAAAAAAAATCTTTCAATTCAATTCAAAAAAAAAATTCTAATTTATAATCCAATAATTAATGTAACCGGGAATGTAACTATTAAATTCATCATTGAATGATTATTCAGAGATCACTTTGGGATAAATGCCAAACATATAAATGTAAATCAAATTTAGTTTAATTAAAAAACATTTTGTGAAAAGAACAAGCTAATATTTAAGTCTTAATTATTATTAACAAATAAATACAAATAATAGATATTTTAATAGCTTTTTACCATCAACATTCAGTGTAAATAATTTCTGATTGACTTATATATTATATGTAAAAATCTTCTATAAAATAATTATTCGTATACAAAAATCCTAACAATTAAATGCAAGGATCTCATAAATTGATCTTACAACATCCTTTAAACATCAAAACTACATTTGTAAATCATTTATACACTATCTACACCTACCAAATAAAAATTGTACAACATTTTAGTTCCCTGTTATGGTGTAGCTACTAATGCAAACAATAAATTATTATTCGAAAACACAATTTCGTATACCTATTATTATTTACTAAATACCTACAACTAAACTAAAAACAAATATATGATTACATTCTGAGTGCCTATAATATAATATTATATATGAAAATTGATTCCTTATTAGTTATTATGAATACTAAGCGTTCACACAGAACACAAGAAAAAATCATTTTAAAAATTTAAAAATTGAAGAACACATCGTTGTAAAATTAATTCAGTCATCGATCCGCTCAGAATCTAAAATCTAAAATATATCCGATAAATTTAAAATTAACATAATATATATCATTATTATTATAATTTCTTATTCAGCAGTAAATTTGATTTAAAAAAGTAGGTTATAGTCATTTTTGCCCAAAAATAGTGTCATAAGTGTCATAGTGTATTCGTGTATATAAATTATAATAATATACTCTATTTATAGTATATATTTGTCATTTGTGATGCCTATAAACTTGTGGACTAATTAGTTTGGTTAAATTTAGTATGCGATAAATAACTGAAATAGAAAACAAGAATACATTGTAGACCACAAAGATTTCTGTAAAAGAACACGTACACGGTGTATCAATAGACCGTGTATGTGTATTGAGTGTAGAAGTTCTATGGATTTATCATATTAAAAAATATATTTTATATCATCTATGGCAATTGCCAATTGTCGATATTCGTCTGCGACTATTAACAATTCTAATAATTTTAGTGAAAAAAAAAAATAATAAGCCATCAATTTATACAGATAGTTCGTTAAGCAGTATATATTATAATGTAAGTTTTAACACGAATTCGCACATTTCGTTGTGTTCAGGTAATTTTCATGAAATATTTCGATGGTGTCAAGTTACAGTTCGGAACGAGATGAAGACGGATGAAGGATAGCTGTTTCTTCGGTGGCTTCTCGTACTATACGTTTGCATTCTAGCTAGGTTTCACCGGAAGAGTCGACGTTTCAGCGTAAGTTTGTTTTCATATTATTTTGGGATTTACGTTTACTTTTTAGGCATTTTAATAATTAAAAACATAATATAACGTAAAGTTGTAGTAGAAGCTGGAAACTGTAGTGCCTATATTTGAATTTTCGAATTTTTTAAATTTTAATGTAACATTTATTATGCCTACACAAAACACTATTCTACAAAAATTGAATTTTTCACAAAATTTATTATTTTAAAGATAAATGACAATTTTAGTTCCCTATTATGGTGAAAGTATTTAATACAAACAAAAAATTATTATTTTAAAATACAATTTCCTATATTATTTACTGGATACAAAGAAACTTAAAAATAAACAATATGATCATTGATTACGTACAGAGTACCTATAATATATTATGCATGGAAAACGAAGGTCGAATTTGACTACCTACTTATCGTGTACACTTCAATAAACACGACAAAGAAATAATAAAACAAAAATTAAAAATTAAATACACATCATAGTAAAATCGAAATATTCCATCGTTCCACTCAGAATCTTAAATACAATTATAGGTCCCGATACATTTAAAATTTTCATAATATTGAATAATAATTAATAATTTTGTGATCAGCGGTATTCGTAGAAAATGTTAGATTTGAAATTTTAGAATCTAGTTTTTATTATAGCCGATACTGTACATTTGATGAATTTACTGAGTACCTATACCTTTATGTTACCTACAATCCAGTAATCACATTTTTATGTAATGATTTATAAAATACAAGAAGCTTTTATAGAAATATGCTTGTACTTCTGCAGATATCTATTCACCATATTAATAAATAATTAAATTAATAAACGAAAATAATAATTCAAATAATATATCATATTTGATACCTATTATTATAATTCAAATTAAAAATTAAAAACTATTTTGATTTATTGTCATATCAAATTTCAACGAACAAATAATTTTTCCTTAACACGGAACGGTTTGATATAAAAAGTTGCATTATATGATATCCGTGGATTCATCATATTGACGTACCTGGTACAATATCTACCATTATTCATTTAAATTCCATGGCAAATCTCAATCATTGCAGCAGACACAATCGTCATTAAAAATTCCAAAATTTCAACAAGCAAAGCAGATATGAGCAAAAAACTTACTGCGTTCCTTATAATTTTAATTTTCAAAAATCACAATATTTTAAGTTTTGTATTCTCTGGAGCGTTTCGTCATCGGCGTCACACGCATCATGGATTTCGCCGAAAGAGTCGATAATTAAACTATTAAAGTAAGTTTTTTTTCATATTCTTCCGGGGCTTAATTATACTTTCATTTTTTCTAAAATATATGGTAACAAATAAATCATATTTCGCTATAATAAATAATAAAACATAAAGTATTTTAAATTTGAGTGGAATAATTTTTTATGATCATAACCACATTGCCTACAGATTATTAAGTATTAGTACAGCAGTAGTTTATAGTCATTTTTGCCCAAAAAATTACATTTAAAAGTGTCATCGTGTATATAAATTATAATAATATACTCTGAGGGCCGTTCTTACAATGTCAGGTAAAGTGTCGGTTATCGCTAACCAACTAATGACAGATTTTATTACCTGCAGGATTATACGGGTTATGTGTAGGTTAAATTTAACCGGACATTGTAAGAACGGCCTTAAAAGTTTTATAAATCCACGAACACCTACTATTTTTAAATTACAACAAAATAACTAAAATCATTATTCTTTGTTTTAATAAGTATATTCGTCCAAATTTGAACTTATAATGTCTGTAAAAATTAACTGTGTTTTTAATAGATTATTTAGTTTTTTTTGTTAGAGTATGAACACTCACTATGAACTATTTTTGAGAATTCTTGTTTTACATTTTCAATCCTTAGCAATAAAAGTTGAACATTTTATAAATTTTACTACTAATGAGGAAACTTTTATTACATTTTCATATTATAGATAAACAAATAAGAAATTTTTGTATGAATATCTGACTACAAAATATTTTGAAAATTGTCAAGATTATGATGAATTTTGTAGAAATTTGAATTTTAAATGCCCGTAAAAAAAACGTGCCTGTATATTTCTAATATTTTTTAACTGCTATTTATATCAACTTACGATTATTTTTGTATCATTTTTAAGCTTTTTGACCCAACGAATAAAATGCATAGAATACAGAACTAAAAACATTTCATAATTCAAATGTCTATAAATCACTGAAAACGAGTCGAAATATTTTGAACATTATATAATGTATATTATGAAAGTTTAAACATTTGATGGACATTTTAAATACCGACGGTTATTAGTTGTTGAATAACAACAAAATAAGAAAATCGTTATACGAGAATCATATACAAATCATTGTAAAATCAAAATATTCATTGCTTCAGTAGTCCACTCTAAAATACAAGCTAACACACAAGCCCGGATTAAGGGGGGGGGAAGGGTGGCACGGTAACGGGTCCCATTGATTTTGGGGGCCCATCTTTATCCCCAAAATATATTTTTTTAACGCTTAAAATACATTTAAAAAATATATATATATATATTGAAGTAGGTATAGGTATAGGTAGTAGATAAATTATTATTACTTAATAAATAATAATTATAAAATAAAATTGTTCCCATTTTTATATCATGAAAAATTATTATAAATAATGATCTGTGTTGGTAAACACAATTTTCATTATGTTTTTTTTTCTGAGTATTTTCGATTACTGATTTAAATATTAAGTATATAGGTAGTTGTAAGAAAAAAATATTAAGCTCTTGTAAATTAGGTATTTCAGTTAAAAGTATTAACGCATATTATACTAAACTTTCGAGGACCATAGTAAATAAGTAATATATTACATATTTCCATATAATATATATTATATAATATATAATGTATTTTATTAAATTGTTGTAAAAAAAGGCTAAAAGGCTGAAATCCAAATTATAATTTGTTTATTTTATTATAATGATTGAAAAAAATTTCTGTTTTGGTTTCGATTTATACACTGGTTTCCAATTTTTTTCGGTTTTGGTTTTGTATTTAATACCGATTTCCAATTTTTTTCCGATTTTGTTTTTGATTTTGTCATCGGTTTCAGTTTTTAAACGGTTTATACCGGTTTCTAAAATCGGTTTCAAGACCTGGACTATTTACGTTCATTCTTAGTTTATTAATTTTTTTGAATCGCTTAGGTCATAAGAATATTGTTGAACATTTTACTGCAGGCTGCGTGTTATTTCAGAAATGGTATTTAATTCGTCAGTGAAGATTTGTTAGCTGGGAATAAAATATATCATAAGCAGACTGAAATGTGAGGACGTTGCAGTGTTTCGAAGACCAAGTTTTATAGCAGATTTTGATTCACCACGGACGCGGGGTATGTTTTTTCTTATTTTTCAGTATGTTTCTTTTTATTTTTGTTAATTGATCAAGGGATATATTATTGCCTACAACTTTTAACCATAGATATATACAACAACTAGATAGCCGTCTCCTTTTTGTCATCGAAGTCGACCCCTCATTTACAAAGCAGGCAATGTTTACAAAATAATATTATCATAGTATAAATGTATCGATAAATATATATGTATATAAATAAATGTAAACATTGCCTGCTTTATAAATGGCGGCCGATTTCAACATTGGTCACAACTGTAATATAATTTTTTTAGAGAACGCTGTTTGTGGACCTTGTTTTCGTAATAACCTAATACCTACGTACTAATGGAACTATTTTTAATATTATCACTATTCATCACTACGTCATAATATATTGCAGACATGTAATAGCCGCAAGGGCACTGAACTGCCAGAATTATACGATATTGCCACCTACCATTATATTGCAGTACTGACTACTGAGACTATGTAGCTTGTTATTCGAATATAATATCTATTATATTCCTATCTATTTGTATCTATAAAATTTATTTATACAAGAAATAACGAAAGTTTTGAACTTGGTCAATTTTTAGGATAATGTTAGTGTTATATAATATTTAAAATTTTAGACATTGTACCTATACCTACTTCCTTAGTCGTTTATCATTACAATAATTCATGGGTATATAGGTATAGAAATACCATATAAGATACATGAGTTTGAAATTAATAATGAAACGTAGACATATTGTGTATGTAATAATGTATTAATTTGTATAAATTGTATCTGGTTCATGTGTTTAAATATATTGTAAAATACAATACCTGCCTAAGTGTAGCATGAGTAGATAAGCATATAGTTTTTTTTGTAAGTATATTGTATAATGTTTGTTAGAGCGTAGCGATAAATTTTTTTTTTAGTTATTTAGTTGTAAAAAAAGGCGTATACTGAATTAGGGGCGTCATATTTATGTTTGCTTCCCCATAAATTGTCCCTTGATACAGCTCTGTGACACTAACTCGTGTAAACAATTTGAAGCACATAATATAAGCGATCAACGAGTCTCTGACGTTTTTATTGATACATACCAATTCGTATCGATAAATATGAGACATTTATCTTCTCACATCTATCAGAGTCAGAGACTTGTCATCAATATGTGCTCAAAATTATCGGGATGTGGACCCATTCATAGTATATGATTCAAAGTTGACACAATAAGACTGTGATCACAACTTGGAAGTATGATTGGATGTAGATTGTAAAAGTAATAAGTAGCTATTAATGATTTAATACATATTTAATTAATGATTTTTCAGCATGTATTCTCCCGTCTTGCAAGTAGGTATCAATTTCACCGGATCTTAATTAAATTTTTTAATGTAATCTTTTTTATCTTTGTTAGTTTTAATATTAGAGTGATTAATATTTTTTAAAACTTTTGATGCCTATAATGATAACTACTGAACGGGCTACTGAATGAAAAAGTGATATCTTTCACACTTGTAAGACACACTTGTACGCAATACATCCAGATGAAAGGTTTTTTTTTAAAAAACAATTTTAATGATTTTTTTTAGCTTCATGTTTTTTAAAAATACTCGGATAATGTCGAGTTTTGGAGCAACTTTAGTCTTTAGAACGTATTCAATTAATTTTATTAGTTATTGGAACATGATATGGAGGGTAGTCCTTTTGGTTATCCAGTGAAATATTTCAATTCCTAATATGAAATCCCAGCCCTGTCGGCTGTCCCCCATACTCTGATTTTAAAAGCCCAGGCCACATAAGCGCAACAAGAGGGGGCTGGGGGGGGCATAGCTTAGGCCCCTTAATACGGCCCTGTATATCTATGGTCAGCGCATTATTTGCTTTCCATCTTTGATCCACACGTAGCATACCTAATGTACGAATAACAGAACCAAAACGAAGTTGTTACTTTTAATGTTAGATTAAAAATATTAATTTAAGAAGATTACATACGTCGTTACGTTGGTTACTTGATGATATTTTAATTATTATATAAGTTATGACTTATGATCGTCTAAATAATTACAATTTAAAAATGATTATAAACGATTAGACAAATCTAAAGAAAAAAAATTATAATTAATCTACTAAAAAATAAAAATATCTATATATTCATTATTAATACTTAAAGTATAACAATATTTGCAATACAAAAAAAATGAATGAAAACTAAAATGTTATCCCAGGAAAAAATTAATTCAACAGTGAAAGGGTTAAAATATTCAAGTTTGATAATATGTTAATTCAATCTAATATTAAAAGTAACAACACTATAACCCAGTGATTTCTAGCGTACGGGTAAGGCGATCATTATTAGCCGAAAAATAAAATAGTTCATTAACATTTTTTAAACTTATCAGTTTTCGTTATATAGTCACTAATCATATAAGTAACTAATTTTCGTTTTTAATAATATTTAAATTATATACAAGAATAATTTAATAATATAAGATTATAAGATTTTTTACAATTATATAATATATTATTCAACATAAACAAATTCTATTTTATTAAAAAAGTAAAGAAAATCTAAATTTTTTGGTATTCAATTTTGAACAGTAAAGCAAAAAAAATATTTGTGTTTGGGAGTTTAGGTTGGCCTATCAACTATAAATTACTTATAAAAATATATATTTATGCCTGTACGAAATTAAGTCCTTGAACCGGCTCTGGTTGATTCTGTTAAACGTAAATATGATTGTGTGTGGGTCAGAGAGAGAAATAAATGGTGCACTAAAAATCTGACATCCCTTATAACTTATAAGTGTTATCAAGTTGAAGAACCAGTTGATTGTTGACAATTTAACATTAACTGTGGTAGGTATGATTGTAAGTAAAAGTAATTAGCAGGGCTGTGAATTTAATTCATTAAAAATAGTCTTAAATATTACACATGTATGCACTAAAAACAAGCAAAATATGATTTAAAATATGCACTGAAGTATTCAAAAATATGCACTTATAATTCGAAAAAATACTGAACGAAAACGCGTTTATTAAAAACTGTTTAAATTAATAAATAATAATTAAAATTTGTATACCAAAAAAAATGTCTTTATTATACACTTGGTAGGTAGGTAGGTACCTATTTAGTTTTTTAACGAATGAACCTAAAATATAAAAACATTTTAAGCATATTGGCAACGGTGTTGTGATAATAGTGATGTCCCAGAAAAACACGTACTAATAGTTCAAACAAATAACATAGGCGTGCTCAGACCTCTGGGTCAGGTAAGGCTAAATTAAATCTGATCACCCACCCCCTTGTCATGGTCACACAAGAAAAAAATTAGACATTTTCACATTTGACTACAAACTTTTAAGTGACCCTTTGGTTGGTTACTGGAAAATGTAAGCAATCAATTTTCATTATTTCAAACATACAAAATTCATCCATATTGATTTAAATTTTAATCAAATATAATCCAATAAAACAATTTATTCAAAAACGTTCAATATATAATATATAATATTAAAAATTGTCAATTAACATTATTCATTTTAAATCAACTTTAGAGATATAAATATTAAAATTTAGTTGAGCTGAGTAGTGGACATACATTTTGCGGGGTAACCCCGTACCACTCAACTCGGCTCATCTAAACTTTAAATACTTATAACGCATAGACTACTCGCACTAAATTAGATTTTTATGTATCGAAATACTTAGAAAAATATTCTACTTTGGCATATGAAATTCAAACTCTATGTTGTCAAAAAAATTAGAAGAATAAAAAATATTTTAAAATATAATTTTTTAATAACAAAGTTGTTTTGTAAGCGACTCAAAACTATGTACAAAAATATTTTAAAAAACAATCACACTTTTTGAAATAATGAGTGTTTAATTTTAAATAAATCGCCCTGTTTAGTCTCTCGGGTAAACACAAACGTTTAAAATCTAAAAAGGCTATATACCTACTTTTAGTCATGTCTTCATAAGGTACCAACCCACCCACGTATAAAAAAGCTCAGGTAGGGCTAAAGCCCAATCAGCCCTACCCGTGCGCACGCCTATGACAAATAATTAAAACCAACTTGATTAAATATTAATTTATGAAAAAGTATATTAAAAAGCATTATTATTATAAATGAAACAAAACTATGAACTATAATGGACCGTATTTTAGTGCGCCCCGTGCCTCACTGAACATAATATAGGTATTTCTATACTTTTAGCTCCATAATTTCTGTTAAAATATTAGGAAAATGTATTGAGTACCTTAAAAGTGCTAAATTTGATCTTTTACTTACAATATATTCATAACAAATTATCATAGAAGGTTAGGTACTGTATTCCACATACTTATATAGTTTAATTTAACTAATACATTCTAGTAGATTCTGAAAAAATTTGTTTCCAATACTCTGATCAGTCTGATCATATAAACTATTAATACTTATAACCAAAAAACTACGGGTCTGAACTTAGTTTATATATAGATCTAAATAATCCAAAACATATATAGCTGATAAGCAATCTTTCGTAAATCTTTTGACGTTAGTCCAAATAAACGTCCTTCCATAAGTTGAAGATAGGATAATAGCTCAGGTTCTTCAGCAGTTGATAACACTTTAGATATTGGTCCTAATGCCACTTTGTTCCCAGTGTCATAACTAGGATCTAAGTTCTTTTGTTTAATCTAAATAACATTTAATTTACATATAGGTAAGTAGGTATACTAAATAAAATATAGATAAGTAAATAATATAGTAAGATTGTATCTAACCTTTCTTTCTAGAGTGCTTTTAGGTACATTAAATTCAATACAGGCATTACGAAATGTCATGCGTTTTTCAATTACTTCTTTCACAGCCTTCCTCATATTTTCTGAATCCCAATTTTGGCGTTTAGAAACTCTGACTCTTGAACGTGACATTTCTAAAAACTAAATTATTTGAAAATTCATTAAAATACAAATAATAAATTGTAAAACTTGCTTTAAAATAATAATAAATTTAAATATTATACCTATTATTTATGTTAATATAATATAATATCATAAATGTAGTTAGCTATATAATTTAAATGGCTTAAATTTGTTCAAGAGCATGATTATTAAATATAATAGAATAATTAAATTAAATGTATTAAATTATTATAATATTTGAAAAAATGAATTGAGATAAGATGGGACATGTCTTCATCTTGTCCCATTGCATTTTTCCCGTGCGTCTTACCTCAAACAGTAATAATTTAACTTAACGTTTCTATTAAACTTACAATCAGAATGAACTCTACCAAATTTGCATTAATCGAAAACTAATAATATTTTCTAAAAATTATATAGGAGTAATATTAAGAATAGACAATTATTTACTTACTTATTCACTATTTGATGTCTGCAAAATTTTACATCGCCTATGGCCGTTATATTGAATACGCAGGTGCACCGTATCACTTTAATTATTTGTTGATATCAAATAATATTATTAAAGTGTGACCAGCATAGCACATTTTTTGTAAAAAAAAAATTTTCCCAACAATCAATAGTTTTCGAGATACAACGATGTCCCATCTTACGTCTAGTCCTCGTCTTACCCAGGTTTCTCTATAAAATACTTTTATTGTAATCATTTATTTATATATCTTTTATTTATTTTTATTTATTTCAACTTACAAAATACTACATTGGTACATATTATCACATAATATTTACATATTCACATATTAAGTTGATACCTACACCCTGTAAGCAAAGCTTGTGGCGGAAGTAGGGAGTCTTTTACAAAAAAATCTTAATAGTATAAATAAGGACTGTTAAACAGCATCATATAATTAAATTTTTATAAACATAAATTAAACATAATAAATTGTTGGCAATATATATAACAAAAGAAATATTATAAAATCTACTGCTATAGTGCTATGTCATAGTTAATAGTATAGCATTAACTAACAATTTTTTAACATAATAAACAAAATAACTTATTATTAATATCTATAATAAAAGAGATCAAATAAAATCTATAGAGACAAAGAGACATTACTACGCTAGTCAGACGATTTCATGTACATATTTATAATTGCTAATTTAAATTTATTTTTATTATGTATTTGTTTAATGTCTGTAGGAACTTGGTTAAACAATTTAATAACTTTATTTTTATAGTAATTTTTCATTAATGTGGTATTTTGTTTAATTAATCTTAAATTACCTTTATCCTCTCCTCTTGTTTTATATATATTAATATATTCGTAATCAGTTTTATTCGTAATCAGTTTTATTAGTAAACAATTTAATGATTGCTAATTGTTCATACAATTCTTCTAAAGTACATATTTTCAATTTAACAAATAAATCTATAGTATTGATGTTTTTAGTAATATAATAATTTTTCATTAGGACTCTTATTAGCATTCTTTGAGTAATCATTAATGGTTCTAGTACATTATTATAAGCTGATCCCCATACAATCAGACCATACATTAATAATATTAATATGGATTGAACTAACGCGAAGTATATCATTTTCAGTCCGGCAGTATCAAATACATTTCGTAGTTCCTTAAAAATAAAAAAACATTTCCTTATACTTACGGTTTATTACTGATTCAACTTGTGGTTTCCATTTTAGATGCTCATCAAATATTAGGTACACCTAAATATTTGGCTGAAGCAATTCTAGATATACATCTACAATTTAGGTTACATATGTTAGTTTATTACTTATTTTACAGTTATTGTTATGTAATTTAATAGTAATTTGTTCGGGTTTGTTATAACTGGACAAGGCAAAGGGAATAAATACTGATTTTTTTATTTAGCATTAAACTATTTTTGGCGTACCAATTATTAACCCGTACTAGTCCTGCGTTTGCTTTGTTTTCCACTTCCGACCAAGTTTCCCCCTCGAAAAATAAAACCGTATCATCTGCAAAAGCTAGTATATTGCCATTTATATCTATATTTAATAAATCGTTTACATAAATGTTAAATAGTAACGGACCTAACACTGTCCCTTGCGGTATACCATATTTTACTGTACACGGGTCACTTGTTTCACCGTTAATTCTTGTTGTTTGAGATCTATTTGAAAGATATGATTTAAACCACAACCATAAGATATTGTTACCTAATACTGTTTTCAACTTTTTTAGAAGTAAGTTGTGCTCTATTGAATCAAAAGCTTTAGCTATGTCTAAAAATATACCTAAACATCTTTTACCTTTGTCTAAAGATGCATAGATTAACTTCGAAAAATAAGAAATCGCTTCTTGGCAACCCATATTGTCCCTAAATCCAAATTGTTTATCACTTATATAGTTTTGTTATTAAAGGTGAACCGATTTAGTTGTATCTTAGCACATTTTTCAATAACTTTAGCTATGGAAGAAATTAAAGAAATTGGTCTATAATTATGCGTAATTCTCTTTCATCGCCTGCTTTATATATAGGGCATATAACAGCTTTTTTTTATAATAGTTCAAATGTTTATTATAGTACATTATTAAAAATTAACTAAAGTTTAATATAATACATTATAACAAGTGTTCAAATGTACAAGTCACACCACATATTTTGTTACTTAACACAGTCTCTCTTTAATTTCAAATTTTTCTTCAAATTATCCCAAATTATCTACAAAATATAAATGTAAAATGTAAATTGGAAGACTTGATTGAGTAGGTACCTACCTATTTAATAATTTATCTAAAAGAGATGGGCCTGGTCGCCTCATTACTATATCGAGGGGCCATGGTGCAAGTGCCGTCCATAAATATCAGCAAATATTTAATAATTTATCTAAAAGAGATGGGCCTGGTCGCCTCATTACTATATCGAGGGGCCATGGTGCAAGTGCCGTCCATAAATATCAGCAAATATTTAATAATTTATCTAAAAGAGATGGGCCTGGTCGCCTCATTAGGTATATCGAGGGGCCATGGTGCAAGTGCTGTCCATAAATATCAACACATATTACATTAGAAATACAAAATTAATATAACAGTAAATTATAAAAAAAATATTACGAAATGAACTATACTCATATTATATTATGATTGTATTAGTTACAAACTCTTAAATTAAGAGTTACGATTGAGGATTTAATTAATTTCCTAAAAGAAAATGCCTCAAGGTTGCCTCTGTAGGTCGAGGAATCGTAGTTAAAGTGCCGTCCACCAAAGTACCAGAAAAAAAAGAAGATTAAATCAAAAAATAGAAGGTACCTACATCATAAACTTTTATAAAAGAATGATTGTGTTAGACACAGTCTTGTCTAAATGGTATTGTCTTATGTTTTCCCAATCTAACTATACAATATACTGAACATTAATGAAATCACAAATATTTATACAAAAGAGAGACTGTGCCTTGATTTACAAATATTTCTTAAATTTACTTTTTGCATAGAGAATATGAAGGTGGCCTGGCAGTGGCGCAACTAGCACAAAATCTTAGGGGGGGCCATAGCCCCACCTCAATATTATACCAAAAGTAACGCGTGGGGGGCTATGCCCCCCCGATCCATCATCTTAAAATTTTTAAACACAATTAATATCAACATTTATTTTTAATTATATGCGCACTGAGTGCAAAAACGTATTCGATTTTACCAATATACTGTGAACTGGTGGAGTGTTTTGCAGGGGTGTCATTTCAACTTTTCAATAGGGATGCAAACATTTGAATCAGGCCAATTGTTCCCTCCACCAGGCCATTTATATATCCTGTTTATTTAGCGGAACTTAAAAAAATTTCCGATCGCTTCGCTCACTCATATCCCCACATTTTAATATTCAAATACCTACTCATTAATACTTTTTTTTCAAACATATTTAACCAATTTCATATAAATAAAAAAAGATATATTTAATAATATTTGTATTAAACAATAACATAAAAAGAAATACAAAAACTAATTATGTACTTTAACTAAGTAAATAGGTATAACAGTAAAAGTACTAAAAGTTATTTAAAAAGTGGATATCTCCTATTCTTCATTTTCCCAAAATCATCCACAGCTTTATTTAAATCTATTTTATTGGCCTCGTCCTTTTCAACGTTTATTATCATGAGATCACTGAGTCGCTCTTCACCTATAGAAGTACGTATATAAGATTTTACATTTTTCATAGAAGAAAAAAAGCGTTCATTAGATGCTGTAGATATTGAAAGAGTTTTAATGATATGCATTAGTTTTAAAGTTTCTGAAAATGAACTAGGGTCTAGGAAGTTCAATGAGAACATCTACAATCATTTCTAAGTCCGGTCTTAAAATATGTTTATGTTCAAGCAAAGCTTTAGCAGATGAAAATTCTGATTTGACTTTTATTTTATTAATTTCAAAATATTTATAATGATCTATGAAGAACTCTAAAGATGGACACTTTGGATTGAAATAATATAAGCTTGTATAGTCGAAAATCTGAAATATCTTAAATAATTCTTGGTTTTTCTCAGAAAAGCGAGTTTGTAATTGTTGTACAAATCTGAAATTGTTAACAAGCGTAAAATTAAAGCCATACATTCAAAGCTTATAGACTAGTTATTACAAAATATATAAATATTTAAAAAATGTATGAACTACCTAATTATTAAATAAATAAAAGAAATATATATAATTTAAAGTATTATCAACTTGGCAATTTCAATGAATAATAATACCTAATATGACAATGCATAAATACCTGTCAATAATGGAATATAAAACTTCAGCTTTAAGTGTTGGAACTGCCCTCATACCTTTTGAATTAAACTTTCCAAGTGTTGAAGTTACAAAATAATCTTTAAAATTTTTGTTAGATAGAATAGATGTATTCAATACTTCAATAGGACAATAGGTCTCCACTCTCCATTACAGCGCGTTTGCATCTTACATTTTATCGACGACGCGACGCGCGACGGCGCAATTATAACATTTTATACGGGCCAACCAAACATTTAAAAAAATAGGGCTGCCAATGTATAGCCTGAATCCCCCAAATGACGCCCCTGGTGTTTTGTATTCGATACTTAGTGCGCAATTTCTGCACCGCCGATTTTGTCAGTGGAATAAGTGCACTTTATAATTATGAACCGCTTTTCTCTATAACGGGGATTATCTAATTTCCTATTTATCATAATATTAATATCCTAATGATTATAATATTTATTATTTATATCTGATAATATATTTTGTTTTCCATGATAACACTTCATTGTATTCGATTTATTAAAAACTAGTGCAACACTCGCGTAGTGCTAGTGGAAGCCACGATTTATAGAAAGGTCAAAATACAGCTACATTTTTAAAGGTTTATTAATATTTTAGAAATCAATAAAATAATTTATTTTGGGGGGGGGGGGCTATTAGAATTAGCCCCCCCTAGTTGCGCTTATGTGGCCTGGGCTTTCAAAATCAGAGTATGGGGGACAGGGCTGGGATGAATTGAAATATTTGTGGACACCGGATGACCAAAAGGACTACTCTCCATATCATGTTTCAATAACTAATAAGTACAAAATAAAATTAATTGAATACGTTCTAAAGTTGCTCCAAAGCTCGACATTATCCGAGTATTTTTCAAAAACATGAACCTAAAAAAAATCATTAAAATTGTTTTTTTTTTAAAAAAACCTTTCATCGGCATGTGTTGCCTACAATTGTGTTTTACAAGTGTGAAAGATATCACTTTTTCATTCAGTAGCCCGTTCAGTAGTTATCATTATAGGCTTCAATCGTTTTAAAAAATATTAATCACTCTAATATTAAAACTCACAAAGATTAAAGATTACATTTAAAAATTTAATTAAGATCTGCTGAAATTGATACCTACTTGCAAGAAGGGAGAATACATGCTGATAAATCATTAATTAAATATGTATTAAATCATTTTTAGCTACTTATTACTTTTACAATCTACATCCAATCATACTTCCAAGTTGTGATCACAGTCTTATTGTGTCAACTTTATATCATATACTATGAATGGGTCCACATTCCGATCATTTTGAGCACATATTAATGACAAGTCTCTGATTCTGATAGATGTGAGAAGATAAATGTCTCGTATTTATCTATGCGAATTGGTATGTATCAATAAAAACGTCAGAGACTCGTTGATCGCTTATATTATGTGCTTCAAATCGTTTACACGAGTTAGTGTCACAGGGCTGTATCAAGGGACAATTTATGGGGAAGCAAACATAAATATGACGCCCCTAATTCAGTATACGCCTTTTTTTTAGAACTAAATAACTAAAAAAAAAATTTATCGCTACGCTCTAACAAACATTATACAATATACTTACAAAAAAAAACTATATGCTTATCTACTCATTAGTTATCTACTCACGCTACACTTAGGCAGGTATTGTATTTTACAATATATTTAAACACATGAACCAGATACAATTTATACAAATTCATAAATTATTACATACACAATATGTCTACGTTTCATTATTAATTTCAAACTCATGTCTCTTATATGGTATATTCTATACCTATACCTATGAATTATTGTAATGATAAACGACTAAAGAAATAGGTACCTATAGGTACTATGTCTAAAATTTTAAATATAATATAACACTAACATTATCCTAAAAATTTACCAAGTTCAAATTTTTCGTTATTTCTTGTATAAATAAATAGTATAGATACAAATAGATAGGAATATAATAGATATTATAATCGAATAACAAGCTACATAGTCTCAGTAGTCAGTACTGCAATATAATGGTAGGTGGCAATATCGTATAATTCTGGTAGTTGGTGCCCCGACGGCTATTACATGTCAATATATTTAGTGAATAGTTATAATATTAAAAAAAGTTCGATTAGATATCTTTAATCGTGATTAGTACGTAGGTACAAGGTATTACGAAAACAAGGTCCAGAAATAGCGTTCTCTCTACGCTTTTAGATATTCCGACAATAAAATTGACATCGTAAATTCGTAAAATAATAATTAATATTTATCCTACTATATAATTTACATTTCTTATATTACAAACAACCTTATCGACTTTTTTTGCCACCCCTAAATATTTGTCCACCCCTGCCACCTGGAGAAACTGCTCCTTTGGTCCCCCTCTCTATTGATGCGCCACTGGCTAGTGAGCTAGGTATGGCTCCTTCCATAGTACCTATATTGTGTAAGTTTAAAGTGTCAACAATCAAAGGATCAACTTGATAATCAAACATTTAAGTTCTTAAGTAAGAATCTGGACATTTTAGTTTGAATTCTTTAATGTGTGGTCCTATTATTTAATTTTTTCTAATTTTTTTTTGGTTTTCTAAACCGCATTTGCCTTCGGGCGCCAACACTCCCCTTCAATTTTTTTTTTCGGAATATGACTAGTTGAATTGTTTGTATAGACTTGACTATTGACAACCTGAAGGAGTCCTCTGTATTGTCATTTTATAATGAGCTTATCATTGTCAATTGTTTTTTCTGTTTAAGATTCTGTACATATTATTTTGAACTCTTTATTGTGTTTACCTACTGTATAATTTTTTAAAATTTTTTTTTGGTTGTCTAAAATGCATTTGCCTGCGGGCGTCAACACCCCCCTTCAATTTTTCTTTTTGGAATTTGACCTTAGTTGAATTTTTTGTATCGACTTGAATATTGTTAAGAAGCAGGTGCCCTCTGTATCATCATTCTTTAATGAGCTTTTCATCGTCAGTTTTTTTTCTGTTTAATATTCTGGACGTTTTAGTTTGAACTCTTCAAAATTCCTTAATATCGTATAATTTTTCCTAAATTTTTTTTTGGTTTTTTAAAATACATTTGCCTGCGGGCGCCAACACCCCCCTTCAATTTTTCTTTTTGGAATTTGACCTTAGTTGAATTTTTTGTATCGAATTGAATATTGTTAAGAAGCAGGTGCCCTCTGTATCATCATTTTTTAATGAGCTTTTCATCGTCAGTTTTTTTTCTGTTTAATATTCTGGACGTTTTAGTTTGAACTCTTCAAAATTCCTTAATATCGTATAAACTTTCCTAAATTTTTTTTTGGTTTCCTAAAATGCAATTGCCTGCGGGCGCCAACACTCCCCTTCAATTTTTTTTTTTAGGAATTTGAGACTAGTTGAATTTTGAAACCTTGCAGGTGTCTTTTGTATTGAAATTCTTAAACGAGCTAGTTAATCATTGTGGATCGATTTTTCTGTTTATGAATCTGAAGGTTGTAGTTTGAACTCATTGATATGTGTTTGCCTACTGTATAATTTTTTCTACATTTTTTTTGGTTTTCTAAAATGCAATTGCCTGCGGGCGCCAACACTCCCCTTCAATTTTTTTTTTAGGAATTTGAGACTAGTTGAATTTTGAAACCTTGCAGGTGTCTTTTGTATTGAAATTCTTAAACGAGCTAGTTAATCATTGTGGATCGATTTTTCTGTTTATGAATCTGAAGGTTGTAGTTTGAACTCATTGATATGTGTTTGCCTACTGTATAATTTTTTCTACATTTTTTTTGGTTTTCTAAAATGCAATTGCCTGCGGGCGCCAACACTCCCCTTCAATTTTTTTTTTCGGAATATGACTAGTTGAATTGTTTGTATAGACTTGAATATTGTTAACAAGCAGGTGCCCTCTGTATCATCATTCTTTAATGAGCTAATCATTGGCAATATTGTTTTTTCTGTTTAAGATTCTGTACATATTATTTTGAACTCTTTATTGTGTTTACCTACTGTATAATTTTTTAAAATTTTTTTTTGGTTGTCTAAAATGCATTTGCCTGCGGGCGCTAACACCCCCCTTCAATTTTTCTTTTTGGAATTTGACCTTAGTTGAATTTTTTGTATCGACTTGAATATTGTTAAGAAGCAGGTGCCCTCTGTATCATCATTCTTTAATGAGCTTTTCATCGTCAGTTTTTTTTCTGTTTAATATTCTGGACGTTTTAGTTTGAACTCTTCAAAATTCCTTAATATCGTATAATTTTTCCTAAATTTTTTTTTGGTTTTTTAAAATGCATTTGCCTGCGGGCGCCAACACCCCCCTTCAATTTTTCTTTTTGGAATTTGACCTTAGTTGAATTTTTTGTATCAACTTGAATATTGTTAGAAGCAGGTGCCCTCTGTATCATCATTCTTTAATGAGCTTTTCATCGTCAGTTTTTTTTCTGTTTAATATTCTGGACGTTTTAGTTTGAACTCTTCAAAATTCCTTAATATCGTATAATCTTTCCTAAATTTTTTTTTGGTTTCCTAAAATGCAATTGCCTGCGGGCGCCAACACTCCCCTTCAATTTTTTTTTTTAGGAATTTGAAACTAGTTGAATTTTGAAACCTTGCAGGTGCCCTCTGTATGGAAATTCTTAATCGAGCTAGTTAATCATTGTGGATCGATTTTTCTGTTTATGAATCTGAAGGTTGTAGTTTGAACTCATTGATATGTGTTTGCCTACTGTATAATTTTTTCTACATTTTTTTTGGTTTTCTAAAATGCAATTGCCTGCGGGCGCCAACACTCCCCTTCAATTTTTTTTTTTTTGGAATATGACTAGTTGAATTGTTTGTATAGACTTGAATTAGTTAACAAGCAGGTGCCCTGTGTATTATCATTCTTTAATGAGCTAATCATTGGCAATATTGTTTTTTCTGTTTAAGATTCTGTACATTTTATTTTTAACTCTTTAATGTGTTTTCCTACTGTATAATTTTTTCTATATTTATTTTTTGGTTTTCTAAAATGCATTTGCCTGCGGGCGCCAACACTCCCCTTCAATTTTTCTTTTTTGAATTTGACTCTAGTTGAATTTTTTGTATAGACTTGAATATTGTTAAGAAGCAGGTGCCCTCTGTATTATCATTCTTTAATGAGCTAATCACCGTCAGTTTTTTTTCTGTTTAAGATTCTGGACTTTTTTTAGTTTTCTAAAATAACAAAATCACTAAGCACACGCAGCACGGTTAAGACGTTACTGTTATTTAGTTTTTCCATTAGGATCATTTTTCCGGTAAATTATAAATCATAATATTATATTAATAGTTTTACAACATTTTATTACGGGGATTCGATCCGGTGATTTAATAAGGGGTCGTGTATAGGCAATTCGATGTATTATAGTCGTTTCGCAGTGTGTTTGTTGTGAAGTAAATGATCATTAGTGTGCGTAGATACGTTCGAAATCAGTGGTTCGCACCCTCATGCACATGTCACATTCTAAAATATTTGTTCCAACGAGAATCTAATTTCAATCAATTGAGACCTAAATGCCTGACAAAAATACGATAACTTAGAATGATCGGATTTTAGTTCTGTAAACATATTTGAATTCATCGTTCTTTTTTCTAGGTTATTGTGGGAGTCGATTTTTGAATAACTGTTTAACTTTTTAAAGAAAGACACAAACAATTTTCAAAAAATTGAGAAATCGAAATATGATTTAACGTGAATTCTAAAAAAAATATCGAAAATTGATTCCCACAATAACCTAGGAAAATTGTCAATGAACTCGAATCTTTTTACAGAATTGAAATCTGATAATTCTAAGTAGGCGTATTTTTTATCAGGCTTTTAGGTCTAAATCATGATATAAATACGCTGCATCGAATCCCCTTAATACAAATTTATGATAACACGGCGCTTTGGATAGGCATTTCAGCTACAACACAGGTCATTGTTTTTGTACACCAATCTTAAACAATATACGTGGTTCAGTGTTTATGTACAACTCTAGGAATCCGTTATAGTTATATCTTAAACCGTGTAAGTTATGCAAAAGCAGATCTCACGGCGTATTGTCGTCAGTTCCAAAGGGCAAAAGTTTCCATTTAGGTTACAGCCTACAGGCAACTATAAATAGTTGCCGGTATAAAATGTAGACCGTGTAATTGGAATCATTGGATACAGCCAATAATATATAATAACGAACGCTTTCGAATTGACAAGTTTATTAGACTTGATATGCAGACAACGGGGCGTGGCTAAGTTGGTGAGAACTAAGAAGACTTGTTAGCTGTAAAATCATTACATAGTCATTGGAGATCGGCATAATAATATTTCTTTGTCTGTCCTTTCAATTTATTCGAACATAACCTAAGCCATGTGACTACATACCTACTATTTAATTTTTCTAAATATGTTATATATCTTATATTATATGCTATAAGTTAATAACTTTTACATCATAAATGTTATAACAGGTTGCAACACATAGGTTTCCGAAAAAAAAAAAAATTTAAAAATTTGCGTGGGCGCTAAACTATATGGATTAGACACTAAATTAAAAAAAAATATTTTAGGGTTTTCAGAAATCGTCTTCAAATTATCACTTTTAATTATTTTATATAATGATATTATTGGTAGGTTATGTTTCTATTTTATAATAGATCAATAGCCAATAGGTTACCTAAATCACATTTTGTTATTTAAATCCCGGTAGTCAAGTTTTTTACAAGTAGATACATAGGTAATTTATAATAATTCATATTATAATTTAATTAAGTACCAAAAAAATATAACTTCTCAAACACCGTGTCTAGGGGCACTGGCGGGAGAATGTATTAGAATGTCTATAAACTTGTAGACCTGCTGTTTATGTAGTTATATTTGTCATGCGAACTATAACAGAAATAGAAAATTAGAATATTTACATTACAGTTCACAAAGATTGCTGTAAATGAACATACGATTTATCAATACACCGTATTATAGGTACTGAGTATAATATATAAGTTCTATGGTATGATACAATTCTACAAAAATAAAGACATAGTTAAAAGGAATAAAACAATTTATATTTCTGTATAGTTAAGCATGTAGTATAGGCGTATTGGGCACAAGTTTTATTTTAATTTTAAATTGTACCTAACTTAAATTAAATATTGATATTTACATTTTGTCACATAAGCAGAGCTTGAAGTGGATTAAAAAATGAATACATCAAATGCAATTTTTGAAATAGCAAGAATTATCTGTTCATATTTTTAATAATTTGACATAGCAACAATTCTCATACATTTAATATAGTGAAAAAATATAAATTATTGCGCTTTTCATTAAATTTTAATTTTTCCATATTATTTCAATAGAAAAAAATGTATATTAATATAATCTAAACATCAACAAAAATATAGATGCAATAATAATTTATAAGCTATTTACCTATTATAAAGTAAAGGTATACTCTGGTTAAATCTTGATGCCCAGCATATATTTCAGTACCTACCCCCTCTTTATCTCCTTAATACAATATTTAGTACATATAATTATTATTTGACTGTAAATATTTTAATTTTTGTTGTATGTGATTGATTACCATAATGTACCAACCACCCCCCCAACCAAAAAATCCACCAGGACGCCTAGGCTTCATAAAACCCCATTCACCATGCCACTGCTCTTGTTCAATGACGACTTTTTCGAGTTCTCCTCGTTTTCACTTCCTGTAAAAATAAATAACCTAGACAAAAAAATTTTTAAGAATTTATTATTATAGAATAACTAAATAATAATTAATTTAGTACAAACTTTTTAGGAAAAGGTCTATTTTGTTCACCGTGACTAGTTTCTGTGTTTTTAGTGGGATAATAATTACTATCATGGTTAATGTAAATAGATGCTGATGGAGAAATATTGTTTAATGCACTTCAGTCATTAGCCACAATATCATAATAAGTGTTCTCGACTGAACTAAAAAATAAATAGTATTACAAAATATATTATCATTATTATTTCTAAATTGTAATTAAAATAATAAATAAAAACAATTGCAAAATATTTATCTAAAGTACATACTTTAACAAATATGTAGTGGGACTGACAACAATATTCTTCTGGTTTTCATGATGGTTAAAAATTGTAACACGAGTAGGTGAAAATGGAGTATCGCATAAATTCAGTAGCTCCTCAATACTTTCCTTATTTTCAAATACATAATCATCATTAGCACTGTAAAATATATGATTTAATTATTACCAATAGTGTATGTATATTGTATACATATTGAACCAAATAAATGTATGTAAATTAACATGACATAACAAAAAAAAAAAAAAATTAAACTATTACATAATTGTAGTGTTAAATAAGCAACACTTACTTTATTAAGATTGATATACTTTTGAAATCCAAATTATATTCATTTCCAATAAATAAAACATCACTATTACATTTTGATATCTTAACAGGACATGGTAGAAATACATTCAACGGATGACTTAGTGATATCTTCATTTTCAAATAAATATTTATCGTCATAATTTCTAAAAAAATAATTATTAGTTTATTAAAAAAACATGGAAACTAATCAATTACTAATAAAAAGTTGTATACAATTATATTACATTAATTAATACAAAATTAAAAATTAATTATCAAAAAAATAAACTTAAATTAGTTCAAGTTATTTTTTGATTAAAGGGAGGGGACGAAATACAAAGCCAGACAGAGTACTGTAAAGCAGTGGTATATGAAATTGTATTACCTTGACGTGGGCCGAACTTTTGAAACATAATTAACTAGCATAGTATTGATTGAAATTTGATGTTTAACATTAAATCAATTTTATAATTTATTTACCTACAATCAAAGCAATAATTCTATAATACAGACAAATTGTATGTATAAAAAAATAACTATCACAAGAAATGGTCCCAATACCTACTTGAAAAAATAAAGAGACAATGGGTGGAGATATATCTGCATCCTTCACCTAAGTGAATATATGACAAATTGACAACATTGTAGGTACTATACCTATAAGATAATATGATAAAAAAAATGTTTACTTACTTCATAAAATCTTGTATAATAACATTTTCATCATTTATACCACTGCTAGAAATCTCATTCTTTTGCTCTTCGTCATGTTCTACCTAAAAAAAACTACAAAAAAATAAAATTATATTAATAAAATACTATTATAAGTTAACAATTATAAACATATTATGAAATATAGCTTATGGTACCCACCTTTGCGAACAAGAAAGTGTGTCTGGATGGTATACTAACTTGTGTTTATTTACATGATGCAACCATTGCGTCTTACTTTAGAGTTTGACTCTATTCCGTCAGGCTGCATGCCATAGGGACGTAATGGCAAAGAAGATGAATCCTTTGGTAAATTACTTGTACTGCTTTTAACAGTACCTAATGTATTATATTTTTTAGATAAATTGATTCAAATAGTCCTATACATGGCTTATTCTAAAACTCAGTTGGGCTTATTTTGCGTATTTGGAAAAGCTAAATGCGCACTTAATAATTGATTTTTGTGTTTTTTTATAATTTATTGTTATTGTATTACTAAGATAAGACACCAAATAACCAAATAATAGTTGTTTCTAAATAGGTTTTAATGTGTTATGAGTTATTGCAATAAAAAAACCTACCTACTTAGTACATTTATACTAATAGTTAAAAAATATAAACTATATTTGTTATTAGAAATCGTAGGCAAAAGTCTACTCTATAGAGTCTGGGTTTTCTAAGACTACGTAATAACAAATTTTTTTTAAAATTTTTTTTTAGTCTATTTAAATATATTACCAGGTAGGTACTCATAGATAAAAAGAATTTTATATACAATATGAAGATAAATATAACTGAGTTTAAATTAATCTAGAAATATAAAATTAGAAATTTTCAATTAGTTTTTAAAATAATCAGGCAAAATATTTCATTTATTTAACTAATATTCAGTGTAAAGCCTGACATTTTTGATTTTTTACCAATTGTATGTTTAAATTGCTCAATTGGGCATAAGTTAATTATAATACATAAATAAATATGCATTTAAAGTTAACTATATGATACTTCGACCTACTCAGTTCATATATATATTATATATATAGGTTAGGTTAGGTTATATATACATAAATAAATTCTGGATATATTTTGATGAATATAAAATTAAATTATTTACAGTAAAACCATCATCAAATTATGATATATCACTAGATTTAAATCAGTCCTCTAAAGATATAGTTAAGAACATACAAGACACTAAAGTTTGGACAGCAAGAGCTATAAAATTACTTATAGAAAACAGAGGGGATGCAGAGCAAGACTTTAATAGCAACAAAAAAAACCATAAAATTTGGGATAAAATATCAAGCAAATTAAATGAAAGTGGAATTGCTGTTTCAGGATCGAATTGCAACATTAAATTTCGAAACCTTATGTCAACATTTAGAGACAATGTCCGCAGAGCTAACAAATCCGGAGAAGGTTGTATAAACTGGGAGTACTACAGCTTGATGAACAAATATTTTGGTAAAAAAGACTCGGTTAAACCCAAGCAAAGTACTCTTAATGAAAGTTCCCTACCAAACACTAAAAATTCAAAATATGATACACCTCCTGGATTTGTCACATCTAGGTCTCTTCAAAATTCAAAATCGACAACACGTATTGAAGACAGTTCAGATGATGAACTTAAAGAAGTGATGCCTAAGATCAAGAAAAAAAAAACTTTCCAGGAAACGCTTTTAGAAGAAATGAAAGAGGACCGAAAGTCTCGAAATGATTTCCAAAAAAAATTAGAAGATTTCATGGATATGTTAATTAAAATAGAAACAGCAAAACTCGATAAAATGAATAAATAAAGTTTTTATTGTTTTAAGTATTTATATTTTGTTATGGAGTTTCCTACTATCTGTTATTAAGAATTTTTTCAGTTATTTGTTTTTGTTTTTGTTTTATATTTACACAGTAATAAGCAATTTATTTTAAATGTATACATAATACGTACATAATACATAATTCAATTTTTTTTGTAAATAAAATATAATAATAATATAATAAAATACATTATAATATAAATTATTTATACTTATTATTAGATTTAGGACAATAATTGGTTTCCATGATAGCCAGGTTTTAAATTTAGATTTAAAAGTAGGTAATATATGTCTCAATCTTCAAAAAACCTACAGCAAAAGAGTAGAAATATTTGTGTTAGAAAAAAGTATGCAAATAAATTAAACAGTCCACTTTTTTAATAAATTACCTAAGAGACAATTCATTTCTTTTGTCTATACCATTTCTTTGTGTGACTGCTATTGGAACATCTAGATTTTGATGAAATTCATCAGTTTGAATGTCAAAGTCTTGGTCATTATCTTCAATCTCAAATAAGTCATTGTTCTTAAGAGCCAAATTATGTAAAATACAAGCACCAGTCACAATAAGACTCATTAATTCAACTGACTTTGATTCTAGTGACCTGAAAAGTGAGTAATGTTTTTAGTTTTCTTCTGGTACCTTTATTATATTTAATATCATTATAAACTAAATAAACCACATAATAAACTTATAATAAACTATATTAAATTAAAAATCATTACTTGAGTCTTCGAAAACGCCCTAGTAACAATCCAAAAGCTTGTTCAATAACCACTCTAGTTGAACTTAATCTTTTATTGAATAATTTTTCTCTATCTGACAATATGTGGGTAGCCTTGTATGGTACTAAAAGGTTCTCGAGTAATGGAAACGCAGAATCACCAAGAATATGAAGATTTTTAGAAATCATTTCTTGAGGATTGTTTATTAAAGTTTCTCCTAATAAAGAATTTTTAAAAACTCTAGCATCATGCGAAACTCCCGGGCCACCCAGAAAATATGTAGATAAATTCTAAATGAGCATTACAAACAGCCTAAGAATTTAAAAATAAATAATTAGGTTTTTTCTTAAATATAATTTATAATTTATAATTTATACCAGTAGAACAATTGACTGGAACATTTTGCGGTTGGTGTAGTCACTCCTTTTAGCTTTTGCTGAATGCATGCGTATATGGCAGCCGTCAATACATCCAATAGTATTTGGTACATAATTAATTCGTAAGTTTTTAAAATCTTGTACAGTTTCTTAAACAAAAACAGTTGAATTAAATTATGTTAATGATTACAAAAAATCATGATCTACTTGTTTCTGAACTTCCTCTAGGCCATATTATGAATTCATCAAGAAGGTTTGACAGTGCACGTACATATTTATGTATAGTACGACACGCATTCCCTCTATTTAACCCGAAACGATCACCAACTTGACTGTAAAATGGTCAACAAAAATAAATATTATTAAATAATACCTAAAAAAATAAATCATTTTTGTTAATTACCGAAATGTCTCAGTGTTACTTAAGTACCAAATAGTCATTAGAGTAGCTTTCTGAAAATCAATCCCAGGTCTTCCTGCTTTTATATTGTGAGACTTCTACAAAGGTTGCATTTTACACATTAAAACCTATATTACAAATTATATAAAAAAAAATAATAAATAGTAAACATGAAGTATTTTCTAGTAATAATATTATAAATATTATAAAGGTAAATGTAATTTAATTACCTCAACTGAATTTCTCGTGAGTCTGAAATGACTTTTAAAATCAATGTCATCATATAAACTTGTCACTAACATGAAATTTGTGATACGAGCTTTCGCATTTTTCGAGAGCAGTTGAATTAATAATTTTTTTTTTATATCTAAAGATTTATTTATATTTTGTAGGTGATTTAAACTTAATAATAACACTAAATTATTATTCATTATTTAAGAATTTGATCACCTTCAAATTATTAAAAGATTCAACTTGGTACACACTCAAAACAAAAATTTTAAATTAGTATTTCTGAATTCTGATTTAATTAAATTAATTCAATTAAATGCTTAATTACAGTAAAAATATTTTGATATAAAATATCAATGAACCACACAATTGATAAGACAATGATAATAATTCTGGTTACTGCGGTTAAAAGAATTAACCAACATGTTTCAGCGTTTTAACAAAAAAAGCGTTCCTAAATTTGTATCAATCCACTGAACAATCCGCTAGATTAGATGATGAATTTAGGAACACACGGTTTATTCAGTCTATAAAATATACCGTGCTTATCACTAAGATAGTAATAACACAGAACTGTTCTGTGGTAATAACTGTTATCAAATGAATAACAACAAAATAATATAATTTTATTGTTCGCCGACTTCATTTGAATCATTCGATTAGGTATTTTAATTTTTAAATTTGAACGGAAATAGTAAATACAGACTACTATACATTCGTACAGTGTTGTATTCATACGTTTTAGTAAAAAGTTGCCATGCATAAGTGTATTCTTATTAGTAAAACATCCAAAGTATCGCCTCGCCACATTAGGTACCTTAATTTTCATTTGTAAGTATTATTTTCTAGTTGTACTGATTATATTTCTTAATAATATGGTGCCAGTCTAATTTGTTCACAAATATAGATTTACAAAAAATGAAAATAGAAGGAAATAAATTTTCAAATTAAATGATTACCCAATATCTATCTGGAGCAGAATCTGCGGTAATCATTTCACAATCAGTAATTATACACAAGGCTCAGTATATAGTAGATATTATTATGGCCAGAGGCTGTCACAAAACATAATCCAAACCTCATGTCTGTTTAGATAAGTAAAATAAACAATATAAAATAAATTTTAATAATTTACAGCAACACTGGTACCACTCTGAGCACGACTAGTAAATCATCTAAGAGGTAAAATCTTTTAATATTGAATTATTTTAATATTAATTAGGTAGGTATTCAGATATTTTTTACAACTTTATATTTTCAGAAAATTACAACTATGAGTTTGAAGAAAATGAACAGACAAATCAAGGATTTGGAGACGTTACAGTCGATGATTTTAATTCACCCAGAAAAGCCTTAGAAACTTAATAATGTCTAATTCACACACACTTATATAAGTATATTACTCAAGTTCCGATTTTAAATGTTTGTCAAAGCCAAAAGTTACTTAGTGGTTTTTCTTTTTTAGTTCATACAGTGGATTATACTTATTATGGTTTTCAAAACTGAAATATATGATGTACCATTTACAAGAAACTATTAAGTTGAGCCAATGTGTTGACAATTTTTAGACGTTGACTTTCTTGAAGATAATTATGTACATACCATATTGGAGCGAGTTATAAAACTTAAAGGTGAGAATATTGTTTATAGGATTTTATTTTAAAGCTATTTTACTAACTAACATACGCACCTGTTCACGGGACACATTGTATAATATCTAATTGTGTGCGTGGACATAAATTTGTATATCAAAAGGGCTCAGCCCGTTTAGTCAAAATAAATTAATAAATAAATAATTATATCTTACAATATTAAAATATTCATAACTTGTTTTAAAAATAAAATACAAATAAATGCTGCTTAGTGCTTCTCTATAAGGTACCTTGAAAAATATATTTGCTTTTAAATTAGACCAAGCAAAAGAGCGTATTGAGGAATTAACAGTAGATTTAGAACTCTTAAAGGCTGAGTTTGAGAAAGGAAATGTAAGTGAAGAGGGAGAAGATGGTGCCAATTCTTTCAAAGTCAAGCAACTTGAACAACAAAATGTACGTCTTAGAGATACACTATTCAAGTATAAGATGCTTTTTATATTATTATTGTTGAATAAAATTGATTGATTCCTATTTAGTTGACACTTATTGAAACTTTAGATTACGAGACTTATCCGCCCACGAGAAACACCAAACACAAAACTTACAAAGAGAAATCGAAGAAATAACTAAACAATGTAATGATTTACAGAAGTCTAATGAAGAACTAGCATCTCAAGTTAATGATTTGCATGAACAGGTTTTATATTAATTTTTAAATAGATAGTTTCCAAGTATTAATATATTATTATATTTTAGGTTGATGCAGCTTTAGGAGCAGAGGAATTAGTTGAGCTTCTGGGTTAACATAAATTGAATTTGAAATTAGAATTGGAGAAAGCAGTGACTGATCTAGAAGCGATACAAGATATTAATGATCAACTCCGAGAAGATAGTACAGAGTTGGAAATGCAATTACGTAAAGAATTAGATATGGCAAATGCTAATATTAGAGAGGTTTTAAATAGTATTAATAGCAAACATTTTATTTTTATTTATACCTAAGTCATATTTATTTTAAAGTGTGTCAAAGGAAAAGGACAAGCATTGGAAAGTTTAGCTGATCGGAATTTGGTTATTGTAAAATTTAAAGGTCTGGTTAATAAGAGAACTAAATCAAGATCTACAAACTCAATTAATCGGAGAATCTGCTACAAAAGATGAAGTTTGGTCATCAATACCAGAAATGCTTGACTTTAAGGTTAACTATAAATTAAAATATTTATTACATGGAAAAATAGTTAAAAATTTATTATTTTTATTAGAAAATGTTTGTTTTATATTAATTGGATGAAACACAACAGCAATTAAAAAGAAATTCAAAAGAATAAGAAGAAAAGATGGACCATTTGCAAGCAAATATTGATTCACTAGAAACAGAAAAAGGAGAACTAAAAAATAAACTTAAACATTTCTCAAAGAAAATTCTTATTGAGGGTATATACAAGTGAGTTACCTATACTTTTAAGCTGTAATTAAAATATAGTTCTTAAATTTGAGTTGCATAATAATTCTATATTTTTTCTTTTCAGTGACCGGTACTGGAAATGATAGTAATAAACCATGCCAAGAATCTCCATTCTTACTTAACAAATTAAAGTTAAACAAAATAGCACTAAAACATGAAGTAGATCAATGAGCCAAGCTTGAAAATAATTATTGTGAACAAATATTTTCTCAATTAAAACCTTTGCCTGTAAGTTAATACACTTATTTTTATTTATGATATAACAATATTATAGTAATGACTGATGAAATATTTGTTGCAATATAATAATCAAAATATTTTACAAATTAAATCCTTTTTCAATTTTGATTTCTAGTTCAATTTAATAACTGGCTTGAAAGTTGGGTGGGTAGGTGGGTGAAATAATAGTGAATACCTCTGAGACCTTCTGCTATAATTTTACTAAACACAGGAATGTCATTAAATGATGTACATTTAATTAGTTTCACAGTCATTTGAAAGGGTGTTCATTTGGAAGGAGTGGGAGGTGTGTTTCAATCAAACTATTTGAACTGCCAGTTTTAATAATTAAGAGAATGTAACACGAGCATTTGTTGTCTCCGTCTTACAATTACATAACAGCACATTTAAGCTCAGCAGATCACGTTTGACTTTGTTAGTTTAAATTTAGAGTGAATGAAACTTGATGGTAAGAAAATTATCTTTGTTGTTATTGGAGTTTTTACTGTAGTTAAATTTTTTAGCAAGTTCTACGTATATAATATAGCGTTAATTAAAAAAGCTCATAACTAAAAATCATGTTTCATAATAGGTCGATTCATTCTAATTTTTAAACTAGAAAAGCTTAATGTTTTATGCTGAGCTTAAATTTCCTAAGTTACTCTCTTGTAAGACAGAGAAAACAAATGCCCGTGTTACGTTCTCTTAATATTTTCATTTATTTGAAGATCACGTATCTGTTTTCAACTTTGCTCTAAACAATTTTGAAAATGTACATTTCCAATTATTTCCATAACTTTCTTGTTGACAAGTCATTTTACACACAATTTTTTACTTGCCTCATATTATTTATAATAAGTCTCATCAATTGGTATATTTTGTCATCATTTTAACGGCAGTATACATTTCAATACTTCTATTACAAAAATCAATTTTAGATTCTGAGTGGAACAATGAATGTATTGATTTTACATTGATGTGTGTTTTTTTATTTTTTTTATTTATTCAATTTTGTGTCTGTCATCACGGTTTTGGGTCGTAAAACTGCTTCGATTTTTTTCAACAGTACCTTGTTCGATGGAAAACTGAATCTAGTTGGTGCATTTGGGAGGTCAAATTTTAAAATTCCCAATAGTTTTGTGCCGGAAAAAACAACATAAAAATTAAGGAAAAACGTGATTTTCTACCCAAAATTTTGGTTTTTGGTGTAACTGTAAAACAAATGAACATATATACATGAAATGTTCACTGCTTGTTTATATTTGAATTTTCTATACATGATAACATTTTCAAAATATTATGATATGTTTTTAACTGTTTAGTTACATTTGCAGTTTCCCATTTTATTAGTTTTTTTTTTATGAATATCAATGAAGTTTTATGTGTTGGGTCAAAAAGTGTAAAATTTTAATACAATGCTCCTGATATATTGTTACAATAGCAGTTGAAAAATATTAAAAATACACAAGCACAGTTTATTTTTATAGTCATTTTAAGTTCATTTTTGGACGAAATTACATATTAAAAAACCTAGCATAATTATTTTAGTTATTTTGTTGTGATTGTATACTATTATTCGTGGGTACCTACTTGAAACTTCTAAAGTGTACTATTATGTATCTATGATAGTATCACGGTTTTTTGTTGATGTATAACGCATTATAAGTACTTATTGGATATTGTGATATGATTAATTTTTAATTTATTATAGGTCAAAATTTTTTAAAATATCATAGATATGTATATATAAGTCTTAAACCTAGACTGACATACCATCTCCGCTCAGAATCGTTTTTCTTATACAATGATATTATATCATTGAATTCAAATTTAATACCATCGATTATACAGTAACCCGCTTGTAACCTACTGTACAGCAGAGCACCTTTTTTGGCTTTTATTAATTTTTAAATAGTTAAACTATGCTTAAAAATTGTTTTGTTTTTGTATTCCTAGTTTACTTCAAGACTAGAGATTCACAAAATGATATTTAAAGTATTAATGAGTTACAAGATTGGATGGACTCTAAAAGTCACCTCAGAAAGTACATACTCACATTTCTTATGGTTTATTTGATGAAAATTCAACAAACATGTCAAGGTAATGTTACACTACAATAATAATTTATTTTAATTAAACATAGTTCCAATTTAAGCTAAAATAATTCTACCAGTGCCTAGTTATAATTTTTGCTATAAAATCAGGTATTTTGTGTTTTTTGCTATGTTTTTATGAGTAGTATACTTAAATATGATAATGACAATATGAGATACACAAAATAAAAACATTTCTTAATATTAGTATCAGATAAATATATAATTGGGGGACGAGGTGGCCGAGCGGTCGGACACGTCGTCTGCGGCGCTGGCGGTCGCGGGTTCGATCCTCTCGGCCACTGGGTGGTATTTTTCTCCGGGCAAGTCACGGTGTCCGGAGAACAAGTGCCGCCATCCCCCACTCCGGGGCATGGCAGAAACCTACGGGTGCCCCATTCAAAATTCTGCCAAACCCAACACACACGTGTTCCTCCTCCTACCGACATAACAACACACAAATAAACCACTACAGCTAATGGCCATAGTTGTCGAAGCTTAAGATCAATAAAAAAAAAAAAAAAAAAAAATATATATAATTATTGAAAGCCTGCATGTATTAATAACAAAATAATAACGGAGCAGGAACTAGAAATACCTTAATGTTTTATGTTTATACATTAAATGTACTATAAATATATAATACTAATTTTCACTGAACAATTTATTTTTGTATATTATGTCATAGTATTGTACTATGTTTTACTATTTTATTAATTTTTATATTAACCTTATGGAAATAGACTAAAAGTGTATTGCATAAATGCAAACATGTTGCACAGAGTGCATGCTAAGAATACCCAAATTACATTTAAAAATCTATGTCTTTTAGTAATTATAATATAAGATAGTAAATACACCAAACTGTAATTTAATAACAAAATTAAAATAATTTGTCATGTTTTAGATTAGTTGAATAATCATCTTGTGAAGAATCACCATCAGAAAAGGCACCAATCAAAATGGATAATAAGTTTACCAGAAAAAAACAAAGAAATCCCAAAAATTGGAAACAATCAATCAATAATGATTTGACTGAAAAAGGACTTGAACATGTATCTAAAACAGGCAAAATAATTCCAGTCAAAATTGTAAACTTTCTAAGGTCTTGTAATAGTTGTGCATATAGTTGTTTAGTTAATTTTGATCAAGATGAAATAATAAGTATTCACGATTTATACTATAGTCTCAGCAGAAAAGATAAAATTTTATTTATACTTAATTATAAATCCTTAATTACTTCAAAAATAAATGTTTAAAACCGTACAGCTCATTTGTCTACTTCCAATACTATATATTGTGCTATTTGGAATGAAACAATTATTGGTATATCAGGAAATGACCTTGCAAGTGTGTTTATTAACATATTACAATATATTGTTGATAATAATTTGGGTATACTAAACATTATTACATGGTCTGATAGTTGTGTGCCACAAAACTGGAATAAGATAATGTCATTATTGGGTTTATGTTGAAGAATCCCAAAACAAAATCCGTTACAATGAAGTTTTCAGTCCCAGGCCACTCGTGCATCCAAGAAGTGGATAATGCATATTCACAGATTATGAAACATATAAAAAAAATATTAGATATTTGTTAATTATAGATATTTGGTCACCATTGTAATTTGTTAGATCTTAAAAGTTAACTCAAAAAAACCTTTTATTGTCTTACAGATATCTCTAAATAAGTTTAAAGACTATAATAAGGTTTGACAACTATATAACTTTAGCCAAATGCCATTTTTTAAAAATTTGTTATTTATGCTTTAATCAACATTTGTCTACCATAATCATATACTAAAATGTAATACAAATGTATATTGATGCTTTGGCCGATGCTTTATACACAATTTTAGCCGTTCACACAAATGCATTTTTTTTTAAGTTCAAAAAATTTACTAGTAACTGAGTGAATTATTCAAAATATGAATAAGTACTTAATTTTAAAGGATTATTATTTTTTTAAGATACATTTTAACAATTAGAATACAAAAAGTTGTATTCGAATTATGCCTGAATTTATAAAACAAAACTATTCAGCTAACAATAATACAAATAACAGTTAAGAATGAAAAAGTTCTAATTGATGAATATATTTATTTTTATTTTGTTGAAAAGTTCCTAATTGTAGAACCAATTTATAATAATTATTTTATTAATTTTAATACCAACCAATACAGCAAATTATTATTATAATGATGTGAATTAAACTATACAAGTTGCTACATGCCTTAGAACTTTAATTTAAACAAAATGATTTCAAGGAATAAGTTATTTTAACTCAAACCTTAAAATTGCTCTCCTGGACAATTTCATATTAACGATTTAGAACCTTTTCATTTTAGACCCACGAAGTTAAAACGAATTAAGAACGATATTGCAAAAAATTAATTGCCGAAAATCATTAGTTATTAATTGAAAATGATAGTGAAGTCTATTTTAAAGTTATAGCTAATTGAAATTTTTGGTTATCTCATATACCTACCCGGCGTATTCACTTGCACGCTGTGCTTGCTCGGACAATTATAATTAAAAACATCCCTCGACTTGTTATGTAAAACTTGTTATGAATTATTTTTGCACCATCATTCTGAAGACGTTGATTTAACTAGGTTAAAAAAATTGTTATTTGTTATATCGACTTAAGCTAGGTAAACTTTAAGCGTTGTACGGGTGCGTAAAACACCGAAAATCGTTAACTTCGTAAGGTTATGCGATAACAACTAATGATTTCCGTGAATTAATTTTTTCAACATAAATCTTATAACTGGTTGCAAATCACTTTTAATTATTTTATATAGTGATATTATTGGTAGGGTAAGTTAAACAACTTATGTTTGTTGTTAACTTACATACATTTTTCCACCTGTAACAAAAAAAGTAAAAAATATTTATACTTGAATTTTCCATAAATGGTAAAATTTTCAAACTATTTAGTATTTTGACTCTTTTTGCGTTATTTATAGTCATGAGAAAATTATTTATCAGTTTAAAAATCATTAAGTTTCTTGCCCCAACCACTTTTTTTTTTATAAATTTGTAGGTAAAAATTTAACTTCCCCTGAACTGGGTCTATGGAGTATGGCCTCCGGCGGGAGAATGCATTAGATATTAGAATGTCTATCACAGATATAAACTACTGTAAATTATAATTTATATTATATATTTGTGATGTCTATAACTACATTTGCGAACTAATTTGTTTGTTTAAATTTAGTATGCGATAAATAACTGAAATAGAAAACAAGAATACATTGCAGACCACAATGATTTCTGTAAAAGAACACACGATTTATCAATAGACTGTTTATGTGCTGAGTGTAGAAGTTCTATGGATTTATCATATTAAAAAATATATTTTATATCATCTATGGCAATCGCCAATTGTCGACATTCGTCTGCGACGATTAACAATTCTAATAATTTTAGTGAAAGAAAAAAATAATAAGCCATCAATTTATGGTGGTAGGTAATTTTCATAAAATATTTCGATAATTTCAAGTTACAGTTCGGAACGAAATAAAGATAGCTGTTTCTTCGGTGGCGTAAAGTACTGCGGACGTTTGCATTGTTCATGATGCACTCTAGCTAGGTTTCACCGGGAGAGTCGATGTTTCAGCGTAAGTTTGTTTTCATAATTTCATATTATTTTGGGATTTACGGTTTATTTTTGGGCATTTTTAAAAATTAAAAACATAATATAACGAAATGTTGTAGTAGAAGTTGGAAACTGTAGTACCTATATTCTAATTTTTGAATTTTTTAAATTTTAATGTAACATTTATTATGCCTACAAAAAACAATTTTCTACAAAAATTGAATTTTTCTCAAAATTTATTATTTTAACGATAAATGACAATTTTATTTCCCTATTATGGTATTTAATACAAACAAAAAATTATTATTTTAAAATACAATTTCCTATATTATTATTTACTTTATACAAAGAAACTTAAAAATAAACAATTTGATCATTGATTACGTACAGAGTAAAACGATGGAAAACGATGGAAAACGAAGGTCGAATTTGACTACCTACTTATCGTGTACACATCAAACACATCAAAGAAATAATAAAAAAAAAATTAAAAATTAAATACTCATCTTAGTAAAATCAAAATATTCATCGTTCCACTCAGAATCTAAAATACAAATTATAGGTCCCCGATACAATTAAAATTTTCATAATATTGTATAATAATTAATAATTTTGTGATCAGCAGTATTCGTAGAAAATGTTAGATTTGAAATTTTAGAATCTAGTTGGTATTATAGCCGATACTGTAAATTTGATGAATTTACTGAGTATACCTTTATAGTTTATGTTACCTAAAATCCAAAAATCCAGTAATCACATTTTTATTTAATGATTTATAAAATACAATAAGCTTTTATAAAAATATGCTTATACTTCTGCAGATATCTATTCACCATATTAATAAATAACTAAATTCATAAACGAAAATAATAATTCAAATAATAGGTATATCATATTTGATACATATTATTATAATTCAAATTCAAAATTATAAACTATTTTGATTTTTGTCATACAAAATTTCAACGAACAAATATTGTTCCTTAACATAGAACTCTGATATAAAACGTTTCATTACCTATATGATATCCGTGGATTCATCATATTGACGTACCTAGTAAAATATCCATCATTATTCATTTATATTCCATGGCAAATCTCAAAATCATTGCAGCAGACACAATCGTCATTAAAAATTCCAAAATTTCAACAAGCAAAGCAGATATGAGCAAAAAACTTACTGCGTTCCTTATAATTTTAATTTTCAAAAATCACAATATTTTAAGTTTTGTATTCTCTGGAGCGTTTCGTCATCGGCGTCACACACGTCACGGATTTCGCCGAAAGAGTCGATAATTAAACTATATTAAAGTAAGTTTTTTTCATATTCTTTTGGAGCTTAATTTTACTTTCATTTTTTCTAAAATATATGGTAAAAAATAAATCATATTTCGCTATAAAAAAATAATAAAACATAAAGTATTTTAAATTTGAGTGGAATAATTTTTTATGATCATAACCACATTGCCTACAGATTATTAAGCATTAGTACAGCAGTAGTTTATAGTCATTTTTGCCCAAAAAATTACATTTAAAAGTGTCATCGTGTATTCGTGTATATAAATTATAATAATATACTCTGAGGGCCGTTCTTACAATGTCCGGTAAAGTGTCGGTTAACGCTAACCCACTAATAACAGATTTTATTACCTGCAGGATTATACGGGTTATGTGTAGGTTAAATTTAAATTTCAAAAATTATTAATTAATATATAATTTATTGGTATATGGTATTAAATAAATTAATATAATTATTAATAATAATAAATTCATTTATAAATTATAAAAATACAAACGAACAAACGAAAAACGATTCTGAGCAAGCAAAGACAGTTATAAATAATGTTGTGATTAAAGTAATTTATTTTACTATTATGCATTTGTACAAGAGTAGGTTAAAGCAATTTTTGCCCAAAAATTACATTTGAAAGTGTCATCGTGTAGGTATATAAATTATAATGATATACTCTAAAAGTTTCATGAATCCACGAATTCCTACAATTTTTAAATTGCAACAAAATATCTAAAATCGCTATTCTTTGTTTTAATAAGTAATTTCTTCCAGAAATCAAGAAATTTTTTTATAAAATAAATCGTGCCTATGGATCTTTATTGTTTCTCAACTGCTATTATAAATACTTATGAGGAAACTTTTATTACATTTTCATATTATGAGTAGGTAAACAAAGACATTTTTGTATGAATATCTTACAACAAAATATTTTGCAAATTGACAAGATTATGATAAATTTTGTAGAAATGCCTATACAAAAAACCTGCCTATATATTTCTAATTTTTTTTAACTGATATTATATATCAACTTACGAGGAACTTAAAATTATTTTTAAGCTTTCTGACCCAACGAATAAAATTGTATTGATATTTATAGAATACAGACAGTGCCGGATTAACGTATAGGCAGGGCAGGCACGTGCCTAGGGCTAGATAAAAGTGGCCCTCAGAAGGGGATATATTTTTTTTAAAGTGGCACGACGTCAGTTTAACCGGGCGTTAAAAAGTGCAGCCGTAGCATATTGTACCGGGGCATTTTCAGTGAAAAACGGGTAAAAAATTACTTACGATCTTCTATGTGAGAGGAAAGGTTAAACGCATTAGCTCTACTGAATCTTGAAAATGAATTATTAAATGCTATCGATTTAAATGATGCAATAAATTACTTCAGTTTTAAAAAAGCAAGAAAAAAGTTGTGAATTAAAATAATTAAATAAATCTAAGCATTTTTATAATTTTGTTTTCTTTTTTACAATGGGCTATAAAAAAAAAGTATGCCTAGGGCTACGGTCGATCTTAATCCGGCACTGATATACAGAACTAAAAACATTTCATAATTCAAATGTATATAAATCACTGAAAACGAGTCAAAATATTTTTAAAATGTTATGATGTATAGAAAATGATAGCTTAAAAATTCGATGGACATTTTAAATATCGACGGTTAATAGTTGTTGAATAACAACAAAATAAAAACATTTTTTTACGAGATTCATATATACATCATTGTAAAATCAAAACATTCATTGCTCCCGTAGTCCGCTCTAAAAACAAACTAACACATAATAGTTAAGTAGGTATAATACAGATTAAACATAATACATATAAAATAATATCTGTAACGCTTGTAGGTCATAAGAATATTGTTGAACATTTTACTGCAGGCTGCGTATTATTTCAGAAATGGTATTTAACTCGTCAGTGAAGATTTGTCAACTGGGAATAATATATCATAAGCATACTGAAATGTGTAACGTTGCAGTATTTCGAAGACTAAGTTTTATAGCAGATTCTGATTCGGACACGGGGTATGTATTTTATTATTTTTCTGCAGTAGGTTCCTTTTTATTATAGTTAATCGATCAGGGTTGTACTGCCCGAAACTTTTCAATTATTTGTATTTTAACTATACTGGTATAACACTATTCTGGCTATCAATAAAGTCGTGATAAAAATTAGGAAATTGGTCAGGTATAATATTTTATGGTATGTAGGTACTAATTCTTTTGAGTAGATAATTTGTTCAATTATTTAAATATTTTCACCGATAATCAAGTACGATGACTTGTAGGTAACTAGAGACTGAGTGAATAGGAATTAGGAAGTGTATGATGTAAGGAAGATAAGGAAAGAGGTCATTAGGATTTCACAAGGCTGGGCATTAACGAGTTAATAAGTTAAAAGTTAAGTTAATTTTAACTTATTAACTTAACTTACTAGTTCGTTTCTCATTTATAACTGCGTTAACTTAAAATCAACTTCTACTTTTTTAATATTACCAATTAAGTTAATTTTGAATTTTCGTTTTTATCTAGAATATATTTAAGTCTATAACGGTTCGTCGATTTAAAATTCGTAGAATATTAGAAAATATTGTTGAAAAAAAAAAGAAGATATTTTCGTAATAATTTTTTTTTTTTTATTAACTTAACTTATTAATTGAAGTTAAGTTAACACAATTTAATAACTTAACTTCAAACTTAATTGATGTATTAAAAATTTATATTAACTTAACTTCGAATTTAATTGAACAAAAAATATTTAACTTAACTTAACTGAGTTAAAAAAAATCATTAACTTGCCCAGCCTTGGGATTTCAGAGTGTTTGGCGTATGAAAGGGAAATGCGAAAAAGAAATGTTAGGTTAGGGTAGGTAAGTAGAGTGAGAGTAGCAAATATGAGAATGTCAAGTTGAGTGTGAAAGGGACAAAAGAGGATAGAATAAGATATTAATGAATTAAATGTAGTGTAGGAGTGACATATAATATATTTAAGTGTAAACAAGAGAGACTAGGTTGAGGTGGTTCGGTAACTGTATGATAAGAGGTAGTGAGAGAAGCTAACAGATGTAGGTAAATGTAGGGGGAAAGTGAGAGGTGAGAAGACTGAAGAAGTGATGGGTAGAACAGATGATATTATGGAGGTGCAGGAAAAGAGGGTGGCTGAACCTGTATAGTTGTGTGAGAAGGGGGAAGAAAAAGTGTGAAGGTAGAATAGTTAGGTTGACAATACCGAATACGTAGGAAAGGATCTCGAATTGCAAAAGCCACTCGACTCTTTGGCTGAAACTACCGGCGCGCGGTAGGTTTACAACCTAGACTTATGGGATAGAATAAAAAGATCGGTTGGTTGCCGGTTGGGGTGTCAGTGCACTATTTGTTTCCATCTTTGACCCACGCGAGGTAACATCATAGGCGCTATTGGGGGATGAGGGGGGGGGGGTCTAGGGGAGGGCTTATAGCCTAATAAAAAAATTATGCGGATCTGTATTGATTTCATGAAGTAGCCAACGCGTACGTAGCGAAGTACGTTGGCTACTCTATGACATTTTAGTGTAAATAATTAAAATTTAAAATGTTTATAAATAATTAAACTAATTCAAAGACACACAAAAAAAATAATATTTAATGTCTACTAAAAAAATTACAATATATATATATCTTAATAATTAATAAACACCACTATAAAAATATTAATTTGAAAATATAAAAACTATAAAATAAAAGAAAGAGTTTAATTCTTCACAATAATATACTGTCTATACCTATAATTAAAAAACAAAAATTAAGAGTTAAGTTGAATTTTAAAAAAGTTTATTAATATATTACGAAACAATTGCATAATTTATTTTTTTTTTTGGGTCAGAGATGGAAATAAATAGTGCATTAAAAATATGACGTCCTCTTAAGTATTATCAAGTTAAGAGGGGAGGTTCACACTACACCGTGTCGTGTGAACCCTCCTTAAGAAGCTGTTAATTGTTGATATTTAACATTAACTGTGGTAGTGGTATGATTGGAAGTTAAAGTAATAAGTAGGGCTGTGAATTGAATGCACTAAACAATTTTTAAATATGCACTAAAATTATGAATGCTATGAAATTAAATGCTCTATAAAAAAGCCATTATTAAAAATCATTGAAATTAATAAATACAAATTATAAATGGCTTACAAAAAAAAATTCTTTATTCACATACTAGCTAAGTATCATTATTTTTCTAATTTGTAAAAAATTATGAATGTATATTATAGCCAATTTAGACCTGATTTACAGATAAATACAATTTTTGTTTTAAGAAAATAATCATAAATAAAAAACATCATAAAACCTTTCAATTATAAAAATGCCTTAACCCAAAATATAGACATGGGATTTTGTATTTGTACAAAAAAAATAAATGTTTAATTTACATATTACTAGTTAGGTGGCCAAGAAAACATGTAATTACTTACCCAACCCATTAAATTATACGCTAAATAAGATTTCGTATTTAAACTATAAATAAATCAAAACAAATTTTGGCCGTATCCATTATCTTATAGTTTTTTATACTGTGTATCAATACTATCTATACTTGTACCTCCACTAATTTGACAAGACGACCATTCTTTAGAAATTTCAAAGTCTCGACTATTAAATGTTTTTAAGCAACTAACTTCAAAGCAAGTTTTACATCCCAATAATCCATTTTTACAAAAAAGCCATGTATGTTTTTCTTTTTTTTGTGCCCATTGTTCAGCAGACCAATCTAAAGGCCACTCCAACAACTTCTGAATTCTCTGTTATAATTAGTTTTAAACTTGTCTGTAAAAAAAAAAAAAGTATTATTAAGTAAAATATTTGAAATGTTAGTTTTTTTGCTGTTTATTTTACAAAAGTAAACAAATAATAATAAAATCTTAATTTTTATTTGAATAAATCATAGGTAAAAACTTTAAATTTTTCATATTTTTTCTTAACTGATTTGTTTAAATTTATCGTAAGTTCCTAACAGCTATTGATAGCCACCACGGACTAAGATATAAAATATACATATATATATTTCCCTAAAAGTAGTTAAGATATTATTTTACCTGAGGCACTTCTGTAGAAGCATCTAAATGTAATGCAACATGAATAGATGCGTTGTTCTTTGTTTCTACCTTATGAGGGGGAGATTGTAAATCTGCTACATATGTCTCACCAAATTGTTCTGTGGGCACATTCTCGACATTTTTTGTAGTATTCCTCAACAAAACATGCAATCAATTATCAATGTGAATAATAAAACAATAAAATTGTATTAAAATGTATCAATTTTTAGCAACAATAATTAGGAATGAAAATATGAAATGTTCAAATATTGAAATACTCAAATAGGTACCTACATAATTTAAGTATTTCCTACTGTAACTGTCATATAAATTATTTTAATGACAAATTAAAACATAAAAATACTATAAAACACTTCAAAATTATAATGAACATTTTTTCAGTTATTAATAATTATCTAGGTTATAGATATTTAACTATATCCAAGTACAAATATATACAATTAATATTAAAGGTATATTGTAACTCTTAAAAGTTGAAAATTATTAAGTTTTGACCATATAAAAATAACTATAAAATAACTATGTCATAACATTTTATATTTTTGGCTACCGACTAGTGCATTACAGTTAAATTAAAAATACTTACCTTTGTAATTGATTTTCTTATAACAAATTTGTCCATTTTGATTTAAAATAAAAAATTCACAAGATTCGTGAATAGTGCTCACGGTCAATAGAAGCTTTCGCACTCTGCTGAGTGCAGCTGTCTGCTAGTATTTAGTAG